>CM057155.1:34651499-34763192 GCA_029962745.1 Echinometra lucunter
ACAATTAGTTCCTTGATTTGAGATACCTCTTTCCAGAAGTCGATTTAGTCGTTCTTGTTTGTTTTGTCTATTGTTATTTCTTGTTTGTGAGTTGGAATGTTTAAAAGGCATTGATTTTCTTATTGGACTTATGTACTCACCTTCTTTATTAGAGGTGACTTTGCGACTACGTTTAGCCCACTTTTCATGTGGCAAAGCACTCTTTGCATGTACTTTTAACGCTTTTCATCGAATGGCTTGCGCAAGTATGTTTGTCGATAAACCAAAATCCAAACAACCTGCTACACCGTTATTATTCTATAGCAACGTAGCACGTACGTTTGGGGTGATTCCAAACTGAACGCCTCATTCTCTGAATATTCTGAAGAAATTTTTTGCAAAACAGTTTTGTTTGGTGCATTGTCCTGAACGCCACTATCAAATTCTTCATTGGTAAGATTTCCCATGCTATCAAGATATTGATGCCGAGGAGACTTATGCTGCAATTCGCTTCCCAATCTCACCCTATCCCTACTTCACACATACCTTGTTCTAATTTCCCGTTGAGAGTGCCGTGGTTCTCCCATAAAAAGTACTTCTGCTAGGAGTGTTTCTTCAGACATGATAGACACTTGGCATGTTACACTACAGTGTTTTAAAGTTACAATAGGCTTTGCAATGAAACAATTTACCTCTTCCTTTGAGAGTCCCCAAAGCTTGCACGTGATGTGTTTTGAAATTAGAACAACATCTATTATTCACTGATCGTATCCCAGTCTTGGGAAAAGTAACGGTTATGTTGACTTCCTCTGAGCCTATTCCAATCTGAACGATCAAAATTGAAATATAAAATTCCTCTTGGTAATTCATATGTATAGTACCCATTCACTTCGATGAAACCCCCCTCGCCACTCTCCCCAACACTTTTACCACATTCGTTTTCAACTGAATCACTGTTACCATCATCCACATCTACCGGTATGATCATCATCATCCTCATCATTATGTTCTTCATCATCATCAAAATCTTAGGCTTTGCAATGAAACAATTTACCTCTTCCTTTGAGAGTCCCCAAAGCTTGCACCTGATGTGTTTTGAAATTAGAACAACATCTATTATTCACTGATCGTATCCCATTCTTGGGAAAAGTAACGGTTACGTTGACTTCCTCTGAGCCTATTCCAATCTGAACGATCAAAATTGAAATATAAAATTCCTCTTGGTAATTCATATGTATAGTACCCATTCACTTCGATGAAACCCCCCTCGCCACTCTCCCCAACACTTTTACCACATTCGTTTTCAACTGAATCACTGTTACCATCATCCACATCTTAAATACCGCTATGATCATCATCATCCTCATCATTATGTTCTTCATCATCATCAAAATCTTAGGCTTTGCAATGAAACAATTTACCTCTTCCTTTGAGAGTCCCCAAAGCTTGCACCTGATGTGTTTTGAAATTAGAACAACATCTATTATTCACTGATCGTATCCCATTCTTGGGAAAAGTAACGGTTACGTTGACTTCCTCTGAGCCTATTCCAATCTGAATGATCAAAATTGAAATATAAAATTCCTCTTGGTAATTCATATGTATAGTACCCATTCACTTCGATGAAACCCCCCTCGCCACTCTCCCCAACACTTTTACCACATTCGTTTTCAACTGAATCACTGTTACCATCATCCACATCTTAAATACCGCTATGATCATCATCATCCTCATCATTATGTTCTTCATCATCATCAAAATCTTAGGCTTTGCAATGAAACAATTTACCTCTTCCTTTGAGAGTCCCCAAAGCTTGCATGTGATGTGTTTTGAAATTAGAACAACATCTATTATTCACCGATCGTATCCCATTCTTGGGAAAAGTAACGGTTACGTTGACTTCCTCTGAGCCTATTCCAATCTGAACGATCAAAATTGAAATATAAAATTCCTCTTGGTAATTCATATGTATAGTACCCATTCACGTCGATGAAACCCCCCTCGCCACTCTCCCCAACACTTTTACCACATTCGTTTTCAACTGAATCACTGTTACCATCATCCACATCTTAAATACTGGTATGATCATCGTCATCCTCATCATTATGTTCTTCATCATCAAAATCATCATCGCCACCATCCACATGACTCGCATTTAGACTATAATCGCCACCATCACCTGAAGTTTCATCTTCACCGCTGCCGTCATCACTCTCACTAAAAGTTTTAGCGGCATCGCTATCGTCATCGCTTTCATCATTTTCATCATCAGCCTCACCATTAGTCTCCACATTCTCACCATGGCTACCGCTATCGTCATAATAATCATCGTCATTGTCATCATTCTTTTCAGTACTTTCACGGTACTATCATCGTAATCACCAGGAACATATCTGCCCTCACCATCAATGTCACTATTGTCTGAAGTGACCCATAAATCGCTAAATTGCTTTCTCTTTCTGTTGTTCCAAAGAGAATAATGCCTTCTGATGTTTTGCTTCCCATTTTGAAACTCTTACCTTTCCTAGTGAGACTATCATATGGCTCACTTGTTATTGAATGAAAGGAATCGTTACCTACTCCAATTTCATCATCAGTTATCTCTTCTTTTAAGACCCTATTCCCTTGATTGCACTTTTTACCTGCATCGTCTGTAAACCCACAAATAAATATCCAACCTTCATAATCGATTTCTGGATCTACATTAATGCAGTCGACATGGTACTAGTTTTTACATGACTGACATTCAATCATCTTTCTTTTGTGTTTACCTATGTATGGTTGCTTGCAAAGACAGTAAATTTCATTGCATTTGGCTGTTTTACTCTGTTTATCTGAAGTGACCCATAAATCGCTAAATCGCTTTCTCTTTCTGTTGTTCCGAAGAGAATAATGCCTTTCGATATTTTGCTTCCCATTTTGAAACTCTTTCTTACCTTTCCTAGTGAGACTATCATCTGGCTCACTTGTTATGGAGTGAAAGTTATCGTTACGAACTCCAATTTCATCAGCACTACTTGTATTTTGAGGACCTCTGTCTCAATTCCTTTTCTGTTTTTGTGATTTTGATTGACTACTGAATTTTTCTGCCTCAGTAAAGCCTACTTTACTTAGTGTATGCCTTCCGATATTTTGCTTCCATTTTGAAACTCTTTCTTACCTTTCCTAGTATCACAGTATCAAAAAGACATATCCTAAACTCATTCAAAGTTGTATGGATTTTCGTAGATTTTGCAAAAGTGACATATTATCTTTAAATATTTACAAATATTTCTACATTCCAAGGACTTGTATGGTAGTTGATTTGAAGTACTCACTATATTTGACCCAAACACACATCAATTTAGAACTGCATTCATTGAATCATGGGTATTTCATGATAAAATGATTAAATGATTTTTTCCTCTCTCCACTGAACTCCATAGTCTTTCTAACATGACCACTGAAATGTAGTTTTGTACTACTTACCAACATATGGCCTTAACGCTTCATCTGTAGTAAAAGATGGAAAGCGAGCCTTTGCTTCTGCCCATGTTTTGGCGTCAACACCTTTGCAAACAGAGTTTGCAAGTTCCTCTTTGCTTTCACCTGATCTGCATTCTTCATCATGTCTTTGATACTCAGGGAGGAACAGGCTTCCACAAGGAGTTCATACTGGTCCTCTTCTGGCAGGCCCTGCAGCTTCATGAAACACTGAAAAATAAAACAGATATTTCAGAATATTTAGAAATTAGTGCATGTATTTGTAAAGAATCAGTTACAGTACCAATCAGGTTTTAAAAAGGGACATTTTCCTTGGGTACAGAGGGAATTCAAAAAGTGTTTCTTGTCCAATTTATCTCATATCTTCAATGATCTGTTGCTCTGATGTTTCTACTTTTTCAGAAATATTCGTTTTTTGAGCAGAGTTAACCATTACTAGGTGAGCTTCATATCTACTGAAGACATTGCAGGTTACAGCAATAATTATATACAAATTACAAAATATTCAAATACGGAAACCTGTACAAAGTGGAATCTGTAAATGGAACCCTGAAAAAATTTCCATTAAAAATAATTTTGAACAGCATGACCCTAAAGACTTTTTAGGATGAATTCAAATTCAAAACATACTGCATTGATCAACTGCACACTGTAATCACAAGAACTGCCCAACCTAAATTGTTTTCAGAAGTGTATGAAGTGTATACCATTAATTCATATTTACTTACACACTGTATCAGACTCCTTCCCGTAGTCTCTTTTGCAGCATTGAAGAGTTGGGTTATCTTGCAAAAGCAGCGATTGGAATAGCTGGCGAGCTGGGACGTTGACTCGAGAGCCCTCAGAGCCTGCACAACAGAAAAATAAATGTGAATGTTGGTCAATTCATAAACTTTCACTTGTGCATTTACGTTTAGGGATTGGACCTTACCATTTTTGTTCCATCATATATATTTGATTTTTACATCCTTTTCCAAATAATTCACTCTCATGATGATGATGGTGAAGTCCTCCCCCCACCACATTTTTCTCCAGCATTAAAATAAATTAGAAAAAGTAAATAGACCCAAACTCTTTAACCTTAAAGTGATTACACAATGGTATTCATATACATATATATATATATATATATGATGGAGAATAGAATTCTAAGAAGAATAACTTTAAAAATTGATGATTTTTCAAGCGAAATCAATGCATTTTGCAATTTTCTCATAAAGAGTCAAGAGTTGATCAAAAAATGTGAGTATGAGGTTTGACGTAAAAGTGGTTACCCGGCTTACCGCATTGCAGTTGTGCTGCGGGCTAGACTGTACAATTTGTATCATGTCAGTCTTTATGCAGCAATACCAACAATTTGACTCCTTGACTGCCCCAAAATGAATGAATGAATGAGCTGAGGACACTGGATCAAACTTTGGTCAACCTGTCAAGTTCTTAAGCAGTAAAAACTAAGCAAACAGTCATGTGGATCTACATTTTTATTGTTATCTATACAAAAAACTTACATTGTACGTTGCACTCTTCCCAAGAGCAAGGGCGCATTTCTTCCTTGTGGAGGCTGTCATCCTACATGGCTTTTCCTCCATGTCCAACTTGTTGTCCTCATACGGGATTGTTCTGCAAATGTCAACTTCCTCTTGCAGAGTTAGTTTCTCCTCCACAGGCTGACCGGATCTAAAGAGTGAAGCAACTCTCAAGGCCTGAACTCTGTCCAAATTTCGAAAGCCCCTGCATCGCCATCTATGAGACAGATGCCCGTATCTAATGTTTACATAAAGCAGCAGATAGAAAAGAAACAAAAAAAAAAAAACCCAGGAATTTATGCATTACATAATTGCATACATGTAATTACTGTTTGACCAAATTGTTATCATTTCATCCTTGTTCCAGGATTTGTGAGAATCCCTCCAGCAGTACTTCAATATATCTTGTTCACAAGAAAGTGTGGATGCATGGATGTATGGACAGACAACCCGAAAACGCAATGCCTCTGGCACCCTTGCAGGGCGAAGGAATAAAAAGGGCTACACGCAGATAATTTCTCAAGTCAAAATTTCAAAGCATTGCATGAAAATAATATAGCTTAATTCTTGTTCGTTTTTTGCCGCATCCCTTGTCCCTTGGCATTCGCAAGTTCTTCTTTGGTGGAAACGCAGTCAATGATTTTATTAAGGAGCAGTGTGGCATTCCCACTCTTCCTTTCCAGGGCAGCCTGCTCTGCCTTATAGACAGGCTGTCTGCAGTAACACTGGCATATTTTGATGGATTCTTGGGGTCTCTGATCAAGATTCTCTGTAAGTAAAGATAAAAGTAAGAAAAATAATCCATAGGACTAAAATAAAAGTGTCTGCAAACCAATAAGTTTGGTGATTTGATGGAATGACGGTTGTCCATACATGTGTACATACCATACCAGCAAAGGAAGTGTTTATCTTTCAAATACTACACAGCAGAAATTTTGGCAAGGCTTTTGTAATTGCAAATTTTGTTGCACAAAAACATTGACCTAAAAACAGTACACAAAGTGCTTTCAAAGAGAATTGAGAAATAACAGTTATTTCCGTACCCTTTTTCCATGTGGCACCTCCTTAGCATTGCCCTCTTGATGCTTGCTGGAGCTTTGTGGGGAAACCTAGAATATAAAAAAAAAAAGTTGAAATTATTTAATTGATATAACTGTCAATTGGGATAGTTTGCAAGCAGAATTTTTTGTGAATAGAGACAAGGACATTTTCATCTGGTATTAGTTTTTGTGGTAGTTGTTTTCCATGTTTTATTTTAGCAGTTTGATTCTTACCAGGAAAAATATATAACCCTCCTGAAAATTTCCCTATGAGCATTTTTTTTATTAACAGTAATAACACAATTCAACTTGGGTTTGGCTTCAAAACTGGACTCTCCATTTGCTGCAGGAAATTCCAGTCAGATGGAGCAGCTTTCTCTTGTTCTTTACAACAAACCAACAGTCAATAGACAAAGTAAAAGAATCCCAGCCCTTTTAGGAGACGGCCAACCAGCTGTAATAAGTCAGGTCAGGGTAAGCTCAGGAGCAACTGGTCCCGAATGACCTCTTTTTTTCATTAGAATAGGCATTTCTATCTTTTCAAATGATGACTTACCCGACATACCAAACTTCTCAATTCAAAATCCATGAAAGGATTCAGGTGAATGGATTAACATATCAATGAATAGTTAGGGAATTGAGTTGCTTTAAATGTATTCTGTTGAATAAATACAATCAATGAAAAACCTGTTGCATTCAGTGGGCTTAATGTAAATTATAATAAGATGAATAAGTTGAATTGCCTCAGTCGATGCTTAACTCAATGAAATAAAAAGATTCACGTTGGTTTAGTCCCAAATGACCTTTATCTGCTCATACGCAGATTGTAACTCCGAACTGGCTCTACCTTCCCCCTGATAAAGAGAAGCTGGCCATGGTAGGAAAAATGAGTCTGTAAAAAATGAAAAGGTCTGAATGTACTGTACCTGTTCAACTTATGAAGAGCTCTTGGAAGCTACATTGATGTCCTTAGTGTTATCTTGAAAATAGCTGGTGCTTTGCAGGGAGGCTTAAACACAGAAGAAAAATACAAATGGGACCAAAACCCAAATACAAATGTGGATTGAGTGAAAACAGCAAAATTAGAACATATCAGTGAAAGTTTGAGAAAAATCGGACAATTTTTCTAACGTTATAAATTTTGAGTTTCTGTGTCGTCATCCCTTGATAAGGAGATTATTACAGTTCACGACGTCATATGGACAATATTATAAAGAAAATATAAGGAGAATTCCACAAAATTTCATTTTCATGAAATATACACATTCAGTCGACTTGCTACTGAAAGCTAAGTCTTAGTGTTCATTTATGAGAATTAATTTTCTTGAAAAATCCTGTAAATGCCTTGACATAGACCAAGTCTAACAGAATGGGGTACCAAATTTCCTGAATTCAGGAAAATTCTCGTACATGTGGATTCCAGCAATAAAATACATGAGAATACCATAGTTGCAGGAATCATTTCAGTCATTTGACACAAAGAAGCAAATTTGTGCTTGAATGTTGTAATTTCACAATTTGCAGTACTCCTTAAAGTGTGTGTAATGGCACGAACTTAAAAAAACACACCAAATTTTGAGCAATGAAAAAGATACATGTACATGACTATTACCTGTTGATATCGTGGAGTAAGCAGTTCCACCAGTCTCCTCATGTGATGGAGCATTTCTGGAGAGGCTGAACGAGAAACCAGAAGAAAACGAGAAATAACATTTATGTATTAATGATATTATGATAGTGCTGGACATAGCAAACAAAGCTACATGTACATGGGCACAAGAAAATATGGAGTCTGTCAGGCTGAAACAGCTATAAACTACACCAAATCTAAATTCAGGACTTGTTTAGAGTACACTGTACTGAGTCTGCAACTGTTAACACTGTTTGGCAATTGATGCCAGAAAATACAGTATTAATAATTTGCATTTCTCCGTCATTTGATGCTTACATCAAATTATACATATTTTTCCTGCTTTGATGATTTTCAACATCTGTTTTGAATTGGAAGCAGCAAGATTAGAAACCCCTGTACATGTACGTACATAGTAATATTTCTGTAAAGCGCTTAGAGACTCTCTTGGAGATGTATTAGGCGCTATATAAATCCAGAATATTATTATTATTATTACGTATCAAAAAATTGAAGAGCTTTTATTATACAATAGGTCTAAGAATGTAGCAAATCAGACACACTGAAATGAGTCACCTGTGCACTCTATGCACTGGAGTGCATAGTAAAGCATATGTGTAACAGAACTGCGTGTTATCGATTGGCAAAATTGCATAATTGGTTTGAACTTAATTGTAAATTGGTTTTCAATGTTTGCATATTTATTTCTTCAGACTTCACTTATTTATGTGTTGCTGTTGAGTTCATCTTGATTGAAGATTGAGCAAGTTTTATCTTTGCCAAAATTTAACAGCATGGCATTCATAACCCTCCCAATGCCATGCCTGGTCTTCTGAGTCTCTCAAGCCACCCTAACATGCTAGAAGCAATTAAGAAATAATCATGTTTCAGTACTGATAATGAGAGAAGATGGGAAACAGTCTTTATGCCTCTGCCCACTGTAGGTGGTTGCCGGAGGCATTATGTTCTCGGGTCGTCTGTACGTCCGTGCGTCCGTCTCGTTTTCGTTCTCGCGATAACTTAAGAACCGTTTGACGGATCACCTTCATACTTGGCTCGTGTATGCATATGGGAGGGAAAATGATCTGATTAGATTTTGGGGTCTCACGGTCAAAGGTCAAAGGTCATAGAGGTCATTATGTACATAGAAATGGTTAGTTCTCGTGATAACCATTTGACGGAGCAGCTTCATACTTGGCACATGTATGCATATGGGAGGGACAGTGATCTGATTAAATTTTTGGGTCTCAAGGTTAAAGGTCAAAGGTCAAAGAGGTCATTATATACATTAAAATTGCATGTTATTGTGATAATTTATTGTGATAAACTGATGATTCAACTTCAAACTTAGCTCATGTATGCATATGGAAGGTCTCATAATGGTCTCATTAGATTTAAGGGTCACAAAGTCAAAGGTCAAGGTCATATATGTCATTGTATACATGTAAATAAAAAAAAATCAACATGAGTATGCCATATATTTGCGATGTGGCAATTACGGAGGCGGAGGATTTTCTATATTGAAAAACTGTTAAACTTGCTGGGTAAACTTGTCATTTTATGAATATAGAAAATATGTATAAGGGGGGAGAGAAATGTGCTTGAAGGGGGTGTATATGCTGGTAGTAAGCATTTGAAGTGGTCCCCGAAGAGTGTTTGCCCCCCCCCCCCAAGCTTTCTGCCAGTAGCGTCGATTTCATGTCACGACTGGGGGACGGTAACCCATAAGGCTCCCGCTGAAAATTTGTTTCAAAAAGTGGAAAGGGGATAATCGATAATATAATAGTGTGAGTGTTAAAAATTCTTTGGAGAAAATCATGAAGCCTGATTTTGCCATCAAAATTAATTTTGTAAAATATTCAAACGGTTGGCCTAAAGTTGGTCAGTTGACTCAAAATAGAAAAATAATATATTAAGCTTTGAAAATCGAGGGGGGGGGATGACCCCCCCCCCCGGAAAAAATTGAGAGGGGACACATCTCCCGTCCCCCACCCCTGGATTGCCGCCTACATGCCCACCTCTCCCTCTATCGTCGCCCTTGCTGACACATTAAGATAAATTGTCTTATGCATCTTTATCCCAAAACCAATGTGTTTGCCAGCTTTCTTGAGCATTGTGAGCATTGCTTGAAAAATTTGGAATTTATTGATCCATAAGAATATGCATCTGTTCAACCTACTATACACTGATTATACAGTCATGCACAAACCTTTAAATCCTAGCTGAAAACCACTCTCTTTCAACAATACTGGTACTGAACACTTTGACACTTATCCAAACCCTCTTATCTTATTCATTTCTTTCCTAGTGCACCTCAGAATAGCATAGTTCTAGATAAACGGTGCTTTACAAATGCCTATTCTTATTATTTAATTATAAGCACTTTCAGAATATAACCCCAGCTTCCTATAAGCACCATTCTGCTACTCCCTTTAAAGTTACATGCATTAGCCGACATTTGCAAGTGGCACCCAATCTGCACCAAAGTTTTACTTAAGACTGCGATAAGCCTTCTAAAGAAAAAAAAAAGAAAGAGCTTGTAAGTTGCAGACCCCATGCATTTCTGTGTAGAAGTGAGAAGTAAACATTCAAATTTTCTTTTTTCTCTATGTTTGGAACAGACATCTTCCTTACACGGCACGAGTAAAACCATTCATTTTTCACTTATTCTTGGAATATGGTTGTAATTTTGATAGCATGACGGCCTTACTTGTACTTGAATATCTGTAATTTTAAACTTAAATTTGCTTATTTCTTTATAAATTCTGCAACAATGTGCAAATAATGTTGGCTACAGTGTACTACTACCTTTCATTTCCTCTCCAATGACACTGATATTGTAACCGAAATCACCTTTGAACTTTGCTCACCAGGTTCTTTCACAAAAATATATTGCGTTTTCAACACATTTTCACATGCACTCAATCCTCAGTCTACTCACGTTTTCACAATCTCTGCTCTCGATCATCTGACAACCTTAAATTCAAATAGAAATAAAATAAGTCAATTCAATTCAAAATTACCTTCAAGTCTTGGTCTTGGCCTTTATTAACGCTAAACTGGAGCAATGGTTACACAAATACTGCTCCCAAACAATTATCTTCTGATTTGGAACTAAAGTGAAACAATTCAGGAGCCAACCCACAGCTGCTCCTCACAGTACGAGAGCTGCACACCAACTACTAGCTACTGCACCCATCGAGGGCCAAACTTCAACTAAAAACTAACCCCCTCCTACAAGTGCAAGACTGTAGGGGAATCCCTAAACACATGAGTGCACAAGGCACTCTTACACAAGATACACACATGTAGTGTATACAGAGACTGCACTACTGTGCATAGGGAAGATGGGGATAGTAGGAGAGAGGGAAAGAAAGAGAAAGAAGATAACAGAGGTAGTCTACTACCAGACTCTGAAAAGGCAGTTTTGTTACATTACCCCCTGCTTAGATTGAAACGTCCTCGTTTCCTAGTTAACGAAAATAACAAAACTGGATTGAAGGTGCAAAATAAACTTTGAAAATAAAACTAAGAGGCTAGCAATTGCCTAACACATGTACAACATACAATGGAATGTATCAATCAGATCTATCAATTCCTATCTCTGAACTTCAAAACATAAGTAAGCAAAACCAAAGCATAGAAATCAATTAAGACTGTCATCAAGCATAAACAACAGAACTGTAAAAGCAAAGTAAAATTTGTCAAAGGAATCAATCACATAAAACAGTACTCTTAGTAAAGACCAAACTCTTCATGAAATAACTCCATAAGTATAAAACTAGCTTCTAAAAAAAACATACACAATATAAAATACACAAATATATCTCAATATAAGTAACACTAGTACTGGCAGTACTGAGGTATGAGGAATACTGTTTCTTCAAGGCACTCTCTTGGAATGTAAGCTCCAAGCAAAAGACATGAGTTTTAAATGAGATATTGCTTAATAAATGCATGAAAACATCACACACATATAAACATAAAAACATATCGGATAAATGCATAACATAACGAGATATTGTCACATTTCAGCCAATAAATTCAACTCTGTCAAGTACATAAAATGTAAACAAAGTTAAAGATAACATAATATAAAAATAGTATACATAGAGAAAACATGAGTTGAAAAGTAAAGGAGAGAGAAGTATACGGAATGAAACAAAAGAGAAAGAAGATAATTAAAAGAACGAGAGTAAGAATGAAGAAGGACACAGAGAGAATGGGAGAGATAGGAAAATAAGAAAAAAACTTATAAAGAGACAACAATAAGTGGTGAATACATTTCATTAAATTTCAGCAAACAATATTCTAGCACATCCAAGAATATGTTCAATAATAATACACCTCATACATTTTGCCAAAAAAAAAAATATAAACAGCATCTGAGGTTATATATAAAAACATTATCTTCTGCAAGATTGACTATCAGCTGGCAATGATGCATAAAACAAGGCAAGTGAAATATAACTGCATTTTTCTTACAAAAAGTAGTAAACAGTCGTACACAGATAAATTAGTTAAAATATCCTGTCCAATCAGACAAAACTAAGGCAAAGTGAATTGAGGTAACAAATACAAAGGCCACATAGCAATGAAATTCGCAGAATAGAATGAAGATAAAAAAAAAAAAAAAGTATCAGTTTGAGTTGGAATAGACAAGAAGAGCAGACGAGAAAAAGGGTTTAGAAAAGAGAGATACATGGAGAAGGAAATGAAAGGAGAATTCCGCACAAGAAATAACATATAGACCTACCATGTACTCAAGTACAAAAACAAAATATAACTCATCGAATTAGTCTTTTTGCATTCCATAATTGCAAACAACATTCTTATTCCATGAGGCTGGTATCGATACTGGGTAAGTGTTTGTAATGTCAGTTTGTCTAATCACAATTCCATCCAAATAGTAACGTGTGATCTTCTTCTCTACTACGGTGGCTAGTAAAGTTTCTTCTGTTGGGGCAGTCTTAGGAGGTACTTCTGGTTCTGATGTTGGAAATGATAGTGATGTTTGCGCTAATGGCGCAACCGGGTCCGGGGCGTCTGGGATAGTGTCATCATCGGTGTCGATAGAGCTCTTGTCCTCCATCTCCTCGTAGGTTCTCTTTAGCATTGCTAAAGGCTTCCCAGAGATTCTAACAGTGGGCAATACTTCTCCTTCAAATGTTGGTGAGCACGATAGGGATAGGGTAGGGCTTGACGCTGGTTGTGTCGCTGGAGCCTCAGTTCTGGGTTCTTGAAGCTTGCATCTTATTTTCGGAATTGGTGTGGCATTGGGAGATGGGGAACGGTTCCTCCTGGTGTGAACCAGTTCGATGTGTCGTTTGAGATTATGTGCTCTTGTTGACTGGTATGAGCATTTCTGGCACTTATGTAGCTGTTTTTTGGTGGAAGTGCTCATCCTCCAAATGTTGGAATAATTCTCTCCTGTTCTGGCATTCTTTGTCACATTTGCGACAGATCAAGTCCTTATGCCGCCATTGTCTTCTCTCAGCCATCTGTATAAACGACAAAGGAAAGAACATCGTTGTAATAACAGCATTTTGATATCAGTTTTCAATCAAATTGAACTTGATACTGTTCTAAGTATTTTGGCATTCGCCTATTTCTTGTTGGTCTTTTCTGATTTGATTCAATATTGGAGGGAGATTGAGAAGAATTTTGATCATTTGATTGTGTATGTACAAAGTCATCATTTTCTGGTTCTATTTCTGGGTCATTTGCTTCCAGCACTGTTTCAGTGTCATTTGTTTCTGAGGATGTTTCAGTGTCATTCATTTCTTGAGACACTTTGGGATTATTTGTCTCATTGGGCTTTTCCCAGGTCCATTTTTGCAATTTGTCTCCCTCATAGGGTTTCAGTCGGTCAGCATGGACCACTGAGGGCTTAGATCGGGGGCTTGCCTGAATTCTGAAAATCACATCAGACAACTTTGTGACAATCAGGTATGGGCCTTTCCAGCGTAGCTGAAGTTTTGGAGAGATCCCTTTTCGTTTAGAAGGATCATGTAGCCACACAAATTGTCCTTCGGACAAGCCATGAGTGCTAGTCCTCCTGTCATAGTTGGCTTTTTGGTGTATGGCAGCTTTGCCAGTGCATGCCTGTGCTCTTTGGTGTGCTTTTTGGATATTTTTCCTGATTTCTTGTGCATAGTCTTCAGGATCTTGTTGTTGTTCTTCTTCAATTGTCTGAGTTGTGAGGTCTATAGGGAGCTTGGTTTCTCTACCCAGCATGAGCATATTGGGAGTTTCACCTGTTGATTCATGTGGGCTGGAACGATAGGCACTTGTGGCAAATGCCAGATGTTCATCCCATGTCTTTTGAGTAGTATCATCTTCTAGTAAGATGGCGACCATATTTATGAGGGTCCTATTAAACCGCTCAATCATGCCATCTGACTTGGGATTGTATGGTGTTGTCCTAGTCTTGTTTATTCCAAGCAGTTCACACATTTCTGCGAATAGATTGGACTCAAAGTTTGATCCCTGGTCAGAGTGGATTTCATTTGGGACACCAAACCGACTGATAAACTCCTCGACAAGTTTCCTTGCCACGGTCTTTGCCTTAGCATCAGGCAGAGCATAGGCTTCTACCCATTTGGTGTGGTAATCCCCTACCACCAGAATCCATCGATTTCCAGAATCTGTTTTGGGCAACGGTCCCATCAAATCAAGTGCTATTCTTTCCATTGGCACTCCCACTCTACTTTGCTGTAATGGAGCTCGCCGATGCCGTGGAGGATTCTTCCTTCTTGCACACAAATCACACTTTCTTAGAAAAGAACGTGCATCGGCAGTCATGCCACACCAGTAAAAACGTAGCTTCAACTTAGCCAGTGTTTTTCTCAGCCCTAGGTGTGCACCTAGTGGGCCATCATGCACATCACTCACAACGTCCTTACGGAGCTTCTCCGGCATGATTATTTGCTTTCTGATAGTCTTTCCATCATCCGATTCCCATCTACGACATATTATGCCATCAGCAACTTCCAGCTGATTCCACTTAGACCAGTAGGTCTTGGCCGCTCCAGACTTCTGGGCAATATCTTTCCATTCCGGCCTTGGTTGATTGTCCTCTTTCGCAAGTAATATCCATTGGATAGTCTCGTCAGATAGTTGAGCCTCTCGTATGTTTTGGCTTGACATGGAAGGTTGAGAAGCAATGCCTCTGCTGGAGTGTTCTCCATCTTGGTCAGGGGCTGAACTGTCTCTGTGATCAGTTTGAAGTGCATCTCCTCTTCCGCATTGTTTGCATTTGATACGAGATAAACCATCGGCATTGCCATGATTTCGGCCTGGTCTATGTTCGATGTTTAAGTCATACTCGGCAATTTGTTGTAACCAACGTGCAAGTTGGCCTTCTGGGTCTTTGAAGTTCAGTAGCCATTTGAGCGATGCATGGTCAGTTCTGACCTTCACTTTCCTTCCGTACAGATATTGCCTGAACTGCTTCAAAGCAGTTACTAGTGCTAGCAATTCTTGCCTAGTTACGCAATAATTCTTCTCGGCTTTGTGAAGTTTCCTGCTGTAGTATGCAACTACCTTTTCTTGACCACCCTGTACTTGAGAAAGTACTGCTCCAACTGCCTCTGAGCTGGCATCAGTGTCCAGTACAAATTCACCAACTGGCGTTGGAAATGTGAGGATAGGTGCAGATTGTAGTCTCAGTTTGAGTTCTTGGAATGAGCGTTCACAGCTCTCATTCCATTCAAACTTTGCTGATTTGGCCGTGAGTTTGTGCAGGGGACTTGCAATTTCTGCGAACCCTTTTACAAATCGCCTATAGTAAGATGCTATGCCCAGGAAGCTTCGAACCTCCTTTTTGCATCTTGGCTGAGGCCACTCTACTATTGCTTGCACCTTGGCTGGATCAGTCAGCACTCCCTCATCTGATACCACATGCCCTAAGTAGGTCACTGATTTGCAGAACAAATTACACTTACTTGGCTTTAACTTCAAGTTAGCATCTCTCAGTCTTGAGAATGTCAGCCTTAGTCTGTGTATCTCTTCTTCCACAGAGCGTCCATAGACAATAATGTCATCAAGGTACACCAAAAGTACCTCCCATTGGAGACCTTTGAGTACCTTTTCCATTAGGCGTTCAAATGTTGCCGGAGCATTTGTTAACCCAAATGGCATCACCTTCCACTTGTAGAGACCATTTCGTACAATGAATGATGTCTTGTCCTGTGCATCTTTATCAAGGCTGACTTGCCAGTAACCTGAAGAAAGATCGAGTGTTGAAAACCATTTTGCAGAGTTAAGTGCATCAAGGGTTTCATCTATCCTTGGAATAGGATAGGCATCCTTTATTGTCACTTCATTGAGATTGCGATAATCAACACATAGTCTTTGGGTACCATCTTTCTTTTTAACAAGAACAATATTTGCCGCCCATGGGCTCTCTGATGGTTCAATCACCCCTCTGGCAAGTAGATCTTGTACCTGTCTATCTATTTCCTGTTGATTACATTGTGGATGTCTCCTAGATTTCTGCCTTATGGGCTTTGCATCCCCAGTTTTGATGCTATGTTGCACAATATTTGTGCATCCAATATCCTGGCTGTTCTTGGAGAATATGTCTGCGTAGTCTATCAGACACATTTTTATTCGTTCATGATACTGGGAATCCACATTAATTATTGCACGATTGTACAGATCCTCCAAATGTGGTTGGAGATCATCAGGCTTTGAACCTTCATTTGCTACAGGGTTAACTTCTGCAGTAGATATCATTCCAAGCATTACACCTGCTTCGACATCACATGGTGAGTCACTCGAGTTAAATACTCGGACAGGAATAATATCTTCCTCTGCATTAACCAGAGTCCTAGCAACCATTAGTCCCTGTGATGTGACCTTGCCTTCGGGTTCTAGGCCTTCAACAATCGCAGTTCCTTTCATATTATCGCTCTTGTTGGATATTCTACCCGGAATGATAGCTTCATGTCCGGCGGGCACCATTGTAGCATGTGCTACTTCAACCCGACCAACAAAAGGTTCTCCACTCTGTGTAGTACAGGTTATCTCTTCACCATGTATGTGGAGGCTGCGACGCTGAAAGTTCAAGACACTATGTGTTGGGAGCAAAAAATCCATACCAAGTATCCCTTGGCATTTGATGTCTGCAAAAATGACCTTGACAGAATGAACGGTTCGACCAATACAAAGGTCCACCCATGCTGTACCTAGCACACTCAATGGACTTCCATCGACCTGTTGGATTTTCTCCATGAAAGATTCCAGGTCAGGCCTTGATTCTCTGGTCATTCTGTAGTAAGTGGTGGCACTAATGATAGTGTCAGTTGAACCTGTATCGATCAGAAACCGACAGGTTGTGGAGCGGAGTGTTCCAGTAACATATAGGCCTTGTTTGGCATTGGATAGCCTGTTAGGGATCATGAAGGAATAATTTGGAGCTAGTAGCTCATTCCTGTTTGAGTTGGATGAAATTGTTGACCCTCGTCTTCCAGCCTGCCTGCGGGTCTCATGGCTGACTGTCTGTCGTTTCCCGACCGTGTATTGCTCCTTCTTGGGTGCGGGCATTGGCGACATAGATGGCCAACTTCTCCACACCTATAGCAGGCTCTATCTTCTGCCCTTTGTCGACGACCCGAATTGGCAGGGATAGGAGGGGGAGGTGATGGGGTCTGAGAGTTGCCTGCCTCTCCTCGACTCCCTTCCATTCTCTGGAGTATTTCTGTGAGAGTCTGCATGTGCTGCATTTGATTATTTAGCATGCTTTCTACTTGTTGTAGACGGGCATCATTGTCAACACCCCTTGCATGTCGTCCTGACCTGAGCCTGTCATTTGTTCTCTGCATTTCAACTCTTTCAAAATTTTCCGTTTCAAGTGCAGCTTGAACCGCGTCATCCAATGTAGATGGTCGGGCTCGGTGAATGCCCTCTCTAATGGATTGACTTTCTACTGCATCTATGAAGTGATTCTTTTCAAGCCTTACACGGGGCACTGACGGAATTTCAGGGTAGGCTTTTAGTGCCAGTTCGTGTATAGCTTGACCAAGCTCTTGCAAAGATTCTCTAGGTCCTTGCTTTCTGTATCTCAATTCCATGAGATAATTCTCAGCCTGTTGGCTGGAGTCAAATCTTCGTCTCAGTACCTGAGACAACTGCTGGTAGGAGCTTCTTACAGTACTGCTCAAACCGCTTACACACCGTAGTGCTTCATTCTGCAAGCTTACCATCAAATATGAGGCTGCTTCTTCATCCTCCCACCCATTCACATCTTTACATGCTTCAAAGTGGTGATAGTAGTCTCTCCATGAAGTTTTACCATTATACCTGTCGGGAACAAGGAGAGGTCTCTGTCTTTTCATTTTTGGTGATGTCAAATTATGTGACATGACAGGGATCAGTCCTGATCCTGAATTTCTTGGCATTTGTTTATTTACATCGCTGTGAATGTCATGGGAGCAAATGGGTGTAGACGAGAAGGGATTTGTTGTGGGCAACTTAGGAGTATGAGGGGCAAAAGCAGTATTCCTCCTAATTGGAATAGTTTCTGTCTCGGAAACATATCCCGTTGTTTCCTCATGAAACCTATTTCTGGGTGCTTTGAATCTAACCTCTGATTCAATGTCCTGATATTGCGACCGCATCGCCTCTTCAGGTCTTCTCGGGGTTTCTGAGAATTCCTCTACATTTCTGAGTTTTTCCCTAGCACCTTCCATTTTCTCACAGTTTTCTTCTGCCTTTGTCTTCTCCCATTCCAACAACTCCTTTTCTAGTCTACACTGACTGATTTTCTCATTTAGTTGATCTAATTCTTTCTCAATATCCCTCTTTGCCATAATTCCACATGAAATGAGGTATGTATATAAATAATACAAATAGCAAAGCTTACTTCCAGAATATGTGCTTATGGATGATAGAATTTGGAAATGATCTGTTTTCAATATTATACTAAGTTGATCAAATATAACCGAACAATATTCATTCAATGGAAATTGAAGATCTTATCTATTTTCAATGCATTCAAACTATCACGATCATTGAGCAAGCCTTATGCAACTACTACAGTGTGTATAGAAACACATTCGCTCGTTATTATTCTATGTATAGATCTACTGCTCGTGAGCACGATTTTATGAGCATGGTTTCATTGCTCGTGAGTTTTACTCATGTGGGTTTGGCTCATAAATTTTGCTCATGATTCTTGCTCACGATTACGCTCATGTGCCATTGTGGGTTTTGCTCATGAATTTTTGCTCATGAGTCTTGCTCATGAGTCTTGCTCATGAGTCTTGCTCACGAGTCTTAATGCTCATGAGGAGGCTATTGCTCACAAGTTACCACTTGCTCTGCTCATGTGTATCTGCACTACTCACTGTGTACAGCCTGCTCTATTGTTTACTTTCCTTACTCATGTAGAGCCACATAGGCATCTATTTGAATGGACATGTGTACAGGTGTAGGGCACATGAGTACGGTAGAAGGACAAATTTTGCTTCAATATCTGAGCTTATAGAAAACTGAATAAACTGACAGAATTCATGCTGGAAAATGTGTTGAAATCCCACCGCTGCCACCAATTGTAACCGAAATCACCTTTGAACTTTGCTCACCAGGTTCTTTCACAAAAATATATTGCGTTTTCAACACATTTTCACATGCACTCAATCCTCAGTCTACTCACGTTTTCACAATCTCTGCTCTCGATCATCTGACAACCTTAAATTCAAATAGAAATAAAATAAGTCAATTCAATTCAAAATTACCTTCAAGTCTTGGTCTTGGCCTTTATTAACGCTAAACTGGAGCAATGGTTACACAAATACTGCTCCCAAACAATTATCTTCTGATTTGGAACTAAAGTGAAACAATTCAGGAGCCA
The DNA here is from genome assembly GCA_029962745.1 of Echinometra lucunter. Taxonomy (NCBI): domain Eukaryota; kingdom Metazoa; phylum Echinodermata; class Echinoidea; order Camarodonta; family Echinometridae; genus Echinometra; species Echinometra lucunter. The sequence goes on from CM057155.1 coordinate 34,671,015, forward strand.
ACCCACAGCTGCTCCTCACAGTACGAGAGCTGCACACCAACTACTAGCTACTGCACCCATCGAGGGCCAAACTTCAACTAAAAACTAACCCCCTCCTACAAGTGCAAGACTGTAGGGGAATCCCTAAACACATGAGTGCACAAGGCACTCTTACACAAGATACACACATGTAGTGTATACAGAGACTGCACTACTGTGCATAGGGAAGATGGGGATAGTAGGAGAGAGGGAAAGAAAGAGAAAGAAGATAACAGAGGTAGTCTACTACCAGACTCTGAAAAGGCAGTTTTGTTACAATATCAACTAATAAAACACTGACTCCAATGCCATGAAGTACACTGGACATGTAAACAGTAAGTATGGTATGGAGGAGATGTAATCTTTAATCACAGACTTGTGGAAATTCAAGCCTAAAAAGCATGGAAAAAATATACATTACATATAGGTAATATACAAGAGAATAATCATGGTACATTGTACAAATAGTTGGTGTGTTTGCCTCCATGGCCACAGCTTCTTTGGACATATAACAAGTGTACACTGCATACCACTATACATGTACATGTGTATGCACCATTTCTTGGTCAAATTTACCTCATGTATTCACAAATAAGTACATTATTGGTCATTTGCCCTAACCAATAAACAACATTTAATGAAACTGTTCAAATGATGAATACTCCATATCAAGGTATAGGTATAAATCTGCAGTTTGAGTTACATGTACATGTAAGTTCAAAAGTAGTCCAATATCATTTACTGTTGTTTTGCCTTTAACCAAAATGTCTCAATTGTACGGTAACTCCATTGTTTAAATAATGTACCAAATAGCATGGTGACTTGGTGGTAAGATACTTGGCAAAAATGAGTGCCCTAACCAACAAACAACATTTAAAGATACTTTTCAAATGATGAATACTCAATATCAAGGTATATGTATAAATCTACAGTTTGAGTTACATGTACATGTAAGTTCAAAAGTAGTCTAATCTCATTTTCTGTTGTTTTACCTTAACCGAAATGTCTCAATTGTATGGTACCTCCAAATGTTTTCACAATATACTAAAACTGGAAACATTCTGATAATACTGTTTCGACAGGCATGAAATAAACCAAATAAACCATGCTGCTCCATACTTGTCCACTAAACATGAACAAATTATAGAAGAAACAAATGCATGATTTATCACACAAGGTGTCTGTTACACTATACTATTTTGTTACTATTCAGTCAAATGAAGAAATATCACTGTGGAGTCAACATATAATGAGTTCTTCGGTATGGTAGATGGTAGTAACAAGAAATTTTTTCGTGAATGGTCCCTAGTTAGATTTAGAAGCTAGAAGGAGAAGCACGAGACAGAATTTTAACCCCTTTAAAATTTCAAGAATATGTCACATATTACATGTACACAATACCCGTTATGAAGTATAACCCCATAACTCAATATTGCAATGTAAACAACAAAACATCTGCCATAATTCGTAATGACATGTCAACTCGAAAAAAAAAAGGGAACAAATTGCCATGTCCATTACACTAGATGTGTCATGTACATTAAGCAACATAATTTATAAACTTCTCCGGGGAGAATTGAATTTGTAGTCGTTTCAAAATTATTACTTCATGACTTAAGACCTAACTGGTTTGAATGTTACCAAAATCCAGGTATAGTCTACCAAAAATTCACAGGAATTTTCAGGAATTAAAGAGAGGTAAAACACCCTTAGTCATTTCAAGTCATACCCGTTAACGCGTCCAAGAAGTTCATTTTCTCTACATACGTTGCATAAAATTTTGTAAAATTCATTGCGTATGTAACGGACAGTCGAAGGTGTATGATAAACTCAGCAAGCACTGTTTGAATACTGTAAATTCCTAATTGCAATTATTCAAACTAACCTAACTCTGCTTTATCACGTGAGGTACCTAAATAACATATCATGAATTAACAGTATGTTTCAAAAGCGAAGGGACCTCTTAGCTTTCTCTTGATGTTTTTGATATCTCGTTTGTGCATTTATTGCATCTTTTGCTGCTCGCCATGCCTTCTTCCTGTCAGCTTCTCCTATCCTACATATGTCAAATATTATCTGCCTTATTGTGTGTACCCTATCCTGGTCCAGAAGAGATGCGCGCCCCAAGGGTCTATTTTATGGATGGATCTCTCTTCGTACGTGAACATTAGGGTGCTTACTTTTCGTGCAACAGGACCATGGTGCCGGGATGCATTGATTAGTTCAATGTATTGCTCATCATTAATGTATGTTTGACGCAATTCTTTGTTAATTAGTGGGACATGCTGCTCGTCTGGTGTGAAGTTGCATGGGACATTTTCTTTTCCTTCTGATCTACATGTACTTTTCTGCTTTTTGGTGGAGGTGTGCATGGGTGCATTGTGCAGTGTAGGTGTGATTTCCCTGAGTACAGAAGGTGCTGTGGGTGCTGTTTCTGGTGATGGCTGCATGATGGGGTTAGGGTTAGGTGTCTGTGCATGGGTCTCCTGCATAGGGTTAGGGTTAGTGTGAGTGGCTGCTGTTGGACATATATCTACCCCTACCCCTATTGTCTGTACAGATGTACATGTACTTCCCATCACCATCTCTAGTTTCCTAATTCTTGCCTTTTGGTCTTCTTTATCCCTCTCCACCTACAATTGCGGAGAGAAGATCGGTTGACTTTGGTATTGCTACATCTTGTGTTGTACTGTGTTCAGCGTCATCTGTGTGGGTCTCTGGTTGTCCTTGAGTAGGCATTGCATTTGTGCATTGATGGTTGATTGATTGATTTGAAATGGACTGCTGATCTGTTGGAAGATGGTGTTTTATTCTACTGGTAGCTGTTTCTGGTAGTTGGTTCATTTGCTTATTAAGATCATTAGGGCAGCTTCTAAGTCTTGTTGAGTAATAGCAATTATGGTGGTTGGTGTGTCTTCTTCCGCTTTATCTTCAACTCTTGTGACCATCTGTTCCGCACAGTCCAGCATTACAGCAGTCTAAGGAGAATCAAAATAGAGTAAAAGAATGGATGGGAAGGGGATTCAATAAAGTACTTGTACATAAGTGCATTCCCCTATGTACCACAGCAAGCATCTTTCCAATATATTTGTAGACGTTTGACCGATAAATATTCATGTACATGCATAGGCGGTGTTCATTGGGGGGGGGGGGGGGGGGGGGGGGGGCCAAGTGTTCCCCTGGATTTTTTTTTTTGGGGGGGTCCTCCTTGAAATTTAAAGCTTGATATATTACTTTCCTATGTTGAGCCAGGCGACCAATTTTAGGCCAACCGCTTAATCAATTCATATGCCTAGAATGCTTTTTTAAGGCCAGATCAGACTACATGTACTTTCATTCTTTCGTGAGTTTATTTTCAGCTTGCTCACTTTGCTCGCTTGCTCACCTCCTACACACTTTGGGCTGAGGTCTACTGTGTCCTACCCCCCCCCCCCCCCCTCGTTACACACAATCGCCGCCGCTGAATGCATGTACATTTACATCTCAACTTGACAGATATTTCAATATTAAAGCTGTTTTGAAAAGTGGCTGGGGTAATGATATGCAGTACTTAGAAACATTTGTATTAAGCGCTATATAAATGTTGCATATTATTATTATTATTACATTACTTCATACATGTTACTACAAAAAGGTAAATGAAGAGCTTAATCGCAATGTACATGTATCTAAATATTCAGTGTACTGATTATCTTATATTGCTTTCACCAAGGTTTTGTCAATCAAGTTTTTATGTGAAAGCATTTGGTTGGGCCCAGGTCCCAGCCTGAGAGGTGGTCTAGGGCCCGATCAAACTTGGTATGAAAGCACACAGAATTTGATCAGGACCAAATAGATGTCACGATAATAAGAATTTGTTCAGATAGAAAGATAGAAAGAAAACAAACAAAACCAAAAGAAAGATAAAAAAGAAGATAAGGAGATAACAAAGTATTACATACATGCCAGAAAAGATGAGAAGAGAAAAAAATATAAAGAAAAACAAAATCAATAAAATTTGGCACATGCCATTAGGGCCACTAGAGGGTTGACAAAACTAGGAAGGGTTGCAGAAGTAAATTGTGTCATTTCGGCATTCTGTCCATATTAAATTTTCCGGAAGTTAAGCTGCATTTTGAAGTCCACAACCCCCTTTCACAAACCACAGGAGGTTATTTCAACAGGAAGTTATTTTTGGAGTTGCTGGTTTTTATTCCTTTAATGTAATATTTAGAGGCTGCAAGCTTCCCTCTTTTTTTTTGGGGGGGGGGGTGGGGAAGGAATGGCAAATTACAAATTGACATTTCCAAACTCTTTCCACAATCATTCCATTTATAAATCCTACCACATAAACAATGTGTATTTGTGATTGTGAGAAAAACTCTCTTGCCACCTCTAAAATTGCTTCAGTCACTTTAGCAAATACCTGCCTTGTGAGCAATAACTTTCATGTTACCTTTTTCTTTACATCTAAGGTTTTCCTTGGCTGTTTCTCCTGCCTGAGTCGTTTAGCTGGTGGCTGCATATGGATTAAAAGAAAAAAAAAACCCTTACTTTTTTATTGGGAACACATGTTAAGCCTTTAACAACGTTAGCATTCATGTGCTTCATATGTGTACATTGCTTTGAAAGTACACTTCATTGATTTTAAAACCAAACAAAAAAACATATATTCATTTTTTTTCATTTATGCAGAGAAGTAGGTGGAGCGGACACCTGAACAAGGATACCCAAAATTTCACATTTGAAAACACTTGATGTGAAAGATATTTAATCAAATTATAAAGGCTACATCTACATACACATACATGTAGCTGGCAAACCTGCATTATCTGCATTTACAACCTACATGAAAACACTGTCTCTTCACTCTCCTCATCCGACGACTTCTCCGAAGGATGTTCATTCTCGTCTTCGTCATTCCCATTCGCCTCATCTGCCCCTTGTTCCTTTTAGATGGAAAAGGATGTATGTTACATGAATGTGCACACCTTGCAAACAAAAAACACAATTGGTACCACTAATGTATATTTCTGCTGTGTTCTCTTGCAATTTACATCAAAAACTTCCTGCAACGACAAGGCTGTTCTTTTTAAATTGCATGCAGAGTAATTCAAGGAATTAAAGTGCATCATGATAGGGCAAGGAAAATGTGCCTTATCCTTCACGCATCCCATAACATAACATGTTTAAGGGGGAGATGGGGAGAAGTCCCAGCAAGTGTCCACACCATGCCACAGGTCTGTTCTTTTTGCCAGTTACATGTACTATCCAGTCAAACACATTGTAAAAACTTGGATCGTTACAATATATCAAACGAATTTAAACAATTTAATGCTTTCTTATTTGATGCCTGATCCTCATATTGGAAATAGACTGGCTAAGGTCTGTTCTTTTTGCCAATTACTATCCAATCAGCGACGTTGTAAGAACTTGGATCTTTACAATATATCAAACGAATTTAACCGGTTTAATGCTTTCTTAATTGACCCCCGATCCTCATACTGGAAATAGACTGGCTATTAAAGGTCTGTTCTTTTTACCAATTACTCCAGTCAGCGACGTTGTAAGAACGGGGATCGTTACAATATATCAAACGAATTTAACCAAGTTAAGTCTTGACGCCCGATCCTCATACTGGAAATTCATTAAATCTAATAAGACCGTTGATGGCCCCATTATTATTAGAAGTCATGGTGCCCGGTGAGGCGCAGACAAGGCATGTTGCATTGTTTTTGTGAAAAAGTGGAGTGTGATAAGGGAGTGCCACTAAACGGGAGAGAATTATCAAGATGAATCTACCTCGGGGGGAGAAAGGAGAAGATAGAAGAATGGAGGAGAGAGAGAGAGAGAGAGAAAAGCAACAACATAAAAAAATATGGCAATCGGTTTGGTTTTTTTTTCTAAAAGAAAATTGATTGCCGAATATTAAAAGGAATTGGACGCGAGGGGTCGTTACGCAGCTTTGTCTTCGTTAGGGTCTCTAGTTTGAGACTAGACTGAGAATTGTGTCTCAAAATCGGGCTCAAAATTGCGTTGTAAATCTAGCTCTGCCAAATTCAATCAAATCATTGCTTTGGATTGACTGAGCACCTTGACGCTTGAAATTGTTGTGTACAGTGTATTTCAGTTCTTCATCTGCATATTAATCATTTTCAATATTCACAGACCACAAATAGGAAACATAGTTAGCTTTTCCTTAATTTTGCTGAACAAAGGATAACAAAGGAACAACAGATAAATTCCTTTCTCTTTGTGAGGCATAATCTTTGTTTTTAATTTTGCATTCCTTTGAAAAAAGCAAAATTTACGAAATATCTACATACTGTATTGCGCATCTTCTTTGATGGCCTTCACTGATGCTCCGTCTGGTTTGTACTTTGGCTTGCTAACCTTGTACCGCTTGTCACCAGTACTCGTAGTGGCTTATTCTTGGTCACTATTTTCGTTGTAGTGCAGTTCGGTGAGCTGAATCCTAAATCAAACACAGAAACACAGATTTATGTGAAGCAATACCATCATCAAACCAAACATTATTCTAAAAATGGTCAGCATGATAACATGTTTCTACGAGTTTATGAAATCTCCAACATAATGTATGGAAGTGCATAAGTTGCTAACTCGGTCTACTTCCTCAAGTTGACAGAGGCTGTAAATTTGTGTGGACTGCCAATTTGTATTTCAGAAGACCAGAATATTTCTTTTTACACACACAAGATTGCATAACAAAACTCTGAATTTACCTGCTTGCTATGCCAAAGTACCCGTAGGCCTTCTTTGGGGCAAACTGATTCAAAAGGCTGTGAAACGATTCCAATGAGGAGGTTTGTTTGCCACTCGATAGTTTCCTCATATCCTTGAGAAGTGATGTGCTGGTGATGATACTGCCCAATTTCTCACATGCCATTGTGCCTACAAAAATATAATAAACATTTTCATTAACATAAGAAATTACCAGTATCTATACTGGCAATTACTTTTCCCCCCTAAAATTGTGACAGTAACACTTATTTCATGTGAAGGATGTGTGCCGCAATGCTTAGTGCACTGAGCAGGGGAAAAAATGTTCAGATGAGTGGGTGAATTGAGACAAGCAAAAATACACTTGTACATGTATATTCATTTCCACTATTTAATGAAGGCATAAGATTGAAAAGTTAGTTGCAGATGAGCCTATGCAAAGGCAATAAATTTCATTTTATAAAAATGATCTGCACTTACTAGGTTTAAGCCATTTCTTTCGACGACTTCCTTCTAAGTCCCCATGTAGGCATCTTGGAAACATTTCTGAGTGACCACTATGTATCCCTTGGATGTGATTCTCCAAAGAACTCCACCTAGCTACTTTCATCTCCTCATCACCATCCGTAGTACTTGCAGCTACCCAGTAGACATGATTGTTTATGCTCTGCTCCCAATCTCCTACAACCTCACAATTCTTCTGCTTGGCCAGTGCATGCACCTTCTTCCTGACAGCTACAGAAAAAAAAATATTAAAAAAAACTGAGTAAAGAACTGTACTCCATTATGAATACATACATCACACTTCCAGATTAGAGAGATACAACACTAATACTAAAAGAAAAACAGCATCCTAGGGAAACCAACTGAGTATAAATGCACATAAGCTAACTTGCCATGCCAAGTTTGTGTGATCATCTTGGTACTTTTTAGAAAGCACAAGATATATGAAATTTTCTGGACAGCTCATACCTATATATAAAACACAGAACCCACCTTTGGCTATATGCCAAATGTCATACAGATGCATGACATTAGGAGTTGTTTCCCTGACATGTTTAGCCAGCTGCTTGTGATGGTCTGTAATAAGCTTCTGGATAAGTAGTCCTTTACTTTGGATGTACTGGAACATTCTCTTGAAACCTTCCAACTCCATATGGTAACTAATTTTAACTTCATTGCTCTGCAATAACAAGAAAGGTAAAGTGAAATAAGTCTTTCAAAACCAGCCAACAAACATCTATGATTACAACACCAAATATAAGAATTGTTCATTTAGATAAGCAGTTCAGTGAAAAACACTTTTCTATGAGTATGAAATAACACTCTGGGGAGCATTTTGCTATATATGTATTAATATGAGCAGAATATGAGAAGAAAGATACAATCAGGACATTCAAATTAGCAATAATCTATTTTCTTTTCCTTTTTTCAAATACCCTAACTTCCAAATTATGCAGGGGTGTCACCGGGGTATTTTGATAAGGGTGGGGGTGGGAGGGGGCAGCAAAGTGACCAATAGGTGGCTATATTTACAAGTCAAATTGATAAGTACATGTAGGTATATTATATTGTTGCATAAACCTGATTATGCGCATAAAAGCAAATATTGACAAAATTCTCAATGAATACAGAAATGGTCATGAGCATTATATCAAAATTATCTGTACTAACTGGATGTCAATGATCTTATTGACATTGAGCTCTATAGCTGTGTATGTGCCATACTTGGCACAATGCCCTGGGCTGTCTGCCCGTCCATCTCCACCAGTTGTCAAAGGTGCTCCGGCAGCAAGAAGCTCGGCATGCAGAGCATCTTGACTTTTCTTCCACTCATGTTCTATAGCTGGCTGCAGGATATCTTTCTGGTACCGGGAGAAGGTTTGTTCACTAAAGCAAGTCAACTTCAAGTTGCTCATGATTTTCAGCATTGTGGCGCAACTTCCTCCTGCAAACAGTATGGCAGGAGAACATTCCCAGCAGGAGTGGTGCCATACCATGGCTGATTTTCTGGAGTTCTTATTCCTCCATGTACATCAGTGCTCCTTAGCTCATTTGGCTTTTCTGGAGTTCTTATTTCTTCATGTACGTCAGTGCTCCTTAGCTCATTTGGATTTTCTGGAGTTCTTACTCCTTCATGTACCTCAGTGCTCTTTAGCTCATTTGGATTTTCTGGAGTTCTTACTCCTTCATGTACATCAGTGCCCCTTAGCTCATTTGGATTTTCTGGAGGTCTTATTCCTTCATGTACATCAGTGCTGCTCAGCTCAACAGGATTTTCCAGAGTTCTCATTGCTTCATGTACATCAGTGCTGCTCAGCTAATTTGGATTTTCCATAGTTCTCATTTCTTCATGTACATCAGTGCTCCTAAGCTCATTTGGATTTTCTGGAGGCCTTATTCCTTCATGTACATCAGTGCTCCTCAGCTCATTCAGATTTTTTGGAGTTCTTATTCCTACATGTGCATCAGTGCTCTTTAGCTCATTTGGATTTTCTGGAGGTCTTATTGCTACATGTACATCAATGCTGCTAAGGTCAACAGGATGTTCTGGTATTCTCATTCCTTCATGTACATCAATGCTGCTCAGCTCAACAGGATTTTCTGCATTTCTTATTCCTTCATGTACTTCCACACTAGGCATAACATTGATCTGTTGTACCTCTTCCTGCAGAGCATTTTCTGTGTCTTTCTTTTTTGCCCTCCAAGGGAGATCTCTTACTCCATAATCATAGCAAAGTTTTTTCCCAACTTTTTATATCTCTTTTAGAAAAAGACAGAGAAATGTTGACTTTTCATGCTTTATAGCTTTTATCTTTGCATTTTCTCCTATTCTGACTGTGTCATTCGCAAGGAGACCCAGTCCAATAGAGTTAGTTGCATCAACACTGAAAAGTGAGGAATGAACATAAGTGTCACCAAGAAGTACTTGTACACTACACATAAACCACACTGTAAAAAGAAGCTGAAATATGCTGGATGAAAATTCCCATGGTTATCATAAAATCTAATGGATTGTATATCAAATTAAAGAGAAAAATATAGCCTTTGTTTTGAATATAGCTGCAAGTTGTGATCAGCCATGCATGAATAATAATGACTCATCAAATGCAACAATGCATATTTCCAGACTTTCTGTAATCATTGAAGCATAACTGGTATCTAACCTAAATGCCTGGGCCCAAACTTGATGTCTCTCATATAGGGACTCGAGGTATGCTCCATAATCACAGTACCTAAATGATCAAGGAGAATCACTATACATAACTATATCCATCCAACCTAAGACTATGACAATGGGAATATAAAAAACTTTTTCATAACAATTCTTTTTATAGGTCTTTCTCATTGTTTTCAGTCATTGATTATAGCATCTAATTATATGAACCTGATAAAATGTGAGCTAAAAATACTGAAAATCAGTCTAGTCCTAGAAAAAATCTTGCATGAATTTTGAAACTCCTTCACTCCCTCTCTTACTCATATGTTACTTCCTGTTGTATAGCAGTTGAATAAATTGGAAATATGTAGTGTTGATTTCAAGTAAAACTTAATGTGCATGCATGTGTACTATTGAGACAACACAGACATGCTCACTGTAGAACAGTAGGATCTTGCCTTGCCCGCTGGTGTACTGTCTCCACAGCATGGGTATCCTTTGCAGACATCATCTCCTTAACATGGATGAACAAGCTCTGGCAGTGATCTTTGTTGATGCCATGCTTGCTGTCCCACAGCCATCGCCACACCGCCTGCAGAAGATGAAATGTACATAGGAGCAAGGTTGATTTGGGAAAGACCGTTTGAAGGGCCTTCCTCTCTGATGAACAGTCATCGGTAATGAATACTGCGGGACCCTCCTCCCCATTTCCTCCAAAGGCACCACTTGGCAAAATGGTCTTAAGGAGCTGCAGGCCTTCAGTGATCGTCTGCTCTTGCTCACTTGAAGTGATGAATGCTCCTTATGGTAAGCCTCCAGATTAGCTCTGTGTCAGAAGCAGGAACACTCTACTTCCATGGCGGTCAATGTTACCTGCATGAAATTAAGAGCATGGCAATACTTCTAAGATGGTATCATAAAACCAGGCTATATACATAATTGGTGTCATCTCCACAAGTAAATTGTACATTGTGATTTTTGACCCCATTTGACTTTTGACCTACTTTCAAGACATTTTACCCATAATAACACTGAGATCCCTATACAGGGCATGCATGTGCCTAACATCCAACTTTGGTTACAAATAGACTGATAGTACAAAATTTAACAAACCCTATAAAAACATGCATTTAGATTTTTTTTTTTTTTACCTCATGCAAGCTTTCACACTGCAAAGATATTGAGATCCCAGTATGGCATCTACCTTTCTAGTTAAGTTACAGATAGGTTTACAGTTTTATAGTTACCAACTATCAGGTAAATCTTAACATTTGACCTAAAAATGTGAAATTCAACCCCCAAATAACATTGAGCACAATCAATATCAACAAGCAAATGTTTGCAAAGGTATTCAAGTTTCATATGCGTATAGGATGGACCTATCCCTTTGTATCAGTCCACTTTGATGGCTTGCAAACAATAACCAATTAAAAGTCAGGGCCCTGCTTCTTGAATCCGACATAAATCTATCATTTAGACTAAATTCCCAATTAAGTTGGGAGTTAATTGCTTCAAGTGTTGCAGTGTTTCACAAAGTTACGAGGCATGCCTCTTATGACACGTCCACACCTGTCATATATTTTCAGTCAATGTGCAGCACCATCTTTCAGTGTATGCCATCAATTGGGTAGTTGTGGCTGGTCAAAGGGGACACTACAAACCTTCAAACATAATTCAGATCTATTCTTTTCTAGATGTTCCTGAAATCAGTAATTTATCCTTCTTTATTTGTACACATATCTTTTCATATAAAACATATCTCCAATGTTTGTAATGAATATCTATGATAAAATACCTGTAGAATCTATAAAGACAAGCTCACTGCTGTGACTCATCATAGAGTGGATGCGCTGCATCATTGGTGTGCAAATTGCAATGATGAGTTCCTGAGTGCTGGTTTGCCTCATCTTTGCACATGTCATCCCAGCCTCAACGTTGAACTGGCTGATGCAAGCATTGCAGGTCTGTCTGATGCACCATATGCCCTTTTAAAAATCTTGTAATAGAGTCTGCCAAATTAAGATTTAAAAAATATAATTCAGATATAAATCATGGCTTCTGAAGTACACTGTAGATAAAGTCAATTCAATTTTCATTCATCGAAGCTGTAACTCTTGGCTAGCTCGGACTCAAACATGCAATTACATTGAACAATTGTAATCAGTTTTTTTCTCTTTTGTCACCTGAATAGCTAAAACACTGCTACTGTGCTTGAGTAATATCTATAACATAAAGACCAGCATAACAGAATTGCTAAAAAAAAATATCGAAAGAACAATTGTCAATTCAAAAACTGACAATGATTTTTCCTCCCAAAATTATTTGGCAGACAAAGGGTTAATTTGATATCTTACAATTTGTTATGGCTGCTGTTTTTAAAGGGAGTATTAATTTCTCATTTGCAAGACATAATGGGGGGGGTGGGGGTTAGCAGAGGTATTCAAATAAAATTTAATTTGCAGTTAGGATGTAAAAATATGAAATGGGTGCACGAGGCTGGACAGCCTGGGAATAAAAAATACAAACCACTTTTCCAAACACAATATAATTGCATAACTAACAACGGAAGAAATACCCAACTGACCCAAGCCCAATGAATCTTTTCTACGATATACCATACACATACAGAAGAAACCTAACATGATATTCCGTACTGTTTCATTAAAGCAATGATACGAGACTTGTCAGTTGATGTGCAATACTGGACAAAAATACAGAAATAAATGAAACCACTGACCAGTAACAAAACTTCAAATCTGGTAGGAGAGACCTGTCTGCACATTTGAAGATATATAGTCTTCTGCAAATTCATCTTGCAACTCCAACTCCAGCAGACTGAGAGCACTGGATGGAGAATGCCCCTTTCTGAAAAATTCCTCCAGTTTTCCACAGGTCTCAGTGCTAACATCCCAGAACTTTATGGTTGCCGTGATAGAAATCCCGTGATTATGGACCCATTTGATTGTGACTAGCACTGGGTGGCTTTGTAGACGAGGATCTGAGTTTCTGTAATGAGAAAATTAAATGTACAGGCTTAGGAGGAACTATGTGGAAATATATGGCAGGTATGGTCCATGGTAATATTGTATATGATGATTGAGGGAGAGGAACTATTCTGCCATTCAATCTACAATAAACAGTAATGATCATCTACAAGTATATGGTACAATATACCAGTCAGTGTCATCACAGACAAGTAAATATTACATTCCATGATCATTGACATTACATCAGATACAAAATTACAAAATACAAAGGGCTCTAAACATTTCACATACCTACTCTTTCGTCCACTTGTGGGCTCTGTCCTCCTGACAGTGATGTAGAGTTTAGAGCTACAATATGTCCTTTATGTGTCTCAATCCCTTGGCCTTACGGTGTTGCCCATGATGGCATCTGTAATACTTCTATTGTAAAGTAACAGAATGAAATGAAATAACACATCAGATCTAACCCCCTTCACAAAAAAAATACAAAAATTCATAGCTAACTTTGACAGGTCAAACTCTCCATTAATTATCTTTTTTCACTGAATGATGATGTTGCCAATGTCATCATCATTGAATGCGCACAAGATGTTATGGAAGAATAATGGATCTTCTACTTCATCATCATGCTTATTCAAAAGACCAGCAGGCACATCATAGGCTCTGGTAGAAGACTCTTTCTCACAATGTTTCTTATGCCTCCCCAGGTATGGGGAGCTGAAGAACCCCATACAATTACCACACATAATGAGTCTACTCTTTGCTCGCGATCTGCGCTCTTGGTGAAAGCTTGGGCCGGTTTCTCCAGCAATCATTTTATTTGCTTTATAAATTCCTTCCTTTTTGAATCTACTGAACTGTTCTAACCACTCCGTTTTTGGTGCCTGCAGTGCTTTCTTGACTTCATCTCTATCACATGCTTCAGTGAAGGTGACGGGAGAGTTTCTCTGGGAAATACTTTTCACAAAATGGGCACATCCGTTTTAGGCTGGGCATTTTCTCTCCTGAATGCACACTTTGTCTTGGAACTGTTTCTGCACCTTTATTAAGCTCCAAGCTTGATTGTGTTTCAGGTGTCTTCTTTCTTTCCACTTGGTATGGCTTATGATCTATCCCATCATAAGATGGCATGAAGTCAGGATCATTATCTGAATCATCTTCAGGAGATGGTACATCACTAAATTCTAAAACGTCAGAATATGCATCAGATTTGACTTCTGCCTTCCGTTTTTTACAAAAACGCTTCATCTCCACTGCAGTAGTTCCATGGCTCACAATGTGGGTAGTTGCAAGAGAGGTAGTGGTATTACCTGGCACAAATTCAGATGAAGGCAATTCATCTAGGTTGCCATCATGACGTTGTTCAGGTATTGGGAAGTTTTCGTTTTGTGAAATGGCCACATGATTCCTACAGTATGGAAGTACGTCAAACTGAGATTCGTCTTCTGATCCTGGAAGTGAGCATGGTACCTCATCGTCTTCTGAACCATGTGCTTGCTGATCTGTCGTATTTTTTTGTCCGCGCCAAGGAAGATCTTCTACCCCATAATCAAAGCACAGCTCTTCACCTGCTTGAATGTCACGCGTTGCAAACAAACATAGATGTGGTTTGGATGAGTGACAAAATTTCAAGACCTTCATCACACTGTTTGCATGCTTGAATTCCAGGTCATTGACCAGTCTGCCAAGGCCATTGGTTGCTTTTGTAGCATCAACACTGTTGGGTTAGGGTTGGTTGGGGGGGGGGGGGGAACAGATGTTGAAAATTGCATAGTGATTGCATGTATCTGACAAAATTACGAATTCATACATGTACAAATAATCGATAAGACTATTGTAAATTAAGTTGAGAGGATATTGCCCTTAATTGGATATCACTCAAAACCTCTTCACTACATGCAATATCATACAAATGATACACAGTTGTGAGTGCGTTAGGGCAATGCAGGGCAAGAGAGGATTGTCAATGGTGCGAACCACACGAGGCGTAGCTGAGTGCAGTTTGAACCATTGCAATATTCAAGTGCGCTGCACTGCCCTAAAGTACGAACTTAAAACTGTGTGTTATTTTTTTTTATAAAATGGGTCTGCGGTAGGTTATGTTGCTAGACAGCGTAGAGTTATGGACCAAATATTCCGACGCTTTCACTTTTAGGCAAGGTATATTTGTATATTTGTTGTATTTTTTGTAATCGTATATATTATGAGAAAAGACATATAATGCATTAATAAGTTAAGAATAATGTTGTTAATATAGAAATAAAATAAAGATATATGCGTTGGATAGTTCATAATCAATGAAAAAAGCATTGTCCAGTTAAGGTACCTATTTAGATCTCTCAAGTTATACACACCTCAATTTACAACGAATTATAAACAACTTGTTTTTAAACTAATGATTAAATATTTGGTTCGGTGGGAGTTATACATGCAGTACTTTATGAGAAATAAAACGTACAGTCGTTAGGTGGACACGAAATTGTCCGGCTAATAACAGTGTCTAGTTAATGACTCGTTTTTTCACTCCAAATGTCCATCTAATGACGCCTCAAGAGAAATATATACATATATATATAAACACAACAAAAAAAGTAACTCCCCCCTAATTCAAAATAGCATAACTTTTTAACAAAGACGTTTTTAGGAAAATAATTTGGCAGGAGTGTTCCTACACTTATTGACTAACTTCTGTTTGAAAATGAGATTGATCTGTCAAGTCATGCATGAGTGAGCAGACATTAAAGGCGAAAATTTCACTTTTCAAAAGTCACAAGAGTCATTTTGGGAGGTTTGTGAAACAAGATTTTTCTGGCGTTTTTTGAAGTGTTGATGTTTTTCGAGGTTGTGCCATGGTTGAGTGACAAAGTTGCGAACGATGAAGCGAGAAATGCTGAAAATTTACTGTTTAATGCCGGAAAAAACGAATACCTTGTATTTTCACATAATGTGCTGAGTCATGTTGGTCGATACCAGTTTTTTCCACAAACTTAATGGATTTTGCAGATTTAGGGGCGCTGAACATTATTTTTCTCAAAAAACTCACCCAACTGTGATAAACATGAAAAGTGTCAGGGATAGGCATGACTGGATCAAACAATGGAAGAATTCAAATTCGCCACAGGTTTGTGTCACAGAGCCCCAAAATGACTCTTGTGACTTTTGAAAAGTGACATTTTTGCCTTTAATGTTTGCTCGCTCATGCATGAGTTGACGCATCAATCTCATTTTCACATAGCAGTAAGTCAATTAGTGAAGAAACACTCCTGCCAAATTATTTTGCTCAAAACTTTTTCGTTAAAAAGTTATGCTATTTTGAATGGGGGGTACTTTTTTTGTTGTGTTTATATAATATATATGTACTATATATTTATAGACATAATACAGACACACGAAATGCAATTAAAAACCAATCAATTTTTTGAAGTATCAACAGTATACATAATAAAAATTTTTAAAAATTCCAGTCAATCATTTATTTGCAAATTCCTCACATATGCTTTTATCCTATTTCTATCTATATTCTTGTACTTTGCATGACACCCTGTACTGTATTTTTTCTGTTCTTATGGCATATTTCTAGTTGCTAGATGTTCTATACATGTGATATGTTGGCTTATATTAGGCCTACTAAATAACGTACTTAAAATACATGAACCACTTAGATTAAAGAGTGGGCAGGCAGAAATAAATTCAAAACAAAAGAAACATTGAACTAGGCTTCCCACCCACGTTTTAGGTCTCTGCTGCAATGCAATTAGTATCAAACGCAGAGCTGGAGAAAGCATGCTTCCTGATCGACAGTTTTCAAACGAATGACGTCTTGAGTGGAATGATCGGTCAATTAAGAACAAAATGTATTTTGATTTTTAATTTTAATTTTGATTTGCATCAATGTATCCAAAGGGGACTGTAAAGAAGTCATCTCTGACAACTCTCTTGTTGTACACTACTCTTTAGTCCTTTCTGCCTACACGAGTTTCGATACGCTGCCTTTTGTGGAGTCGAGTGATCTGATACGGATTGGTGACGGTGACTTTTTCTTGCTCATCAATCTGTACTTGTTTTACCATGCGTTGCATGGTCTCAAAGTTGATCACCTGGGAATTCTTGTAGTTCAGTGGGATGCCTTTTACTTTGCAGCTTGATTCGCCGGTGTTTACCTTGTAGGCATAGTTTTTTGGTCCCCCTGAGATGAAGGATGTGATATACTTACCGTCTAATTCGTCCGTCAACTCTCCTAGATAATCACCGAGAGGAGGACACCATTCTCCAGGCACACTTGATCTTTCGACGTACAGGATACTGTCTGTATCGTAGTAGAGTACACGTTCTCCTAATCGATCTAACACGTCAAACAATTTCATTCTTGCTTGCGCCGTTGTGAAGGCAGCAATCACAACATTTGCCTTGGAACTCACCTCTTCAAACTCATCTTTCCTGATGCTGCGTACCTCCACAACATCATCGTTGACAATATTGAGATCGTTGACCTGGATCTCATCCGATGTAAGGAGCTCGTACAAATGTGCAGGGTCGAAGAAGATGCTGGTTTCAGGGAGGTTATTTCTCATCCCGAACCTACCCCAGAATGAATTGAGCATGAGTTTGCTGAGGGAACGCAGGCCTTTGTTTTTCACAATCTTCTCCGGTTCCAGTTCAATTCCTTCATGTTCGCGATAGTTGGCGATGTACTTGGCCTTCTCCTCCTCCGTGTTACACCAGTCAGGCCATCCCGATGCTTCCTGTTTGATCTTCAGAAAAGTGTTGATATAGCCTGTAAACAAGCCTGAATCCACGATTGGACGTGTGCCTTCCTTGTTGTACTGGGATTTCTCGCTAAAGTCCCAGACAGATTCGATGTTTGATATAACGTACCCCTTCTCGACAGCCTTTTGCAATTCCAAGGATACCCAGGTACTGTGGAGCATCCTTTCCTCATCTTTATGTTGGCAAAAGCGTTTGTTGATTATTTTCGGCGCAGGTGCGGCACAGGGGAAACATGAGCTTGTTATTCACTTTCACGGGCAAGACAGGATGGAACAGATTTCGAGGGGGCAATACCTTACACCTGATGAGACCATAATATTCCGACACATCTTTGAAGTTATCTGTGATGACTCTGGGATGACCCAAGGGATATGATCCGTACTTGTTGAGACTTGGATAGAGTGAAGTGAAATCTACATACTTGATTTTTTCTCCCTCTTTGCACTCGTAGAGCAAGCAGCTTGCATTCATACGCCCGCCATAAAAAGCTTGACGGGGATCTAGGGGGATAGGATTTGGAAGCCTCTGTTTGATGCCTGGAGAGATGGTCTTTCCTACCTCCTCATCCCAATGGCACTCCCACATAGTGACATAATGCCAGTCTTTGAGGATTTTTGCACATACCTTTTTTTCTCCAAGGTGTCGAGATGCAATTCTCCCATCGTCCTGCGGAGTCCTCTTCTACCACTGTCTGTGTCGAATGAATAGCATGCTGGGCATCCGTGCCAATAACAGCCGTTGAATTCATAGACAGTTTTGTTTTCTTCACAATATCCATCCAGTTTGTACTTCCCTACCCTTACCTCTCCTGCATTGCGTGCATGTCGGATGTATACTTGTTCCTCCTCGGCCACATGAGACAGCCATTGAATGGCTTTGTTGGACTGGATTTCCTCTGGCGCGTAACCTCGAGGAGGTACGATGGCAATCGTGTCTTTTTGGAGGAAGTCCCTCCTGAAGACAAGATGGCAGGCAGCAGCAATAGTGATGCACTTAGACAGAGGGTCGACACCTAGATCAAAGTCACACCGTTTTGACTCTTCCATAAACAGGGTCCTGAACTGCAGGCAGCATCTTCTGAGTATGTCTACGTCACTGATGCAGTAGGCGTGTATCTCTTCCGACATGATGAACTCCCGCCCAGACGATACCTCTCCATCATACCAGGCAAGAAACTCTTCTCTCTTCTTGGATGACATACCTTCTGGATAGTAGTACTTGGCATCTGGTATAGGTCCCCGATAGTCCATGTTTGAGTCTGTGTTGAAGAGATGTGGAAAGAAGCCCTTCTTGAGTTCTTCTACTCCAAACGTGGCTGGCATGGTGGAAAGAGGCATGGCTAAGAAATTTAATGAGTCGATGAAACGGATGCCATTGTTACGCACTTTCATGCTCATGATTTTACCACCTGCCAAGATCAAGCTGGGGATGATGCAGTTTCGATACAGGTAGTCTTGGATAAAAATGCTGTCATAACTTTTGAAGTTATGAGCGATGAAAGTTGCACCTCAGTTCTCTTCTGTGTCAAATACTCAGTCACAAAAGTCTTCACCTGTGTTGGGTCCTTGAAACACACGTTGCTTCTTGTCTGCCTTACCACAAGTAGTACAATCTTGTTCAAAAGGTTTCTCCGCGCAGAAACCGCAAGCTCTCTGTGCCACGCAATAGTTAGGTACATGCTTACCGGTATCTTGTGTGCATTCAAAGTCAAAAAACACAAATTTTGCATTCTTTGGTTGTTTGTCCCATTCATTGGGATGATTCTCTTCTCCTTCACGTTCATCTTCTTCATCCATCATTGGCTCCTGTACTTCGAATGGATCTTCGGATTGGATGTAGCACTGATGTCCAGGATCCACAAACTTTCTGCATATTTTGCACATCGTCTGGCCACAGACGTGCTCCTTTTTCAGCTTTTTCAGCTGCACGTTGCTGCAAAGTGTTCCACAGAGTTTGCACTGAAAATAGCGTTCACATACCTTGCTGGAGCGATGATTCTTGAAACAATGTTCATTCTTGAAATTGCGATTACATCGTTCACAATGTTTGTAGTCTTCATTCTCGGAAGGGGGTGGGCAGTCATTGCAGCGACACATCTTGCATGCATTGTTGCAGGTATGGTCATATTTTCCATTGTATCCCTTGAAACAGTCCTCGCAGAAATATGATTTGTTGTAGAATGCACTTGTAGAATACACATGTTGTCTTTATTTTTCATCTGAATGATACTCTTTTTGCTGAGAAGTCGGTCTTTGAGTTTCAGGACCTTCCTCCTTGTTCGCCTACCCCCTTCTGGCATAGCCATGTGTATCACATTGAATTCGAGGTTTTCATCGAGGGAAATATCTTCGTGGGACTGAATCGTGGCCTCTAACTTTGAAGCAAATACCTCGTGATTCATTTGATCCCTCCGGATAAAAGGGAGGCTCACTGGTCTATCCAGCTGGTCCCTATCCCCAACACCTACCATCATTTCATCGATGATATTTTCAAACATTTCATTTACCCTAGGCATCATGTCAATCATTGGCCCCATATTCTCTTCACGTTGAAAACCTATGTTGTAATCCATGACCCTTGCATTATACTTTTTAACATGCCTTTCACTTACTTTTTTCACATGATGTGTCGGAAGTGGCATTTCTCTGGGAGGGAGTGTTTCTGCTTGGCGCTTTGTTGCCTTGCATGATGATTCTCCTCCTCCTCCAACATGGCTCGTGGAAGGGTCACCTCTGGTGTAGCTGGTCGATGGTTTAGAAGGGCCAACTCTGGTGTAGCTTGTCGACGGCATATTGGATGGTCCAGCTACATCATGGCGTGTTGAAGGGCCAGCTGCTGCTGCATGGTTGTTGGCAGGTGCAGGTGCTGTTGCAATGCTGGGAGGAACTCTGGCAGTGATACTTGCACCCAGGTTGCAGAGGTCTTCATCAGTAATACCTACATTACATGTAGAAATGTACCATGCATTAGCAATGTCATTGCACAGTTATTCCCTTCCCCCCCCCCCCCCCCCCCCCCGATTGATACATTCCACAATACTATTCTATACTGTAATATTCATAACTTGATTCATATCAAAATTACCCACATATATATTTAGCTTCATTATGTCTGCCTTTTGGCAGATAAGTTCAATTGGATATGACAGCTTGCAAATTATCATTATTGTTATTATTATTATTATTATTATTGTTATTATTATTATTACGACTACTATTTATTTATTTATTTGTACATATCTATTTTTTTTTTCCAGTGAACAAATGGTGGAAACACTTACTTTCATCATGTAGATCCAGTAGGCTTGCTCCTCCGGGTATAATGGGGTCAGCTCCCTGATTTGGGAGTTGTTCATCATCCTGAAGATCAGCAATGAGGGTAGACAGATCAAACAGATTTTCACCAGTATCCAAGTTTGTCTGGGATGCTTCTGCCATCGGGGGTAGTTCATTACCAGATATGAGGCCAGTGAGATCTATTCCAAAAATGTCTTCACCAGTATCTTAGTTCAGATTTGTTGGGGTAGTTCCTCCAGGAACATTGGTCTCAGCTTCTTGATTTTGGGGGTGGTCAAGACCAGAGGTGGGGCTGGGTAGATCCACTTCCCAAAGATCTTTTTCACTAATTTCTAGGAGATATTGAAATTCAAGTGCATGTTTTATTTATCTATTTTTCTACCACATCTTCAACTGTGCTCTTTGTACACATCATAAACAAAAACCAAAAAAAAAAACAACAACAACAAATTGTATCCAATTATTCAATTATGGCCTGTTCCAGAAAATCATGGCATGAATTAAAAGATAATAAAATGAATGAATAAGTACCCTCTCACTCCTCATGCTCTCAGTGTTTTGCAATAAAAGTATTATATGTTCTAATCATATACAAATCATACTTTGTAGCATACAATCATCATCATCATCATATAACATCATAAACATAAATGAAATGTGTTTGATAATAACGAAATTCACTGCTATGAATGATGCACTTGATAGGCACTTACCATCATCGAAATCTGGATCAAGCTGTTCATTGTTCTCCGGTTCCACACTCAAAAAATCAGTTGTTCTCATAAAAATCAAGGCATGCTGTTCTGAGTCTAAGTCATCAAAGTACTCCTCACGAAGGTTTGAAACTTCTTCCAGGCATGTGCAGGCCTGTAGCCTCCTCATTAATTCTACTGTGGTAATCATGGTGGAATCTAAAATTGGTTGCGCTCGTGTTGAAAGACGAAGGTCAAATGTGAGCTGGTACTTTCATGCAAAGGTAGAAAGGGTCATAAGTCATGCCAACCATGTGATGTCACTTCTTCCACAGTATCCTCGCATTCTCATTGGTCGACCAACTACACACACACACACACACACACAACATGAATGTACCTCGAGAGGAAGTCCAGTGGTTGACCACTGTGGCCACTCCCCCCCCCCCCCCCCTACTCTTCCATGAGACATCATACACTCCATGAATCAACAACAGGGAAGTATGAACAATGGGGATCCCTTATTTCTCAGGTCTTTGTTTCAGGGACCCTCCATGAACATACACTCCATGAATCAACAACAGGGAAGTATGAACAATGGGGATCCCCTATTTCTCAGGTCTTTGTTTCAGGGACCCTCCCATGAATCATTCACCAACAATAGAGGTGGACTTCCAGTATTAATTACCACACTTCCAAGACCGGAAGGATAACTCATTAACTAATTTCTGCTTCCGTATTGTTTACCGGAAGCCACCGGAAGGATACCCATTAACTAATTTCCGCTTCCGTATTGTTTACCGGAAGTCAGCGGAAGGATTAATTAATTAACTAATTAACCAATTAACACCTTCCAAGGGGCCCACTATTGCTGCTTTTACATATCATAAGCTGTTTTGTGGGTAGCATTTTCTTGATGCCTCAACGCTGATGACTTCTTCGTATTTTCAGTTCCTGTCAAATACGGGTCTAGCGATATTGCCCCCCTATTCCTGCCAGTACTGTATTGCCTGCAAGCAACACAATGTATGACAAGTTTCCCCGCATCAGTGCGGGTCCAAATTCCATGCTTTCACCATGGACTCCTTTGCAACCGATTTCTTCTTTCTTTTAATGTGTTCGACTTAAGCTTCGTGTTGGAGCCGTTTGGAGTTTCCTGCTTGTGGATCCGGGATCAAAAATTTATCCATTTTATGCACAAGTACACATGAAAATCATGCACAAACTAAAAAGTTCGCTCTTTTTTAGGGCAAATCGAATCTACTTGATTGATCGCATCGCAAGCTGCATAGGGCATGCTTAGTGCATGCACATACACGTCGTGTGCAAGCATGTGCACGGTATGCACACAAACACGATATAATAATAGACAGCAGTCTACGTGTATACGTAGTTGCCGATTGGTCATTGCAGTTCAAACATGAAATACTGTCTACTACTTAGTATATACTGTCTACTATTTACTATGACTGTCAAGATCGTAGTGAGCGTCTTCTATTTCGGAAGGGAATTAACTCAATTTCTCCGTATGAAAGTTCACAATTGAAGTTATGTTGCCTGGTGTCGACATTTTCGTAATCTACCGTGAAAATTTGACGGGGGCGATTTTTGGAATTCATATTTTTAAAATCACCCTCGTTAACTTTCTGACGGAGGCGATTCGCCCGCCGCCCTCGTGTATTTTGAACGTTGACATGTACTGATATACCACTTTAAAACTTCACTCTCTACCCCAATGAAATAGACTAGTATACTTATTACTTAGCATTTTATATTCTTTGTTATGCTACTCTTCAAGCATGTCAAGACTCCAACATTATCCAAAGCTCTTCAAAGGATCGCCTTATAAATTGACAGCACGTAATCTAATTTAGCAGCCCTAAAATCTGACATTACTACAGAGTCTTATTAATAATCACTGATCAGATTATCGTCACTCATTTGTGTCATGCAGTGTTGATCCATCACCTGCATTTTTAAAGTTATTGCGAGAAATGGAAGGCAAGAAAAGGGTAATTTTTGTGTAAGGGTGCGATAAGAAGACGTAGGAAAAGCAAGAAAGTAATCAATACCGATACCTCTGAATAAAATCCATTGTTGCACAAACTTCAGGGTTGTAGGCCTAGGCAGTGTCAAGGCAAATTCAACATCCTCAGCCTGTGATGAACTTGGAATATGCAGATGTGTTCACAACATGGCCATCAATAACAAGGCAAAATGTGATGCCACCAGCATGTCACCTAAAGGCAAATACAGCAACACAAGTACATTTTTAAAAAGCTTCAACTCCCCACTAATTGTACATGGATGTTCAGTTTTGGCCTAGATTTTATTAGAACCATTTACATGTAATACCGTACATATGCCGGGCAAGTCTAAGGTATTCTGTCCCATATGTCAGACCACAACTAAAACTCTTCATGAAATGCTCCCTGGCCAGGTGACTGTATGAAGTTGATAGACCTACCACAGCTAAGATCAGACAAAATAACAAGAAAAATCATACTTTAGTTGCCAATGCATGCGTTCAAGAACTTAACCTATGTATAAGACATCGAAATGACAAAATACCTCTCTGGCTGGTGTAACATACAAACAACTGACAAAATTTAATTCGGGAGGAAAAAAACCCAGGGGACAGTGGTGTAGACCCAACATTTTTTATGTGTGTTTGATTTTGGTATCGTAAAGTATTCGGAATGAGCAATTTAAATGTGACAATTTAAATGTAACAATTTGCGCATTAGAATGAAGATAAACCTGGGTGAACACAGAAAGAGCATTTCTGATTGCTCTGACAGAGACATGTAGCACTTGGAGATATCTGGTTACTTACTGTTATATCCAGTGCATACATATACATCCATAATTTGAATTCTACATGCACTTTCACATCAAAATACTTCAAAATTGTAGGAAAAATAAACCTTAAAAAAAAGTAAAATAAAAACTGAATTTCTTATCAAAAGTTGGGTACATACCAAAAGAAATCAAGACAGGCGTTGAGAGCACAACCCCCTCCTCAACCTCATTGGATGTGTGTGTCGGTTTCCTGAATTTAAAGAACAGTTCAAGCAACTTTGTGTAAGCTTATTTAGTTATTGCAATCAACTTGACATTATTTGCAGGTAACGAGGTGCATGAACTTTTGTTGATCAAATTTGACTTAAAAGCTAGAAGTGACATATATATATATATATTTTTTTTGCATCTCCCACATGCATTAATTACAACTAATGGTAATGAAGATGATACTAAATACTTCAATTGTTCCTAGAAGTATAGTCTCAAGAATGCTTCAGAAAGTTCAGGCTATACAAAAACGTAGAACGGCAAACTTCTTTGCACCTGCAGTCTCTGAAATAACTTGACCCTGCCATGAGTGCTCTCTGAGCCTGGTGCGACTTAGACCGAAGAATTCTGTCTCTAACACAACAGTCGTCATTAACCTCGTATTCTGGTAGGGTCGGCACTCCTCCTTAGTGCTGACCCTACCAGAATACGAGGCTAACGACGACTGTTAGAGACAAAATTCTTCAGCCTAGGTGTGACTTTACTTACTGTTAGTTCTGCTTAGAGGACCAGGCCGACCATACCTAGACTAGTAGTCTATATTGGTCGGGGGTCCTAACAGTAACTTAGGGCTAGGCTAGTCTAGGCTAAGCTAAAGCTATGCGCGGGTCCAGACCTACTGGTCTACAGAGCATACAAATCACATAGACACGCAATGCAACGCGTTCAAATCAGGCTAAAATACAGCCGCGAAACACAGAGTCAAGATACACACAGTAAAGTCAGATTTGCATTCATTTATTACATGTGCATGTAGCTTTTTTTTAGAACCGTTCATTTTTCAGAGCAAAATTTGACACCGAATATCTACCTGGAAATATGTGTTGCTGACATTCACCCATCATGATTTTCTCCAAAAATCAACTTTGGAATATGTAGAATCAAGATATGAAAATGGAATTTGCACAAACCAATCATTTCTGTGAATTTTGAGCTGCTGAAAGCAAAGTGCATAGCTATAGGTCCCCCCATCATAGGCAGGGATGCCAGAGTTCCGGCTATAGCCGGAATTCCGGCTTTTTCATTTTTTTGACCATAAGTTCCGGCTAGTCGCGTTTTCTCAGGCCGGAGAGAACAATCACCGGCCGCCCACAACCGTTCAGAGAGCTAGCTGTCTTTGCTCTGTGTGATCGGTAAATAAGAAAAAAATCCCGTCTATAGTTGAGTTAGACAATACAAGCGCAACAAGCCACGGCGAGTGCGCTATAATCCGATACCGACCGTGTGTATTGACATTGGACAGTTCGCCTGCGATCGCAAGGATCCATAGCGCGCTTCATTCAGTGTGTCATAGATGGCAACTGTTAACTACTTAGAAACCCTACAACTCTCTTATCTTGTCTATATGGACTCTTTGTGCTAACATGTACAGTGTATACAAAGTATGCGTGTAAGCACAAACAAAGTACATTGACAAGACAAGGTACTATGCACCATGTGCATGTTGTGCATGATAGCAGTGTATGATCGCGAGACTGAGAAATCACAGGCCCAAATAACCGGCATAAGTCCTCAGAAAACGGAATCTGAATGTCAGAAATGACTCCAAATGGATTATTATTGCTATTCTTCATGATTCAGGTGAGGGAAAATGTGTTCTTTGATGTTTAATTAGTTGAAAAAATTTTTTCAAAAACCTTGGCTGCAGTTCACTTTCCAGCAGGAATGGGAGGCGTTCTTCCCCTGCACCAGCGGCCTACATAACTTGGAAGTGTGGTGGGTACACTGCGTGCACATCATGCATCGGTCGTCATGACCAGGCATTTGCGGTTTATTTTCTACTCTGGAATTTTATCTTGGGGTGTTTGAATTTAGCTGTGGTTGACTACATATGATCAAAATATTTATGGAATGTGCTGAATGCTGGTAGGTGTAGAATATTGGAAGGACATTACAGAAGATGACATGACACAAGTTCTACCAGTTCACTGTGTATTTCTTTAATGCGCAGAGAATCTCACGCGCATGCATACATTAGACTCATGTATATGCAAATATCCCACACTGCTTCCCCCCTAAAAAAAGTGTACAGTATAACACTACCAAATTGTCATTAATGGTGTATACATATAGCAAATAAGTATAGATGCATATTCAATCCCTCGCCTAATCTGACTATGTACCCATGGTAATAAGTGTCTTCAAATTCGAATGCTATTTGTAAATGTGCAATAATCCGATAATAATTCATTTGATGTTTCAAAATCATACTAAGACTCTGGGTGTGTGAGTTTTTACTGTAAACATCATAAACTCCTGTATACAATAAACCATATTCAAGTTGGTGACATAATGTTAATATTTAAACATCTCACTTTGAAATTTCCAATTCTAAACATTAAGACTTCAACTCTAAGACAAGGTCTACTATTTACCACCTACCCGCTCTTTAAAAAAAAAACTCACAAGAACATAAAAAACCTGCATAAATCCTAATGGGTTGTCAATTTCGTTTCGGTCAATCAACAGACATTTTACACGTAATATCATAGTCATTTTCGTTCCAAAAGTCATCATCTGAAAATTAACATGTTAATCATGCTCAGTAAGTCAATTTGACAACAGGTTTGCGAAGTCGCTGGGACCTTCTCAGTTTTGGTGGACTTTTACCAGAATCATTTGTGACCATAGCATGGGAATCTTCTCCCCTATTAGAATGATCAGAGTGGTCAGTTTGGGGTGTACACTCATCTGGCATGTATTCAAAATCTTCAATAACTTTGTCACTGACAGACTCATGCAAACCTTCTGTGTCATCCTTGGCTTCTAGCATGTGGTCAAGATGAACACTTCTTATCTTGTCATCAATCTCTACCAAATACCTTCTTGTACCACAAACCTTTACAACAGTTCCTACCTCCCACTTGTTCACTTTGTTTGCTCTGTGAGGAGGAGTGAGAACACGAACTTTGGAACCAACAACAAAACTGCGTGGTTGTGAACTTTTGACATTCGGATTCTTTTGCTTGTCCTGCTTGACTTCAACTTGTGGTGACAAGTCAGGCAAAACCAAACTCAACCTGGTCCTCAACTTTCTTTTCATCAAAAGTTCTGCAGGGGTATACCCAGTTGTTGAGTGAGGTGTTGTGCGATACTTTAACAAGAAATTAGCCAATCTTTGTTTCATGGTGAATTGAGAACTACCTGCAATGACCTGCTTTTTGAGAGCTTCCTTTACAATTCGAACAGATCTCTCTGCAGCACCGTTTGTTGCTGGATGATATGCAGGGACCAAAATATGTTTGATACCGTTCTGTTTCATGAACTCATCAAATATTGAAGCTCTAAATTGTGGGCCATTGTCAGATACTAGCTCTTCGGGAATACCGTGAGTAGCAAAGATTGTACGTAACTCATCTATTGTTCTATGGGTGGTTGTGTTTGTACCCATGAACACTACTTCAATCCATTTTGAATGGCTGTCAATCAAAACAAGAAAATTGTCATTCCCAAACTCACAGAAATCTACATGTACTCTCTGGAATGGCCTAGAGGGCCATCGCCATGTTTCTGTGGGTGCCTTTGGCGGCCTACTCCTTACACTTTGACAAATAGTACATCTACTTGCCATGTCTTCTATCTCTTTGTCTAGACCTGGCCAAAACATGAACCCTCTAGCAATTGATTTCATAGCTACTATCCCTGAATGCTCTGAATGTAGCTCACTGAGTAATTTCTGTCTCAGAGATTTTGGAACTATCACCCTATGTCCCCATTTGAGACAACCTTGATCACATGACAATTCAAATCTTCTACTATGATAAGGTTTCAACTCATCATTCATAGGTACTGTTTCTGACCAACCATACAATGTCTGTTCATATGCTTGCTTAAGCACTGAGTCTTTCTTGGTCTCTGCAGCTATTTCCGCTGCTGTAACTGGAAAGTCATTGTTCACTACCTGAGTCACATAAATGGTACCCTCTGTACCATCTTCAGAGTCTTCATGAGGCAAACGAGACAATGCATCTGCGACCGCGTTCTCCTTCGAAGTGAGATACTTGATGCTGTAGTCATATTGTGATAGAAGAACTGCCCATCGCTGCATGCATGATGCTGCCATTGTCGGGATCGAAGACTTCGGACCTAAGATGTGCAGTAGCGGTTTATGGTCCGTAAGCAACGTGAAGTGTCTCCCTAACAAATACTGATGAAACTTCTTGATTCCAAATACGATTCCAAGAGCTTCTTTCTCTATCTGGGCATAGTTACGCTCACTTTTGGTTAAGGTACGGGACGCAAATGCTATAGGCTTAACTTCTCCATTGCCCATAACGTGACTGATCACTGCACCAACACCGTGATTCGAAGCATCACATGCTAATTGCAACTCACGCGAATTATCGTAGTGAACAAGAACTGTGTCACTCGTTAGCATTTTCTTACACTTTGCATATGCTTCCTGCTGGGCTCGAGACCACTCCCATTTTTCATCCTTCTGTAGCAACTTGTGTAGCGGTGCGAGAAGCGACGCGAGGTTTGGAAGAAACCGCGAATAAAACTGCATCATTCCCAGAAACGATCTAAGCTGCGCGATATTCTGCGGTTGGGGAGCATTCAATATTGGCTCTATCTTCTCTTTCAAAGGTTGTAGACCATCGGCGGTCACCTTCAGCCCGAGATACACAACCTCGCTTTTCACAAATGCACACTTGCTCTTCTTCAACTTGACATTATGGGCATCCAAGCGCTTCAGAACTTCTGCTAAGATTTCCACATTTTCCTCCACTGTAGCTGTCGCGATCAGCACATCATCCTGATTACACAAACAGTGTGGCACACCTTGTAGAAACTTATCCATTGTCGCTTGGAAGATCTTCGGTGAAGACTTGACCCCATAAGGGAGCTTTGTATACGAATACAAGCCCATGTGTGTGTTGATGGTGAGGAACTTCTGACTCTGCTCATCCAAATTCAATTGAGCATATGCATGCGACAAATCCAGTTTTGTGAATACCTTTGCACCTCCCAACTCTGCATACAGATCCTGCGATGTTGGAAGAGGATAGCACTCGTCATCAACTACCCTATTCACCGTCGTTTTGTAGTCGCCGCACAACCTTACGGACCCATCTGCTTTTGGGACCACGACGATCGGAGTTGCCCACTCACTGTAATCTGTCTTTACAATGACTTTATTTTTCTCAAGGATCTTTAGTTCTTTTTCGACAGCATCCTTAAGAGCGTATGGCACTGGACGGGGTCTGCAATAAACTGGAACCGCATCTTCCTTCATCCTCACATGTGCTTCCTCACCTGTGATGCCTTCGTAGCTGTCCTCAAACATACTGTCATACTGTTGGAGCAAACTCTGCAGCTTTGATGAACGCTCAACATTGCACACAGTGTTCCAATCCAATTTCAGGTGTCTCAGCCAGTTCTTGCCCATCAGAGTTGGCTTTCCCCTATAGGCGGCTACCAAAAGCGGCAATCGCAAGTTTTGACCATTATACACAATGTCGCACTCGAATTCTCCATCCAAATGTAACTGTTCTCCGGAGTACGTGTTCAGGTCGACAGTGCTTGGGCACAATGGAATGTGACCAAAACACTTCTCGTATGTGTCTCTACTGATGATAGAACAGTCTGCCTGTGTATCCACGCGCATTGTCAATTTCTTTCCATCAATCATGACCGAGGTTTCAAACTTGCTATTTTCACAATTTGTTTCTGTAGCATAAACACAATACAGACTAAGATCACGCTCTGATTCGGCGAAACAATCAGCTCCAGATTCATCCAGTGCATGAACAGCATTCGCACCAGTCTTTCGCGATTTGCCCCTCTTGGACCCTTTAGACTTCTTGGCCTTACATGCTTTCGCGATATGACCTTTCATACCACAATTAAAACACTGAGCCGATTTAAATGGACATTCTGTAGGTGCATGATTCGAAGAGTTACAACGGTAACATTCCACTCCTTGCTGTGGATTCTTTCTCTGCTTCTGTTTACCTCCATAGTTATTGCCCCTCTTCGGAAAGCTTTTTTGACTGTTCAAACTTCCAGTCTTCACTGCACCTAACCCAGTATGCAGCTCCCTAGCTTGCTTCGCAGCCATCTCCATGGAGAGTGCCATACTGCATGCCATAGAAAATGTCAGACTTGGAGTAGTCAGCAATTTGCTCTGAATCCGTTCATCGGACAGGCCACAAACAAACCTGTCCCTCAGGGCGCGGTCGAGAAACTCGCCGAAATTACAGTGTATCGAAAGGTTCTTTAATGCAACAATGAACTCTCCGATAGTCTCTCCTGCACGTTGTGACCGTGTACCGAACTTATAACTTTCCGCAATCTCGGATGGTTTTGGGTCGAAATGAGATTGGAGTTTCATTATAATGTCATCAAACAAACAATCCTTGGGTTTCAGAGGAGCTAGTAAATTACTAAGCACAGCGTACGTCTCTGGACCGATTTCTGTCAACAAAATTGCTTTCTTTCGCTCATGAGTAACGGTGTCCGTACTACTGGTCTCCACTATACCATTGGCAGTAAAGAACAAGTCCATCCGCTCTTTATATGTTTCGAAAGGTTCACGGGATTTGTCATAACTCCCGAGCCGACCGATATACCCAATGGGGGCTGCCATCTTGGTTTCGCTGATTTCGGTATCCGATTCAACAATCTGAGTTCACGACGACACGTATGCCGCGCTACACGATTCCCGCTCTCCAACAACGTCGGGTTTGCATACACGATACACACTAACACATCGCGAAAAGTCCACGGCATGAACGATGAATGCGAAACTGAAGTTTCATCCACAAATCGATGATAACTTCGGCTCAAATATCTCATCAGTCCGATCTCATATCAGGATCATTCCCCTTCCAATTCAAGCTAAACTCATCCCGCAGCCAAAAGGGTGGTTTTTAAGTCCAAATCCACAATGCTCGTCGCCAATTTGTAGAATATTGGAAGGACATTACAGAAGATGACATGACACAAGTTCTACCAGTTCACTGTGTATTTCTTTAATGCGCAGAGAATCTCACGCGCATGCATACATTAGACTCATGTATATGCAAATATCCCACAGTAGGGAAGTCTTGTGAATTTCTGTTGTGGAAATAGTTTAGTACATGCATTTCAGGAGAGTTTGTGTTTATTTACAAGTTTATCCAAAGGGGCCAGATATGAGCTGTGAATTAAAGACCTTTGGGCCCATACTGATAAATACAATTTTTTTTTTTGGGGGGGGGGGGATGCCCAGTCTTCATGTCTCCTGTACTGGGCGTTTTGAGCTTAAGTAGGATCTTTGTTTTGTTTTATAAAATTTTGTCATCAAAGGCTTTATTCTTTTTTTTTTTTTTTTTTTCTTTAAAAAAATTGCCTAAAATATCAAATGTAGTACATCTTCTCAATATTTTATATAATTTACTTGTATTTATACTGTATTGGGCCGTACTCTGCCAGGGCGTTACCCCTGGTCCCCACAAGATTGAATTAGAGACCATCTAGAACCCCAGAGCTTCCAGGGCCCTTAAGCGGGCCCTGGACCCCGGCCGAAAGGATGTCGCGCTCGTGATGTGCGCTTCGCGCACATAATTTACCTTAAAAAAAAAGTTCAGGCCCTGGAGCCATTTGCCACTGGCATCCCTGCATAGGCATTAAGACAACTCATATACATCATGCACACACATTCATCGCATGACGACGATTCTCAGGTCCTCATTCAAGTTGTTTCACAAATTATTGCACATGTCTATTTAAAAAAACATCTTGATATGACCTAGGGCATAAAAAGATCAAAATGTAATTAACAATTCAACTGATTTTATAAAGATTGATAAGATTTTGGAAGATTTCTTACTTACAAATCAGGTTTAACTCCTGTAAGGACGATGGCTATCTGACTTAAGAATTGGACTCGCGTTGCCAGGTTAGGGAGTGCGCGTATATATGCATAGCGCATGCGCAAGCGGAAATAACTGCAGAATGACCATAAAAGCAAAACATTGCGCGAAATTAAATGATTTACGGCTTTTCAGCCGTAAATTTTACGCTAATTTTACATTTTGGGGCATCGGGGTCATTGCGATATGATTAATATGACGTCACACTCTAATTTACTGACCTTTTACTGTAAAAGACCTTTACTATAAATATTTGTTGAATTTTACAGCTGGGGAATTGTAAAATTTACACGGATTTTACGACCTCACCCCCTGAAGCAACTGAATTTTGTTTCTTATTTTTAAAGAACGGATAATTTCTACAAGAATACCTCATTTGCAAAAGTATATGAAATTTAAACAAAATACAAACAACTGATCAATCTACAACAAATTTCTTATAGCTCTCTAAAACAATCCTAAAAAAACAACACTCACACAATCTACACAACTATACTAATCAGCTATTCCATAAAATACACATATATTATCCAAGAATGAGAAAATGAAAAGCACAGAACTTTGTTTTACCCAAAAGGTGTGTGCTTCAAAATGACTTTTTTGGTAATGTTCAAAATAATGGAACATACATGTTTTAGGTACTTGTGCCTGGTTTGTGTTATGGAGTGAGTGATTCACAAGGGCAGTGGACTCTCTTGAAGATATAATGTCGGACTGATCTTTTTTTTAGGAGGATGGTATTGTTTGCACATTCCTAATTGTATTTCTTGAAAATAAGGACACCTTTAATAAAGGTCTAAAATTGCCATGGTTCGAATGTGAAAGCTGCTTTGTTATCCACCTAGGGTCCAAAGATTTTCATTCCAAAGACATTAATGTTCAAAAAGTAGACAAACACTGATAGATGTAGACTTCATATACTTAACCATGTATTTTCTGAATGTTCTAAACAATTTATACTTACATAAAATTAAACTGATTGTGTAAAGAGAATTAAAAGATATGTAAACGAGTATTTCCGCCCTCATTGACCGTTTTGTTCACAACCCCTGTATAAACCAGGCAAGATGTTCAGCGCGCATGAAACCCTCCTGTATTGTGTAGTGAATGAACATACGTGCTCCACCAAAGAAATGCTAATTCCAATTGAATTCAAATAATATCACACGTGTCCTCTCAGTGTCATGTAAATCATTGAGAATCTAGCACGTAAAAACATGTTCCAGTCGTGCGTATAGTTGTGCGTAACTTATACCAACAGCTTTATAAAATAGGTGATGTTCATCATTCCAAAGAATCATTTAATCCGAAATTTTATTATTCCGAAGGTTCCTTATTCCGAAACATACAAATTGCATATGCCCAGATGTTCGTTAGTTCAAAAGTGAAAAAGGGTTCATTAATCCAAACATTTGTGGGTTATTCCAAAGATTCGTTAACCAAAAAATCAGATAAGATTCCTTATTCCGAAGGTTCGTTAATCCGAAAATGAAATGCTATTCGTTTATATTCCAAAAATTCCATAATCCCAAAATGAAATAAGGTTTGTTAGACCGAAAATAACGAACAAACAAACCGTAATTATTTCATTTTCGGACTAACAAACCTTCCCAATAACGAACCTCTTTTCCTTTTCGGACTAACTAACCTTCGGAATTACGAAATATACCACCAGCGTAAATCCGCTTTCACCAATACAGAGATGCTCAACTCTTTTGCCGATTTTCTTTTTTTCTGTCGAACTCATACTTAAGTATAAACACACACCCTCAGCAACCCACACAACCCCCCTTACACACATTTTGATTCTCATTTTGCGTGCAAGCGAAGCAAGCAAACCCAAAATAACCACTTTTTCTAGTTTTTAATCGCATTTTCAAATAGAAATTTTAAATATGATAAGTGGGCCCAAAAAATTGAACCATTTTTCTGGTTTTTAGTTGCATTTTCATATAAAAAAATTCTAAAATATGATCAGAAAGCGAAACGAGCAAGCCCCAAAATAATAACTTTTCTTGTTTTCAATCACATTTTCAAATATGAATTCTAAAATAAGATCGCTATTTATGACAGATTATGATGGTATTAATGCTTGTCATAGCTTTTGATGGTATTACTGAGATAGTAATAATCACTGATATGGTGATGGTGATAGTTTTGTTGATGATATATAACAATATTCATCCCCCTTCAACCTCTTGAAACACCTTCCATGTTTCCGGCACCCCAATAACATAAAACCGTCACTGGTTGCGTACATTGTAGTTATGAGACCCCCCCCCCCCCCCCAACATGGTGAAAAGAGAGAAAAATGGGGGAAACAGAAACAAGCAGACTGTTGAACCGCTTTTCCACTATCCCCCCCCCCCCCACAAGCAGTGGCCTCAAAATAAGACTGGTGACAGTGCATGTCCTCATGGCATTTCATGTCAACTTCTACCTTGTTCACCTGTTGTTGCAATGTAGTGATCGAGTGAAATAACAATTGTACTTTATAGCCGAAGGAATGAATAGCTAATTGTTGTTTATACCGCGGATTATATGTATATGCCTCGGCCCACTGTAGTTGCCGGAGGCAGGGGCGTCTGTCCGTCCCGTTTTCGTTCTTGCGATTAGCTCATGTATGCATATTGGATGGACAGTGATGCGATTTGATTTTGAGGTCTCCTGGTCAAAGGTCAAAGAGGTCCTATATGAAAATGGTTCATGATAGCGATATTATAACTTAGGAACCCTTTTCAGACTTGGTTCATGTACATTTCTGATCTGGCAATAGTGGATGCATGCATTTCAATCGCGCGTGGTCAAGGATTCAGTTTTTTTTTTCTTTCTTTTTCTGTCAGTCTCGTTTTATTTCATTTGAGCTCATTTGAAACTCTTCACCTCAGCTGCTTATATTAGAATGAACAGGAGAGGGTGTGATGGGGGGTAGATGCGGGTTCGCTGTAATTGCCCCTGCGGAAGATGCAAATTTTGACCTCAAACTGCTCATTGTACGGAGGAACAATGATCTGATTAGATTTTGGGGTCAGTCAATGATCTGATTAGAATTTATTTCATAATTTTTTCCCCTCTCATTTCTTTTATCGTGCTCCATGTACTTGTGAGTACAAAGAAACAAAAGAGAAATAAAAGGCAAGATAAGAGGAGGAAGATGAAATGGAAAGAGGAGGAAAATGATAGAAAGGGGGAGGAAATGATAGAAAATTAAAGGGAAAGATAAAAAGGGCAAAGTAATGAGATGCATAATAGAAGGATACTGCAGATGAAATGATAGATGATAGAAAGATTGAAACAAAGAAACAAAAGAGAAATGGAAGGCAAGATAAAGGAGGAAAATGATCGAAAAGAGGAGTATTGATAGAAAATTAAAGGGAAAGATAAAAAGGACAAAGTAATGAGATACATAATAGAGGATAACTGTACATGAAAAGATTTTAAAAAAGGAATAGGGGGAAAACAAGGGGAAAGGGAAAGATCACAAGATATAAAGATAAGTGGCAGGCTGAGAAAGCGATGAAGGACGGGAAAAGGATTACACACTCTTCATGCAATACATATGCACTCCAGAATGCACCCCAAGCTCAACCAGCAAAATATTCTAGACTCCTACACAAACACCACATCACAATGTATTCAATGCAAAATGAATGATAAATCAATAAAATTATGTACATTCACACGAAAATATTTTTATTCATCTGGCAAGTGTAACATCAAGTAGCAAAATATATGTACACAAAATATACAATGCATATTCAACAGATTATAATGCAAAATAGACAAAAAGTCATGTCAGTTCTCCTGGCTTTGCACCAGTGTAGAGAAGTCCACGACAACTCAGGAGGGATTTGTAGCTAGAGAAGTGGACTGCGCTGAGTTGGCTGTGCTTTGTCTGGCTGTAGGGCTGGCTGTGGAGCATGCTGCAGGCTGGGTGTTGGGCTTGCTGGACTGGCGCTGGAGGAATGGAGTGATATCTGACTGTGCATTAGAGAAAGAGAAGAAAAACAGAGGAGAAAGACAAGATGAATGATTTTGATCAAGCATACATGAATTTGAATCTTTACGAGGTTATGTACTAGGTCAGTAAGGGTTAACATCGAATTGATGCTGATTTTAAACTTTGGCATATAAATTTAAATCTCTTTGAGTCCATGCAATAGATCAATAGTGTTATTTATACCATTTCAGAATAAGTTATGTTGATTCTTACCGTAATCTCCTAGTGTCCATTTTCCTTTGCCCGGGCCCGTTGCCTCTTCCGGATGTAACGGGTATGACTGTCGATCGTCTTAACTACCTGTTTCCAAGTTGCCTGTTGCTGTGACCTTGGCACTGGGCACGCCTGGAAGAATCGCTCCCGTAGAAGTGCAATCCTGGTCGGGTCGAGGCCAGAACCTCCTTTGCCGTTCACGCAGCAGTGAAACCGTTCCTCGTCTGTGAACAGTTCACGGGAGAGTTCCACAGCCACTCTGGAAGGATTTGAAGCTTGCACCAGGAGAAGTGGACTGCGCTGTGGGGCTGGCTGTGGGGCTGGCTGAGGGCCTGGCTGAGGGGCTGGCTGACGGACTGGCTGTGGCACTTGCTGTGGCGTCGGCTGGACTGGCGCTGGAGGGATGGAGTGATCTGGCTGTGCATTAGAGAAAGAGAAGAAAAACAGAGGAGAAAGACAAGATGAATGATTTTGATCAAGCATACATGAATTTGAATCTTTACGAGGTTATGTACTAGGTCAATAAGGGTTAACATCGAATTGATGCTGATTTTAAACTTTGGCATATAAATTTAAATCTCTTTGAGTCCATGCAATAGATCAATAGTGTTACTTATACCATTTCAGAATAAGTTATGTTGATTCTTACCGTAATCTACTAGTGTCCATTTTCCTGTGCCCGGGCCTGTTGCCTGTTCCGGATGTAACGGGTATGTCGATCACCTTAACTGCCTGTTTCCAAGCTGCCTGTCGCTGTGACCTTGGCACTGGGCACGCCTGGAACTCTTGTAGAATTGCAATCCTGGTTGGGTTGAGGCCAGAATCTCCTTTGCCATTCACGCAGCGGTGAAACCGTTCCTCGTCTGTGAACAGTTCACGGGAGAGTTCCACAGCCACTCTGGAAGGATTTGAAGCGTGCACTAGGAGAAGTGGACTGCGCTGTGGGGCTGGCTGTGGGGCTGGCTGAGGGCCTGGCTGAGGGGCTGGCTGAGGGGCTGGCTGAGGGGCTGGCTGAGGGCCTGGCTGAGGGGCTGGCTGACGGACTGGCTGTGGCGCTTGCTATGGCGTCGGCTGGACTGGCGCTGGAGGGATGGCGTGACTTGGCTCTGCATTAGAAAGAAAAAAGACAAATAAATCTCCCTGGGGCCATAATGCAAGTAAGACGAGTGAAAATGCAATGGCAGAAGAAAATGACTGCTTGACAACTAGATAGTAGGTACAATAAAATAAGTTATTGATGAATTGTGAATCATGACATAATTACAATAAAGTATGAAAAATTACCTGCTGACTGATCAGTTTCAAAAGTTTGGTCTCCATCTCGGCAACCTTCTCCTCTACGCTCTGCATCCAGATGCTGAGTGTCCTGTTTTCTTCCTCCAGTTCCTTGTTTTAGATTAGATTGATTTAGATGTGTGGTCCCAAATGGTATTTTCTGTGTTAGCTACATAGCAAATACCATGTGGTTATTTATAATTATGACATAAATATCAGCCTGAAATGTTTAGATTGAACTTTATAAGTTGAATATTTCTTCATAAATCTTTTTGTGATAAACATTTTAGGATTGCTTTGGACTTACGACTTTCTAAATGAAATGTTTTTACAGGAGGTAGAATTTGACTTTAAAATGGTAAAGCTTACACTCATTGCTTGTGTGCAACCAAATTTGGGTAATCATGAGAAATAAAAAAAAAAACCTCACAAAATGTCTGTTGATAATTATATGTTCCCAAAGTCATCAAGATTTCAGGTTTATAAAGCCTGGCACACACGATATGATCTGACTGCAACCCGATTTTTTAACTAATGGCATTTTGCTTTAAATATGAAAGTTTAAACAAGTAAAATGATCTTAGTAGAAGTTTGAAATAATGATACAAATACTAAAATCGAAAGTTTGGTTAACCTTGTGGTTGGAGTAAAGGCCAAATCGGCTTCAAATCTAAGCCAGTCACAAGAATGCTATAATGTCACTATGATTTGGAATTGAATTCGATTTTATTCCTACAGGGAGGCTTACAATAGCCAGAAATTTCGATTTTTAGTATTCATACTTCTATTCAGAACTTTGATCATGACTATTTAACGTTTGAATGTTCATATCGAATGCTATAACAATTTATTCCAAAAGCGGATTGCAGACAGATCGTGCAGTGTGCGGTGGGCTTAAGGTTGCTCTGTATTGTCAATATGCAAGACCTTACCGCTAATTGCTTCCACTGACACCTTGTCCAGGGGCTTCTGGTAAACCAAATTTTTCCCTTTTATTTGCGGTCCCAATTCCCTGTGAGGAAGAGCTTGGTAGCTCATCCTGTGTGAACACAAGACCTATTACCACATTCAGAAGGAAGGCTGGTCCTCCTTTAGAGCCCTTTGATATTGCCTTCTGTTCTGCCCTGTACAGCTCTTTTTTATCTATGAGGAAGCCAGCATACTTGTTTGGATCAGTCAGGTCATTGATAAGAGGATGCTGCAAAGAGATACAAAGCACATTTAACATGGCAAACTTGTATTTACATCATAATTGTATATTTACAAATTAACTTCTTTTCCCATTTTTATATAGCAAAGCATGTTAAATGAAGTAAGTAATATATTGGAAATTTGGAATAATGTTCATATCATCACCTTGGAGGATACCTTTGCTCGCATTTTGCTGGTAGTGGAACGTTGTTATAACGAGGTCCTTGGGACCATGAAAATTACCCTATTATATTCAATTCAATTCAATTCAGTTCATTTATTTTTCCTCTTTCAATTTGTCATATTTACAATGATGGTACAGTTTACTTCACATATTAACATACATATAGATAAGCTTGCACAATACAATGAATAAGAAAAAAAAATTGAAAGGGAAGGAGGGCCGACTAAAAAGCAGAGCTTGTAGGCTGTAGGCCCCCTGTTAAAAGTATTTATTATGAACTATAATTTTATGAAAAAAAACAACAAAAATAACAACTGATTCAGTAATTACAAAATCATTTTAAGACGCAAAACAATGATAAATATATACATAAACACAATCAAGGTACACAAACATCAAAGTTGCACAAAGTCACGCTACAAATTATATTCGATTGGGAAATGCAATTACCTAGTAGCTATTCAGAAGAAAGCTTCTAAGTTTCCTTTTGAAAATTTGTATTGAATTGCATTGTATAATATCATTTGGACGAGAATTCCAGAGTTTTGGACCTGTAAAAATAAATGTCTTTTGAGCAAATGATGTTCTATTTAGTGGTAGATGGAAGAAGCTTGCCTGGCGAGTGAAGTAACTATGAATTGAATCATTTTTTACAAACATATCATTAAGAGGCAAAGGTAATTGTTTAGTGCTGAGCTTGTACATTAGCTGTCCAAGCTGTAAAATATACAAGTCTTTAATTTTCAAAGTTTTATCATGCAGAAAAAGATTATTCGTGTGTGCCCGGAAATCTGCATTATTAATGATACGAATTGGTTTTGTTTGTAATATAAAGAGTCTGTTAATTTGGGAAGTTGCTGCACTGCCCCAGGCGATAAGTCCGTAATTCAAGTAAGGAAGAATTAACCTGGAATACAAGGATAACATAATATAAGGATGTTGTGCTTTTTAAAGAATTTTATTGTTTGTATGTGGACCAACTTCTCAAGGATTTTTGACAAGGTTGTAAGCAGTGAGATGGGTCTGTAATTACTTGTTAATGCATTGTTACCTTTTTTGAAAATTGGGATTATCTTCGAAATTTTCATTGATTCTGAAATATGCCCAGGTAGTTATGACAAATTGAATATATGTACGAGAGGATCAACTATAAAATTCATATTTTTCTGTAAAAGGTTGTTATCAATTTCATCAAATCCTGCACTCTTATTTAATTTCAGGCCAGAAATAATTTTAATTACTTCTTGCGGGTACGTAGGAGAGAAAAATTTAGAACTTTCATATCTGTCCCCCAGATAGTGGTGAAATGAATGATACGTTGATAGTATGCGCCTAGCAAGGTTAAAAACCAACTTTGGAAAAATAATCGTTGAAAATATCTGCCATCTGAACTTCATCCTCGACTACAGTATCATTATGTCTAAGCTTAGTTATCTTAGAATACTTTGATCTATTATTGATGGTAGAATTGATGATATTCTATGTTCTTTTAAGATAATTTTTGCAACGACTGAATTGATCATAATAATACTCTTTTTTAGCAGTACGGATCACCCCTGTAAGTACATTCTTATAATTAGTATAATGAATCCGTGTTTGGTCAGTAAGTTTAGATATGTATTTATAGTATAATTTATTTTTCCGATTTATTGAACGTAGAATCGAATTGGTTATCCAAGGTAGTCTGAGCGATTTCTTATAACTTTTAGACTTGCGTTTATAAAAATGAATATTTTCATTTACATGCGACATAAAAGTTTCAACAAATATTTCATACGACGGATTAACATCTTCTGTATAAAACACGTCATCCCAGGATTCTTCTTCTAGACTTCATTTCAATCG
Organism: Echinometra lucunter; assembly: GCA_029962745.1. Taxonomy (NCBI): domain Eukaryota; kingdom Metazoa; phylum Echinodermata; class Echinoidea; order Camarodonta; family Echinometridae; genus Echinometra; species Echinometra lucunter. Next base: position 34,712,291 of record CM057155.1, read on the forward strand.
ACACAGGTTTTTGTCTCTATGTATACGTCTTTTAGGTACATTCTAGGAGAGTTACTTGCCTGAAGCCGTTCAGAATAATACACGAAAATCGGAATATGATCAGAAATATCTGACAAGACTATGCAAGCTTTAAATTCAGAACATACATTTGAAAAAAGTTGTCAATAAGAGTTGCCGAAGTATTGGTTAATCTAGTGGGTCTAGAAATAAGTGGCAAAAAAAGAGGCAGAGAGGAATGTCACTAAAAAATCATGTCAGGAATATTAGCCTCACTGGATAAAAGATCATAGTTGAAATCTCCCATAATGATACACTTTTTGTTATGAATGGAGTGAAGTGTAATAAATTATTCGATGTGTCCAGAAGATCAGTATGGTTACTCTGAGGTGCCTTGTAAACAACTCCCAAGATTCATCAATTTCATGTCTTCAGTTATAACATTCAAATTGACTTGGCACATAGAATGCAACACCAACACCTATTTTATCTTTACAATTATTTGTAAGTATACACTGAAAACTTTTTATTGGTCATTTGACTAACAAAAGGTTAGTCCAGATGGTGCCCATTTTGGCTAACATTTAGAGTTGCTAGACTAAATAAAGGTTAATCAGGCAACGTCTGACTAATTTAAAGTTAGTCCTGCAATGTTATTCATCATCGCTTGAATAACTTAAGTTAGTCCTGTACAGTTAGTCAAAACTGCATGGCTAACTTTTGAGGCTGACTGACTAATATTTTAGGTTGCTGGCCTAATTTTTTTGTTAGTCCAGATGGTGCCCATTTTGACTAACTAGATTAGTTCAAATGGCTGGACTAACAATCTGGACTAATTTATTGTTAGTCCTGCTCTCCTGACTAAGTGCTCTGACCGACGCACTCTCCTCACATGACTCTGGATGAATCACGAAGTGTAAAGATCATTCTAAGTCCTGAAAATCATTAAGTGCTCATTTCAGATGATTTTCAGGACCTACGATGATGTTCACTCCTCTTGAAACAGCAGCATAACATACACCTGTTTATATCATGTACATGCATTCAAACATACATTTGTTTCATTATCAGTCTACAGATGAAGAAGTAATGCATTAGCTCATGCTTCAACAAATGCATCTTCATACAAATCTGCATCAAATTTTATTCAAGAAAATAATAATTGCCAATTATTTGGAACTGATACAGTTCAAGGTTTTAAGTCCTTTGAAGCCATAGGTCTATAATCCTCTCAATCAAAGCATGAAAGCACAGTGGTACATGTATGTTAAAGATGAAAGTCCACTGAAATTTATGTTTCCTTTTATGCATTTCAACAGGGCAGTATCACTTGACTCCAAGGAAAATTTGCTATTTGACATTTTGAGGAGTGGTGATGTCATTAAAATGAACTAAAATGATATCATTTAAGCCTTTAGAATGAAAGATTAGACACTGAGATGCTGACTGAAGCCATTTATAGCTGTAAATAAAGTAACTTGTGCTAAATGTTGAGTCAAATCGCTCACCATTCCTATCCTTTTGATAAAGTTCCCGGTCTTTGAAATTCTGTTCCTCTTTACATGAGTATGACTTCAAATTGTCAGACTGGTCTTTACCAGACACTTTATTGAAAATTAATATTTTCTAATACTCCTGGTAACTTAAACTATGACAGTGATCATACTGTTTGACCATTGGCTTCATTTGTCAATGAAAACCACATCACAGGATCAAAGGAGGAATATTTGAATTCTAAATCTTCGCGGAGGGTTGACCACTACATTTTATAAAGTAATCACAAGTTTACCTAGACTAAAGAACACTTTCTACTGATCTTATCATTGACACACCGATAAAATGAGTTTTTAGAAAGAACAATCAGACTTACAATGGGTGGCAACTATGATCATGTATGACATATCAATACACTACAAGATTTTTTTTTTTAATGTAATACTTGTAGAATTCAGCTAAGTATATTGTACCAAATACCTATGTTGAAAATTGTCTGCTATTGTGGTATACATACATATTCAGCTATGAATTAATGGAGTTGCATACCCTTATATGATACATGCACTTTGAGCATTGAACCATGTACATCAAGCAAAGTTCATTCAATAAATGTCTATTCTTTCAAACAGAAAATGCTGACCATTTGGTCTCTGATATCCTTACAATGAAAACTTTTATTGGTCAGCCTGACTAACAAATTATTAGTCCAGATGGTGCAATTTTGACTAACATTTAAGTGAAAGGTTATTCAGAAAACTTAGTCATTCATGACAGACTAACTTTTTGAAACCAATGTTAGCTAAAGATTACTCAGAAAACTTAGTCATACACGACAGACTAACTTTTTGAAGTGCTTACAAAGTTAGTCTGGAAGATTTAACTAACTTCATTCAGTTAGTCATCTTGGTATGAATAATCTTTTGGGGTGCTGGACTAACATTCTGACTAACTTTGGCCCAAATTCATGTTAGTCCAGATGGTGTCACTTTTGACTAACCCACTTAGTCCAGCCATCTGGACTAATTGTATTTGTTAGTCAAGCTCTCCAGACTAATGCTGTTTGACTAACGCAATCTCTCAATCTGCTTCCCATAAAATGTACACAAGAAAGCAATTAGATTTAATTTCAATAAAATCAAATTTGTTTTATTAATACATAAACACATATACATATAAGCACACATTGTAAGAAATCTGTGAATATTAACAATTATAACTTACAATACACTTGTTTAAAATGTAATTCGTTATTATATGAATTAGTTTCTGATTGCAAATGATTTATTGTCCATAATAGACATTACATCAATGCAGTGTAATCTAAATTACTTGTAACAAGAAATATCACAGAATGTGATCATTACCCCTGCTGTATCACTTTGTGGGTTACTGTAGAAATGCACTGGCAAACTGGGGGAATCCCTATAGAACGAAGGTCTGATAGACCGAAGATTTTCTATGTGTGCATTATATTAGTATGCATGTATGGTACACGTACATTGAGTGCATGTACCGTAATGATGTATACAATATTACATAGAGAATCTTCGGTCTATCGGACCTTCAGTCTATCGGACCTTCGGTCTATAGGACCTTCGGTCTATAGGACTATAACCAGCAAACTACAACATTTACATCTAGATGTACATCTCAAGGACAAGGTCATAATTTGTTTCATTAACATCAGTAGAAAAGTAATAGTCACCTCCACAAGGACTTTGCAATAAGATGCGATTGCCATGAAAATGCATTGTCTGACTAAAAAAAAACATCTTGTACATCTACACTTCAGCATATTCAACTTTCATTTGAACTGCATCAAAACTGTGGAAGCATTTTCCAATAAAACAATACCATTGCAACAATTTTTTTGACAAACTAAAAAATCATGTCTTGGACATGTAGGCTACATCTACATGTTTTGCAATGGTAACCTTGTCTACCAGGTTTCATTTGAATCACATAAAACTGGAAATAGATCATACCCACAAGGTTCTGGGAAAAATGTGGTTGCCATGGCAACAGTTTGTACTACAAACTAGAAAAAACAGGTCTTGAATATTTACATTACATTATATTTACACTTTAGGATCATCCCATCTTACAGTTTTCTTTTGATTTGCATCAGAACTGTGGAAGTAGTTCCACCCACAAGGATTTTGCAATATAAACTCGAACAACATGTCTTGCGCATAAATCTACCCAGCAATCTTGTCCACCAAGTTTAATTTGAATTATCACATGAAAAATGTGGAAGTAGTTTCATCCACGAGGTTTTGGCAAAAATTTTGCTGCTATGGCAACGCATTGCCCGACAAACTTGAAAATTTACACTTCAGGGTCATCATATTTTACAATTTTTATTTCAATTGTACCAAAACTGTGGAAGTTGTATTTTGCTATTAAATGTTTGGTCAAACTAAAAACCAAATCTTGTATATCTACACTTCATTTTATCAACCATGCTCAAATGCACTATCACAAATCAAGTACACTTAAATCTTGACTTTACACCCTGGTAGCATGTGCCCAGCAGCTGCCCAGCAAAATTGCCGACAATTGTTTTCTTTTGTTTTCTTTCTTTTTTTTTTATTATTAGAGGGGACACATGCCCCCAACCCTCTATATATCTGGAGAGTTGGGGGCACATATACCTCCCCCCCCCCCAATAATTTTGAAAAAAAATGAAACAAAATAGAAAAAAAGAAAACATTTGTCGGCAATTTTGCTGGGCACACACAGTTATTTTCCTTAAAATATGCTAAATTTACAACTTTTGGGGGGGAAAAAGTGACCTTTTACATATATATCACAAAATGCATGGTTTCATCCTTGGCAAGGTAAGTGTGGATAGTTTTCAACTGAAAGTGATGATTTCATGATCTGTCATTTATATTTATACAATAGACTTTATGAACTAATCACCACATGAATACATGAACATGTAACATTTTGTTCTCAAAAAAAAAAAATGTTACATGTTCAATATTGAATTTTTCTTTAGCATCCAAAATAAATGTCAATATCTATTAGTTTGAGCTTATTTTGAGAGCTGTATCATCTCGCAACATCAAATATCGCAAATTTCTATCACATAAAGCAATCAATGAAAATGTCGAAAACTGCATATAACCATTCTACTGTCTGCATGGGTTTTAATTCCACCCATACCAGTCCAATACCAAGTGACCTTGTCTTTGGGTAACACTATTTTTTTTTAGCTTCGTTACAACTTAATTAGATACATTACCAAACTTCATTTGATTTGATAGTTACAAAGGTAAATGCATTTACGATGTTACAGAAATTAATGAATACTTTTGTCCATGTTTATTTCTTCATAACTCTCTTGATTTTTTTTCTGAACGTAGAAACTCAACTGGATATGCATGAAATAATCACCAATTTTTTGTTAATACATATTCACTAAATGTAGGAAAAAATCATATAATTTCATTTTAAATGATTATTTTTTCAGATTATTCAAGAAGTTGTGTTAAAAAAAAAAAATCAGGATTTAATGTTATCTTGCCCTGAACGTATCAAAATTAAAGACCATTAAAAAGCTACCTGGTCTGCATCGAAGAGCCATGGGTATTTTAGCCACACATCTGAAATCCTGGGCTTCAGAACAGAGTTTACAATCGAGGCATGGCGATCAGCCAGGGTCTTGTCCAATGCAAGCCGTACTCTTTGGTAGTTTGGTTGCCTTTTGCGATGTTCAGCACACATCCATTGAACATGATCTTCATTGGTGTCAAAGTTGGAACAAAAGAAAAATAGACATCATTTTAAAAAAAAAAGTACACAATTGAAATAATAAATAGCCATTTATATTATTTTTGTCAAGAATAATTTATTCTCTATAAATGGGGCAGGCACTGTATCTTGAAGGGTTGTGCCTCTTTTGCTCAAGAGTTTTGGCACCCAATCATGCGTTTAGAAGAAGCACATTAAACAGATCTGTACTTTTTACAGTGAAGACCCCCGCCCCTCATCTATACCTTCTGGTACCGTTATGGACAACTTGACTGCTCTACTTCTCAATCTGGAGATGATGTTTGAAATTTACATAATTTTGGCCCTTGGGGGCAAAATACTAGTGTATACCATTTGAACAACTTTGAATTCCTTACCCCGAAAGAGGATTCATGTTAAGTTTGGTTAATATAAAAATGCGTTTTCAAGAAGAAAAAATGTAAACAGTTTACGAACGATGGACAAAAATGGACAATAGTTCAAGCTCAGGTGAGCTTTCTCTCGGATGGTTGAACTTTTGATATTCTTTTTCAACACAATACACAAAATCCACAATTTAAGTTGTGTAACCTCTTATAGTCTCATCATCTTCAGAAGGCTCACGATCAGGTAGATAGCATGTCATCCCCCACCGTGGAAGTACATTCTTTTCTGTGAAAGATTTTCTTGGTGGGTTGGATTTCTTCTTCTCCACGATAGTAGGAATATGGCCATCTTTTCGTTTCCTGTTATTTCTAAACTTGTACATCAAGCAGTTCTTCCAGAGAGCCTTTCACAGAAGTAAGAAAACAGAAAGAATTTAGCTATTGCAGACTAAAAAAGCAAGTACTGGCCCTGACAATTTTTTTAAAAATAATGCATGGAATAATAACTCCACATTTATTACCACTTAATAATTTTGCAAAACGGTGTAAAATGGATTACCAACTATTATTAAAACAGACATACAAATTAATCAATACTAACTTTATGAAGAGTACATTTCAATTAATAACACAATTAAAATTAATAAATAAAATTTAACAATAAACTGTTCAGTATTATAACTACACAAAAAATGATAGGGTTATTCTAATTAACAAATACAGTCAACTCCGCGTAAGTCGATTTTCACGGGACTGAGAAAGACGGGACGAGTTAGGCGATATTCGATTTTACATTTTAGCGGGCCGGGACTCCTGCAGTGATGCGTTGCCACGCTAATGCGAGCAGCTTTAGGTCTACGTTATAATCAAACGTGCTTCACGAGTGGACTTAAAACCATATGTCTAAAGTGAAGAAAGCATTTCAATTTGTAAATTGTCGTCAATGTGAATAATATTTCAGGCGAGTATTAATTTTGTGAAATTTCAATATAAAAATAACCAGCAATCGTCAGCCTCCCGAAACCTAGTCCCATCGAGTATACATGAGATTTAATTGTGAACACGCTAAATATAAACCAAGTGAACGTTGTCAAATAAACGAAGAACCCAGTTAAAAGTTTGCTTTGCCATTTGCTAGAAGTGATCGAGATTGTCTCGCGGAGAAAATAAGAGAGAGGTGAAGAGAAATGGCGAGTCATTTGAAGCGAAAAGAGAGAGGGGAGATAAGAACCAATACAAGAGAGAGGAAATGAGAAGCGGAGGGGGAGGGAGGGGAAATAAGAACAGAGGCGAGAGGCATGGAGTGTATTTCTAGTCATCATTCACTTCCAAATTAATTTTCATAACCTTCACCATCAAAGTTTTAACTGATCAATAAAGTATTTTTTATTCATTTGAATGTGGAATTCAATTTAGGAAACCGCATCACTTGTTAATATTTCTTAGTATATCTACCTTAACTTGTCTCTGAAAAATGCTTCAGAAAAAAATCTAAATTTGAAAGGTTTAGAAGACAAGACCAAACATTCCTCTTTGATTCAGAAATCGAATAGCTGAGAACACAAAACTGGGTTTCAGCTCGACAGGCCCTGGGCGGGGACTTGTTTCGACTCGGTCCTACTTACAATTCCAGGATCTAGAAGCCGAGGATATCTTGCAAGGATCTCTGCCGTTGTTGGTGCTCTATCTGACCTAATCCAGGAATAACGTGGTTTACCAGTTTCTGCCATCATCTCCTGGACTTTGACCTTAAGAGTGTCATTATATTTCATCCATTCTATTGCTTCCATGACTGGAATGAAATCCCCCCAGTTCAAGGATAAGTTTTCCACAACATGCTTGGGCTACATGACTTCAGCTGAAACATTCTGGCAGAATGCCATGGTGGTATGAAAATTATTTATTCTTAATTTTGCATGTTTTCACTTGCTTCAATGATGGGAATATTTAATTGATCACACTGATCAAAATTAAATCACTGCAATTCTCAATTACACTAATTCTGATATTATTGACCTTATCATACTTACTTTTATCTTCAGGCAAAGTTGGCAATTCATCTATACCAACTGCCTTTCTCTTTCCTTCCTTCGACCTTTTTCCCTGTTCATCTCTCACAGGATTCTCTTTCCGAACAGGATTCTCTTTCCGAATTTGTTGGTAGTGCCTCATCCTTACGTAGCGCAGTCTGTCTTCCAGACTCCCACTTGCAGGGTGGTGCTTTCTCCCTGCTATGAACCATTGTTCCTGAAATTATGAGAGCCGGGAAACAGTACTGAACAGAGGCGTCAGAAGGTTCTGGTCATTCAAAGGATGGGAGGGGCGTGCCATTGTGAACACACAATGCCTTGCCCCTTCAATCTTTTGTCTCCTTAGAGCTTTCCGACGCCACTAGTATTGAAAGCAGATATATACTGAAGCTTTCCAACGTGCATTCACCAGGTAAAATCACATGAATGAACACAAAGCCGAGGAAAAAAGCATGCTAAGTTAACAAGCAGTGATAGGGCAGTGATGGTTCAGGTACTCAACAGAGCGAAAAGCTTCTCGCATCTGCGTGTGCTCATAGCGACATATATATATATATATATATATATATATATTCAGTTCAAAGACCCCATCCTGTCTCTTATCTGGTTAATGGTCCCAACCAACAGAAACAACCTTTACTCTTCTCTCCGATTTTACACTGACATGACGTGTATTCAATAATATCAGCCTCCGCATACAGTGACATTAAGAAAGTTTTTTTTTTTTTTTTTTTCCAGATATTATCTTTGTAATCTCATTAATAGGTTTTCACAAAGAAAAATTGTGAAAGCCATATTTTTCCTTATGTATTTCTTTGTTTTTTCAGCTTTTGTTTTTCATTGTTTTTTTTTCAATGGAAATTATTATAGAACATTTAACAACTAAATTAAACCCAAAATTAATTAAGCAGAACACTTACAATGAAAAATAATCACCATTTTATGAATTTCAACTCCCATTGACTTTGTACACAAAGTATAAAAATGAGCCGTTTTCGGCACGCCATTTTATGTTGCAAATTTAGTCTCAAAAGTTGTGTGAGACTTCAAAGAAAATAGTTATAAAATTTTCTAGGGCCATCTTTGTACATTCCAGAAAATCTTGATGAGGGGCCCCAGTCCTTTTAGAGTTAAAGCCAAATGATTTTTTTTTCATCAAAAAAAGCTCCAAAAAAAGCTCCAAGTACTAGAACAATATATCTTACCATGCCATCTTGGTCAATCAAGCGTGGGTATCTCTTGAATATTTCTTTCACTGAGGTTGATGGGTTGTTTCAAATGTAAAGTGCTCTACTTTTTGCTGTAAGGAACATCCATTCTTTAACTTGTTTCACAGGTTGAATGTGGTTTTGCAACCATGTTGTCATCCATGTCAAAGTTTCCTCATCCACCTCATCTAGCATCAAACAAGATATGAAAACAACATTATACCCATCTTTTAAATTTTGGTTCAACTACAAGCAATAAAAAGTTTTAAAATTTATAGGATTTTTTTTAAAGTAATATTTTTTATGAGGCAGCACTGGCTCACAAAATAAATTGAGAGGGTGAACAAAAATCAGGACCCATTGAGGATTGAGCACTGGGCCTCATCTTGACTTGTTGAGATTAAAGTAGGAAATCTCCAAGTTCATGTGTGGTCTTGTAATTTAAAATTGGACTGAAAGGGCTCTTTCCCCAAAAGTACACATCATATCAAAAGTTTTCCACTTTAACCGGTGGGCCATAATCAGAATTGTTCATTCATCATTTCCTGAAGATAAGAGCTGTGTAACAGTTACCACTTTCTTGTGGCATCAATTTAAATATTGATGATAACACCCTCATTGGAATAAACAGGGATTAACAACTTTCATACGTACATTATGTGTTTCAATGGATGGCATTTTTTTCTTTTCTTTTTTTCTTTGAAATTGGGATCAGGGTGATTAAAGTCATCAAATGAGCCTGTGTTTGAAGTGATCTGAAACTTTGACCTTCTATAGACTATCTCTACTATAATTTTGAGGGAAAAAATGACAATGCCATAACTGTTATGTATTTGATGAGAAGATCAAATTTCAGAAAATTATCTAAGTTTTTTAGCAAGAAGCTAAAACACCAAACCAAAACAGCACTGAGAGAAATTAGTGACTTCATAAATAATAAAACGGCTAGCCAATGCTATCTATTGAGTTATTACAGTGAAAACTTTCGACAAAAATCTTCCTATTTGATTAATTTCCCTATTTTGACTTATGGCCTATACCTAAATACTGATGCAGCTGGGGAAAGGTCAGGCTGTAACCAAACAATTGGAAAGCAACACCTGGCTGCAGCAGCGGTAGAATTTTGTAAAGAGCTGCATGAGTCCAAGTGGACTCTCACAATATATTTTTGTGCAAGACCATGGACTCCCAAAATTTCTTGTAATACAATATTGCAGGAGTCCCAAAGCTTGTGTGTCTCTGCGCGAGTCAACTTGCGGACTCATGTCAAAATTCTCCCCCTGCTGCAGAATCCCCAGCTCGACTTTGTACAAGCCCTTAAACCTATTTTACCATAATGTCAAACTTACGTAGCCATCCCCATCTTCGTTGTCCAAGTTAGGAAACTCTGCCACCACTGTTTTGGCCATTGCAATCTTCTCGTGAGTTTTAGGACTGTACGTATTCACAAAAATTGAAATAGCTCAGTTACATGCAAGTCTGTTAGAGATCATAAAGTTCTACACTAAATTAACCAATTAGGAATTTTATGATTTTTTAACGCTATAATCTACCAAAAACTATTCTTTGGCTTTAAAATCTCAAAAATACTGGTGGAGGGTACGATCAATTGGCATTTTTTTCTTATTTAATTGGCATTATGACTAGTCTATATAAGGCAATGAATGATATTTCTTTTGAGTGGAAGCTTGCCCAATTAAGTTTACACAAGCTAGTCGCACAGTGCTGTACATTCACCTGAACAGGATTTTTTACCCACATTGCAATTTACAGTAGATTGTGTACTGTGGTAAGGTACATGATGTAATCACTACTAACCTCACCGGCCCGAACACCCCTTTAAGGGTACCCATTACCTGAAAAAAAAAAATTAAGTACATCTATGCATTTAGTTGCGAAGTATAAAATCAACCTCAAAGAACATAATCTAACAATATGTAGGTCAGTACTAGGCATAAGTAGTACAAAGGATAACATGGAAATGCTTGCAAGGAATTGAAAGTTTGATTCTTCAGGACCCCTTATTTTGATGAACATGTCCAGTAAGTAATCTAAATATCTCTTTTAGGCTTGTAGTGAGTTAAATCGATATTGCAGTATGTCTTTAAAGCCTTAAAAAAGGAAGAAAATATTTTAAACAGTGTTATTGGTACCAAATAAATGAAGCTTAATGGGAGAAATTTATAATTTGTAAACAAATTTTCGGCATTACTCCCAGTGTCAAAGAGCGAACATTACTCCCAGTATTAAAGATCGAACATAGATCTTTAACACCGCTAGTAATGCCGAAAAATTTGTTTACAAAATATTGGTACCCCTAACAATAAAGTTCAAATCGACCTCCATTCAGAGAAGTACATGTAGTAAATAGAACCTTTTTAAAAATCTAAACCTTTCCTTTCTGACCTGCTGTTTTAGCCTGTTTACAGTCCAATGCATCTAATGTTTATGGCAAATAAACAAGCTAAACAAATAACTTGTAGAATGCAATATTGTTCCAATAAAGTAATCAGCAGCAAGAGAAACTTCTGTTCTACCATTGAGTTAGCCCTCCTTGGTTCTATTTACTACTTGTACATTATTTTTAAAAATGCATTGGAAAAATAAGTACACAATGTATATAACACTTAAATATTACAATACCCAAAAATTCTTGTCTTCAGTCTACATGTAATTGTAAATGGGACACTACTTATATTCATCAATACAAAGTGTTTACTTTCTGGATTTGTCTAAATAACAAAACGTCTATGAAGCAATACACTCAAAGGCAATTCCTGCTTGAAATGAAGAGAGACAGTCAATGTCAGATGAATCACTGGTCAAGAAACTCGGCCAAGGCATCGCGGCACTGCACAGGAGTAGGATCTGCACCAAGATTGGGCTGTTGTACGATCTGCTCCTCCTGAATATCCACATCAACTTCATCGTTTGTGTTCTGACATATGTTGTGAAGGACGCAGCAGGCAGCAATGAGATTGGTCATATTTTCAACCTGGAAATCTAGAAAAAAAGAGGTTTGTGAAATTTACATAGATAATTGCGATTTGGCACGAACCGAGAGCACTAATCCCAAACTGAAACTCTTTCTGCAGGTAACTATCTCATGCAATAATATTCTGCCCTTCTTTAAAAGGAAGGAATTGACCTATCAACCAAATTTGAAATACTTTCATTTATATACTTTACCAAATGTGTTGTTCTGGGTCAAATTTTATGCATGACCACTCATCCTGCAATGAGATATGTTAGGCAAGATACCATAGTACTGGGCCAGTGTAAATGAAAGACATATTTTGCTCTTTTACAGGAAACGTCACTTTCATCGCTTGTTTCCATTTACCAAATTAGCAGAGCAGCATTCCTTAATTTTATCAACATAATCAGGCAAACTAGCACTTTCGTTATGCAGAGTGCATTTTATTATACAGTTTATTATTTATTTTCAAGAACACTAGGCAATGTGAGTAAAGGCTTGCACTTTACCTTGCTTTCATTCACGCGTGAAAGTGATCTCCACCTAGCTTTTAATAATCCAAACGTTCTTTCCACGACCATCCTGCTATGGCTTAGTTGATGGTTGAACTTTACCTGGCATGGAGTCAACCTCCCCGTCTCGGGATACCCCTTCATTAACCAGATGCGTAGGGGGTAAGCCGCATCACCAAGGATGTAAACGGGTACCTCAACCCCAGATCAACTGCCTCTCCTGGAATGAAAGATGAGATCACTTGTAAGCAACAAGCTTTGAGGTCATATCTCTTATTCAACACTGACTTGGGGGGGGGGGGGTAATACCTTACATGAATATGTATTAGCTTACATAAATATGTAGCAGCTTCCCTTGACTTTTAAAAAATTTAATGGATCCATTTTTATTTCTAAATTTTTTATTCTTTTTTAAATACCTTCAACAGACATTCAAAAAAACAATAATGTGCAGGCAGCAGACTCTCAGTGAGAGCTCCAGTGGGCCAATCAAATGGTTCACTGCTTTTCTAAATCAGTAATTCACTATAATGTGAAACAAATTAACAAGATATAAATGTGCATGTGTGTGTAATATGAGCTTTTCCGCTCATATACTCTTTTTTACTTACTTTCTGATATTACATTTGGATCCTGTTTTGGACATCGTGATTTGGATTCTGTTTTGGATTTTGATCTGGCTTTCGTTGTTTTCTAAGAATTGGAAACTGGATTATTAGACGAGTGGAAGGCTTAATTTCACTTGTAAGGTAAGCCCCAGTTTTTTGGCGGGAATTTTGCACCACGATAATATTATAAGCATTGTGTTTACATCCATATGTGTAACTTTTACTCCCTGTTTAGGGGGTTCTTAAATAGTTAGGCCAATATGACTGAAACCTTCTCATCAGACGATGAGGAGGCTTATTATGCTTCGTTTATGTCCCCGGAGTCAGTGACTATAGAATCTAATGTACAAGAAATAAGCAAGGCTAAGCCTAGTATGGCACTAAAAGCTCAACAAAAAATAACAGTAGCTCAGATACATAGTTATGTATCTCAGATAGATCTGTATCCAACTGAACAAGAAAAAAACGTGTCAAGGGGTGTTCTGCACTGCATAGATACAGATCTATCAGAGGAAGAATTATTAGAATATCTAAAAGATCAGAATGTGTACAAACTAAGAAGATTCGAAAAGAAAATCGAAGGCAGTCTTCAAGCCTCTAGATCGATCCTCGTGTATTTCAATTCCCCCAAACTGCCAGATAATGTATACCTTGGTTATGAAACCTATAAGGTAGATTTGTATACTCCTCCGGCCCTTAGATGTTTCAAATGTCAACAGATGGGCCACACCCAAAAATCTGCAAAAGAAAAATAAAATGCGTTCGATGCGGGGGGCCACATGCATATGAACAGTGTGATCAAAAAGAAGTTAAAAAATGTGCACGATGTTCTGGTAATCATTCGGCAGCTTATAAAGGCTGTCCTATGTACAAGCTTGCCCAAGAAATCCAGACTACGAAATTTAAAGAAGGACTATCTTATAGAGAAGCACTTTTGAAATGTCAAACCAAAAAGAAGGGTGACGTGAGCACACCAGAAAGTAATGTTGGAACTAAACAGCCAGCCAATGAAAGAAAAAATGTGCCCACAGAAACTCCGCCTCCTGTAACTGTGCATGCCAGTGGCCCAGAAAAGAAAGCGCAATCAAAAACGCAAGAAAAGATCCCCGAAACACCAAACTCACATAAGGAAATTCCTGAATGCAGTAACCTGCCTATACAAATTGATTTTACAAATTTCCTCTCCTTTATTGTATTCATCCTAACCAATTTGGATCTTAAGACGACAGCATCCAACAAAACGGAGCTTGTCATTAATGCCGCAAAGACTTTTCTTAATATTCAATCAGTAGCAGCTCAAAACATCCATGAACTGTTGCATAAAATGTCAGTGTGACTGATACTTTGAATGTCTTACAGTGGAATGCACAAAGCTTCAACGCCCATGGACACGATTTTGTACATAATTTGATTTATAACAACAAATTAGGAAATGTAACTCATATTATTTGCATTCAGGAAACATGGTTCAACGATCAAAACATGGTCTATATTCCTGACTTTCATATTGTAACGAAAAATAGAAATACGGCTGGCGGTGGATGCGCCATATATATACATAAGTCAATTCCATTCAAAGCTGTTTATAATGACTCATTGGAAGAATATCAACAGGTTGATTTGTATCTGAAAAAAATATGTTGTGTCAGTGGTAAATTTTTGTAACCCATGTGCACGTTTATCTGCATGTAAGCTACAAACTTTACTTCAACAATGCAATAAAAAAATTCTCTATGTGGAGACTCATAAATATCAATTCTCCACCAAATTGTTTACAGTAGTGGTCAAAAAACAACTTCCAATGGTGATTTTACTGCGTATAATATCTTTGAATCCACTTGACCAGCTGTGTCTCTATCATACATTCTAGTTTAGGAAATTTAAGACCTTTCTGTAAAATCAGCATACATTGTTGCCCGTGATATCTTATCCGGACCTTTCCACATAAACTCAAACATCATCTTTTCAACCTTCTGAATAAAATCTTCAGGTATTTCAATATTGGATACTATATACATAATTTTAGCAAATGTTTTTAGCAGTTGAATTTGTCCAAGTAAGGTTAACCCACGATTCTTCCATCTTAAAAAGGTACATTTTATTTCATCCATTCTCTTTTCAAAGTTCAGTTTCCTAGCTACTTCCTGATCATACAAGAAATGAATGCCTAGAACTCTTATACCTTTGTCTGCCCAGCATATGTCATTTGTTTTTTCCTCTTTGTGCCTATCTTTTCCAATCCACATACCTTCTGTTTTTGTTTTATTCAGATAAAGACCTGATATCCTTGAGTATTCTTCAAAATCACTGAATATCATTTTCATCGATTGTAAATTACTAGAAAAACAAGTTATGTCATCAGCATATGCTGTTTTCCATTAATTTCAAAAGCCTGAATTTTCTCATTATTATGTAGCCTTGTAAGAAAAACTTCCAAGCCTAATATGACCAACAAAGGAGCAAGAGGATCACCTTGTCGAACTCCTCTAGACACTGGGAAATATCCAGTGGTAAATCCATTCACCAACACACAGCTACTTATATTGGTGTGCAGTGTTCTAACCCAATGTATGAAGGATGGCCCAAAACTGAACACTTCTCAACAATTTAGTATAAACATGTGACTTAATGAATCAAATGCTTCAGTTAAATCAAGGGCTAGCATCATTCCCCTCAAATTCTCCTCCTCTGTAAATTCTAAAGGTCTGATATTAATCTTATTCCTTCCCCTATATATCTGCCTTTAATAAAGGCAGTCTGTTGACTATCAACTAACTTTCCTATGACTCTAGCAACTCTCTTGGCCAAGCATGTAGAGAGTATTTTAACAACCACATTTAAAAGAGTTATGGGATGCCAATTACCTAGTACATGTCTATCTCTGTCAGGTTTAGGTCTGAGTTTAATTGTACTTTGTCTTTGTGAGACAGACATTAAATTATTTTCATATGCGAAATTGATAGAATCAACAACTTGTTTTGATATCAAAGGCCAAAATTTCTCATAAAACTCCACAGTTAAACCATCTTTCCCAGGTGTTCTATTCCTAGCCATTTTCAAAATTTCTGCCCTAGCTTCAGAGCAGGTGATACTTCCTTCTAAAGAATCCCTTTCTTCGTCTGTGAGTTGATCGATGTTACTCTGACTTATGTATTCTTTACAAACCTCATCTCCCACATTATCCTTATTCTCAAACAATGTCTTATATGAATTCTTAACAAAATTTTGTATTTCCGACTGCTCATCAATAGGCCCCTCTTCTGAAATCAAAGCATCAATATTAGAATTTGCTGCTTGTCCTTTTTCTAATGAAAAAACTACTTAGTACTCTTTTCTCCTTTGTGGTACCATGAACACCTTGACCTCAAATTTGTCCCTTCTGCAAAATAATCATATATTTTAAACAACTCCTGTTCTATTTCCCTTTTCTTTTTCATAAATTCTTCATCTTCATCTTCCGACAACTTATCATCTATTTCTTTCAATTCCTTTTCCAATACCTTTCTTTTCTCTTCCATTTCACATTTTTTCTTCCTAGGAAATGGTACAATAAATTCTCTAATTTTAAACTTTAATCAAGCCCAGAACCCTCCTTTATCGTAAATATTAGGAAACTCATCGATCCAATCTGTTTATTTATCAGTTATAGCATTAACATACTCCTCATCATTCAACAGACTATTGTTAAATTTCCAGTAGGATGGACCAGAATTTTTCTTCTTAATCTTCATATGCAAACTTACATGGTTATGGTCAGACAAAACACAAGGCATGATATCATTTTTGCTGATAACATCTTGTAGGGATTCATGTATTAACCAAAAATCCGATCTAGACTGCACCAGTGGGTTACATCTCCTCCATGTGAATCTTTTCTTGCTAGGATTTCTGATTCTCCATATATCAATCAATCCAAAATACATTTTCATATTTTCAATGAGATTCACAGAATGATTCCATATACATGTAGTTTTCATTGAGCCGCCTGCCCTATCCAAATCAAGATTTTGAATTAAGTTAAAATCCCCACGAATCATTTAATATTTCTCCACTGTCGACGTTATCCTGGAGGCTCAATTCGACCTTTTTGAAAACCTCAGTATGATCCTTCTCATTATTTGGTGCATATATGTTACATATCACATACACTTTCTTCTGAATTTCAACTTTAACCAATAAAAAACAACCCAAGTATCTTTAACTGAGTCTAACAATTTTATGTCAGGGGTCTTTCTTAATATGGTACATACTCCTCTGCTCTTAGAAGCACCATGACTGAAGATAATATCAGATCTCACTTGATTTCTCCATAGTGATTCTTCTTTTTCAGTAGAATGTGTTTCCTGTAAAAGGATAATGTCTTTGTTTTGTTTAAGCATATAGTTAAAATAACGTTTCCTTGCTTTAAAGTCCCCAATTCCATTAACATGTGTCATCAGCTTCAAGTCCATAATCAGAATATGAGTTTCTTGAAAGCACTACCATTATAAGTTCAGGTTCAACAAAAATTACATGCTCAGGTTCAACAAACAAACAACAGAAAACAAAACTCATAATAAACATGGCAAAGGCTGAATCTTCTGTTCGCCTTAGGAAATTCATGGTGGCGCTCTACATCGTGGCCTTTCCTATCTTTCTTTGCTTTCTTTTTTCACCTATTCACATATTGAAGTTCACACTCAAAACTAATACATGAATATACTAGAACTTAATAGTCTTCATAACCTGAGTAGTTCCTTTTCACTCATAATTGTCTATACATGTACAAGCTAAGTCCAACTCAGGTTTGTCAGTGTTCATGCTTTATATTTTCCTTCTAGTGTTTGAGTTGTCCTTCCTCTTCCCAATACTTTCCGAGTTTCTGCTTTTCTATATGAAATCTTAACAGTTCTTATTTTCTGATCATTACATCTTGTATTCTGTCTCCTTTCCATCTTTTCCTTCTTTAAAGAAGATGTGAGCAGGGTACTTAAAGTACACCACTCTGCTTGCCTTTCCCTCTTTCAGCTTCTTCTTGATGTGGATCAGCTTCTTACGTTGCCCGCATATTTCTTATGGCAGCATTTCATCCACGTAGATAGGATGCTTTCCATTGTGCTCAAACGGATTCCCCTTCAAGAAGCGACGGGCGTTGGCCAGGATCGTCATTTTGGTCGAGTGCCGATTAAAGGCTACAATAATCGGCCTTGGTCGAGGTGACGAGGTGTTTCCACTGTGATGGGCCCTTTCTATGATTACTTCTTCTCCAATCTGCAGATGCGTCTCGGCAAATGACTTCATGAAGTTTTCGCAATTCTTGTTCTCGACACCCTCCGGAAATCCTTGGAACACAAGCGTATTTCTCATTCCCCTGGCTGCTAGGTCAGTCAGACATTCACGCAGCTTCTCATTCTCCTTTACTTGAGCGTGCAATCTCTCTTTCATTGAGCCAATATCAAACTTTATCTCCTCTTGCTTCTCCTTCACATCATTTATCTCTCTCTTATTGCTATCGATCTGGGTTAGGGATAAGTCTAATCTGGCCACTATATCATTGAACTTAGAGTTCATTTGATCGAATCTGTCAAGAAGCTTTGCCAGTAAATCCTCAGTAGTACTGATCCATTGATCTTTCGCTTCTTCTCCGCGTGCGGTATGTCTGTCTCCCTCTCCTTTCCCCCGGTAGCTTGGGGGTGCGACTCCTGGTGCGCTTCGCTGATCTCAGCTATGGCTTACTGCTGAATGGGATTTTCAAGTTGAGTATCCGAGTTTTCAACAGTGTCATCTCCATTCTGCCTGAATCTAATCCGGAGGAGGTAAAGTATTGGGAAATCCTCGGTGAAATATTTGTTTTGTCCATCTGTCTTTTCTTCGCACTCATTTTTTAATGAATTTCAGAAACTTTTCCACGATGTGAGAAAATGCACTTTGACTTAGTAAAGCGCCATCTGTCTCCCTCCTACCCAGTCACTGTCATTATGTACAATGATAGAACCCAAACAGTTAAGGAAATGAAAAGTGCTTGAACATCTTTGCTTTACATTAAAGATTTCTTTTCTTTAAAATCTGTTTTGATAGTTCTAACAAATGCAGTCATTATGGAATAAGTTGACAGCAAAAAATTGTTGAAAAGAAATATATATACTTGAAATTTTATATACATTTTAGTATCAGTCAGTTTGGAATTCATTACCAGAATCTTTCCTGTGTTTGTTATGTAACCTAGCCACATATGCCTGGTTTGACATGAAATACTACTTCCTCATAGGTCCACAGCAGTGATTTTTTTTTTTAATTTGGGATGCTCCATTTCCAGTTTTTAACAATTTTTCTCAAACCCCATTCCACTTTAGAAATAGACTTTCCATCAGTCTAAAAATTTGTTCAATATTTCAATATTTTTGCAATCTTATTTCAGCCATTTAGCAGAAGTAGATGGACAGAAATCCATTTAAGAAATAGAAAAACAGTACACAAGTTTGATGAAGAAATTTCAAACCTGAAAACCTAAAAATAGAACAGCTCTGAATCAAAATCCTTATCCTATACGTGTCACAAAGATTCACTTTTAGCAAACCTGCCTGCCTCCAAGGTTTGCTTTTTAGCAAACCTGCAAGCCTCAAGTGTTCGCTTTTTATTGAACCTGCCTGCCTCCACAGTTTGCCTTTTAACAAACCTGTCTGCCTCCAAGGTTCACTTTTTAGTGAACCTGCCAGCCTTCTCTTCTTTCTCTTCGTGGAGGAGGGGCCTTTTTTTCTTACCTTCTCTTTCCTTCCTGTTTTCTTTTGTTTCTTTGTCTTTCCCTCTTTCTTCTTCCCCTTTTCTTTTTCCGTTGCTTGAAACCCCCTTTTCAGCCATAAAAGAGAGGCAGAAGGGTATTCCGGTTCACATAATTTTAAAAATATATATATTTTTTTTTACCGGGGGCTGCAGCCTGCCCTGCTCCTTTGCCTGCTAATCATATTTCAATAGTGATAAGGGAAGAACTGGGAAAAAGGGGGGGGGGGAAATGATGTAAAATAACAAGGCCCTTTCACCCCCTCCTCCTCTGATCACCTTCTTTTCCCCTTCCCTTTCTTCCTCTTCTTTCTTTCCCAGATCCTTTTTATCTATTTCCCTTTTCCTTCTTTTCGTTCTTTCTCTCTCCGTGGAGGAATGGCCCTTTCCTTTCTGTTTTCTTTTGTTTCTTTGTTTCCTTCTTTCCTTCCTTTTTCCTTTTTCCATTGCTTGGAACCCCCTTTTGGGGCATAAAAAGGAGAAGGGTATTCCTGCTCCTAGATTTTCACTGGAGGTTATTGCCCCTCCCCCCCCCCCCCCCCCCCCCCCCCCCGCCCCCATCCCTTCTTTTCCTTCTCTCTCTCTCTCTCATTTCATAGGGAGGCTTTCTTATCTTCTCTTACCTCTCTGTTATCTTTTCTTTTGTTTTTTGTTTCCTTTTTCTGTATTTGTTTATTTACTTATATTTTATTGGTCATGTGGTGTCTTCTTACCTGGAAGCTGTGTCATGACCTTCGATGACGATATCTAAATACCAACATACTATGCATAGACAGCCGGGATAAACAGGCGCTCTGCTTTATGATGTGGTTCTGGCGTTGCGGAGTGCCCATGGCCAAGCTGTTAATTGCAAGGGCAAGATGGCTTCATGCACATGAAAATCAAAAAACTGTTTGGCCAATTATTATCAAGACAATGATGATCACTGATTTGATCATGATGATATTAATGCTTGTTATAGCTTTTGACGATATTACTGAGATTGAGGTCTCCTTGTCAAAGGTCAAAGAGGTCCTATATGAAAATGACTCATAATAGCGAAAACTTAGGAACCCTTTTCAGACTTGGCTCATGTACATTTCTGATCTGGCAATAGCGGATGCATGCATTTCAATTGTGCTTGGTCGAGGATTCAATTTTTTTTTCCTTTCTTTTTCTGTCAGTCTCGTTTTATTTCATTTGAGCTCAGTTGAAACTCTTTTTCTCTTCTCTTCTTAGAATGAACAGGAGAGGGTGTGATGGGGGAAATGTGGGTTTGCTCTAATTGCCCCCGCAGAGGATGCAAATTTTGACCTCAAACTGCTCATTGTATGGAGGAACAATGATCTGATCAGATTTTGGGGTCAGTCAATGATCTGATTAGAATTTATTTTATCATAATTTTTTTCCCCTCTCATTTCTTTTATCGTGCTCTATGTACTTCTTTAGTATTTTGCATCTCATCCTTTTCCTTCTGTTATACTTTATTTCTCTCCTTTATTTTCCTTTTATTACGACAAAATCATCCAAAAGACAGAGAATAGAAGGTGATAAATAATAGAAAGATCCAAATAAAGAAACAAAAGAGAAATAAAAGGCAAGATAAAAGGAGGAAGATGAAATGGAAAGAGGAGGAAAATTATAGAACGTGGGAGGAAATGATAGAAAATTAAAGGGAAAGATAAAAAGGACAAATTAATGAGATACATAATAGAGGATAACTGTACATGAAAAGATTTTGAAAAAGGAATAGGGGGAAAACAAGTAGAAAGGGAAAGATCACAAGATATAAAGATAAGTGGCAGGCTGAGAAAGCGATGAAGGACGGGAAAAGGATTACACACTCTTCATGCAATACATATGCACTCCAGAATGCACCCCAAGCTCAACCAGCAAAATATTCTAGACTCCTACACAAACGCCACATCACAATGTATTCAATGCAAAATGAATGATAAATCAATAAAATTATGTACATGCACATGAAAATATTTTTTATTGATCTGGCAAGTGTAACATCAAGTAGCAAAATATATATACACAAAATATACAATGCATATTCAACAGATTATAATGCAAAATAGACAAAAAGTCATGTTGGTTCTCCTGGCTTTGCACCAGTGCAGAGAAGTCCACAACAACTCAGGAAGGATTTGAAGCTAGAGAAGTGGACTGCACTGAGTTGGCTGTGCTGTGTCTGGCTGTGGGGCTGGCTGTGGAGCGTGTTGCAGGCTGGGTGTTGGGCTTGCTGGACTGGTGCTGGAGGAATGGAGTGATCTGACTGTGCATTAGAGAAAGAGAAGAAAAACAGAGGAGAAAGACAAGATGAATGATTTTTGATCAAGCATATATGAATTTGAATCTTTAAGAGGTTATGTACTAGGTCAATAAGGGTTAACATCGAATTGATGCTGATTTTAAACTTTGGCATATAAATTTAAATCTCTTGAGTCCATGCAATAGATCAATAGTGTTACTTCTACCATTTCAGAATAAGTTATGCTGATTCTTACCGTAATCTACTAGTGTCCATTTTCCTATGACCGGGCCCGTTGCCTCTTCCGGATGTAACGGGTATGACTGTCGATCGCCTTAACTACCTGTTTCCAAGTCCCCTGTTGCTGTGACCTTGGCACTGGGCACGCCTGGAACAATCGCTCTCGTAGAAGTGCAATCCTGGTCGGGTCGTGGCCAGAATCTCCTTTGCCGTTCACGCAGTGGTGGAACCATTCCTCGTCTGTGAACAGTTCATGGGAGAGTTCCACAGCCACTCTGGAAAGATTTGAAGTTTGCACTAGGAGAAGTAGACTGCGCTGTGGGGCTGGCTGTGGGGGTGGCTGAGGGCCTAGCTTAGGGGCTGACTGACGGACTGGCTGCGGCGCTTGCTGTGGCATCGGCTGGACTGGCGCTGGAGGGATGGTGTGACTTGGCTGTACATTAGAAAGGAGAAAGACAAGAATAAATTGCATTGGTAGAGCACAGGAAAGCACCGCAAATATGAAATAAGGATACTGAGATAACTACATAGCATTTTGAATCTCCCTGGGGCCATAATGCAAGTAAGACGAGTGAAAATACAATGGCAGAAGAAAATGACTGCTTGACGACTAGATAGTAGGTACAGTAAAATAAGTTATTGATGAATTGTGAATCATGACATAATTACAATAAAGTATGAAAAATTACCTGCTGACTGATCAGTTTCAAAAGCTTGGTCTCCATCTCGGCAACCTTCTCCTCTAGGCTCTGCATCCGGATGCTGAGTGTCCTGTTTTCTTCCTCCTGCTCCTTGTTTTAGATTTTGTGTGTGGTCCCAAATGGTATTTTCTGTGTTAGCTGTATAGGAAATACCATGCGGTTATTGATAATTATGATATAAACATCAGCCTGAAATGTTTAGATTGAACTTTATAAGTTTGAATGATTCTTCATAAACCTTTTTGTGATAAACATTCTAGGAATGCTTTGGACTTATGGCTTTCTAAATGAAATGTTTTTCAGGAGGTAGAATTTGACTTTAAAATGGTAAAGCTTGCACTCATTGCTTGTGTGCAACCAAATTTGGGTAATCATGAGAAACAACAAAAAAAAAACTCACGAAATGTCTGTTGATGATAATTATATGTTCCCAAAGTCATCAAGATTTTAGGTTTATAAACCCTTCTTCATATTACTGGTGAGTTTTTCTAGCTGTTAATCTACACGTTTAAGCCTACCTTTTGCCTCCTTGTTGCAGTATTTAACACCCTACTTCATAGTCTATTTTTATTCATCATTCCTTTGTTGTTGATGTTATCCAGTTGCACTCAGAGTCTGTGATTTTGCTCCATAGTCAGTAACATCAATACATCACAGCACTTCAGTCATCGTACTGACAGTGTCTTCCTTAGCTAGCCAGCTATTCTGTGAGGTTGACACCCTGCTTCATTTTGTTTCATGCTTCATTTGTACTTCAGACTCCAAGTTTAACAGCAGCATCCTACTTTGTATATTTTGATCCATCAATTTTTTTGTCCTTGGAAGTTGCAGATAGCTCTTGTTTAGCTGTATCGCCCTGCTTCATTTGGTGAGTCAGCTCTGCTATCATTACTTATTTCAGCTTGAGCCAGAGTACAACTACATTACATCACGATCTGCTTACTTATTATTACTCGGGGGCTAGCTATGTGTAGTTTTTGCATCACTTGTAGCTGTGAGCCAGTGTAAACTGGTTAGATTTCTCTCTCAGGCTCTCCAGATTGGTACTGTATATCTCATTCTTTCTTGTCGTAGCTCGCCTTCTGTTTGGCTCTAACCCTATCATTGCATGCAGCATCCTCTTGGAATGTTCGTCGTAAATGAAAGCCTAGATCTTGTACATAATGATGAGGAGCGGTACCCGTAGTTGATCTCAAGTCCCGTTGAGGTAAAGAATGAGGCAGGCGTGGTTCTCTTCCATACAGCATGAAGAAGGGAGTATACCCAGTTGATGAGTGTACAGTCGTATTATACGCTAATTTGACCTGTTTCAGATGTTGATCCCAATCACCTCCTCTTTCTGCCATATACTTAGCAAGCTGGTACTTAATGACATGGTTGGTTTGTTCAACTAAACCAACTCCTTGGGGGTGATAGGGAGATGAGCATGTTTTCTTGATACCAAACTCTCTGCAAAGTTGGCGTATCAGTGTAGATTCCAATTGACGGCCCTGATCGGTATGCAGAACATCTGGTAGACCATGTTCCCTGACTAAGTCTTCAGACAAGCGTTTTGCTACTGTTGAAGCTGTTTGGTCTTTCATGGCATATAGATTGATGAATTTCGTGAAGTGGTCTACAACTACAAGAAGGTAGCAAAACCCACTAGAAGAAGGAGGAAGCATTGCAATATCAGCACAGAAGGTCATGTATCCAGACAAAAGCTGTCTAGTTTGTAGTTTGATTTTTTAAAAAAAGTACATCAAACATAGCCAGCCATCATGATTAAATACCGTCTAACATAAATTTAAAAAGGTTCCTGACATATTGCATACAAACTTGTTTCAATTACCATTTGCAATTATCTGTTCGGGTACACATCCTGAGAAGGCACCTATCTTGAAAGTATACCAGACATTTAGATATACTGCCCATGTACTATGTATTTCCCAGTATTTCCTGAAAATTGCCAACTCTGGTTACAGCATTACATTTTCGATGATATTTTCCACTTTAAAAAGTGATTAACATATAACATTTTTTATGTGAAATAATTAAATGCAATCGGGAGCCAAAAGAACCCTGCATATTAAACAGTGACATTTCAATGGATTACAGCCCATCATGCCAAACTTATTGGATACTAGGTTTTTGTTATCAATATTACATTTTCTTTGGACAAAACTTTTTGCATGTTTATACATTCATTGTTAGTAGATGAAATTAAAAGATTATATGAATCCAACCATGTCAAAACATTTTTTTCAAAAACATGATTATAAACAGGAAAACTGTTGCTCCAATATAAATATATATGAAGTTTGCGATCATGGCTAAGAATCGGACCATACTTCATCTGAGAGTAATTGGCCGAAAGACTAATAGATAACAGGATCATACATGATAGACTCAAAAACCTATTTCCATAAGAAAATGAAATTGCCTTAATCATACATGTACGAACAAAAGAGAACAGTGGAGTATAGAAAAAAATTGAAACAGAACCCCCTCAAACCCAACTATTCCTTTTTCCAAACACTAACAGCAGAATATATTTTGCAGGATCTTACTATAGTACACTCAGACTTACTTTAAATCTTATAATATTCAGCACACACATATATGTTATGACAAATCTATCAATCATTCAGACAAATATGAAAAGCATTTGCCATTAGTAACAAACTTGTATAAAGAGGGACCACATTATAGAAATGCATGCAGATTTTGTTTCTCTCTTCCTCACGCACCTATTCATCTCTCTGATCGACATACATAAGGCCTTAAGAGACTCAATCACTCAATGGTTACGACGTTCATACCTTAGTGGATATGGTTTACTACAGAACAATCAACCACAGGTGGCGCTCTTGCACCTGCACATACTCATGATGTTTCTCCAAACCAAACACTTGGGCCAGAAGCTCTTTCTCTATCTGTGAGTACCTTGTTTCCGCTGGTGTCAATGCTCGACTGGCATACACGACTGGTTGTCCGTGTTGGAGAAGTGCGAAACCAAGGCCAAACTGAGATGCATCTCCTTGGCCCTCTGTTGGAGCTGATGCATCAAAGTAACGGAGTACAGGGGCTTCACACACTTTCTGTTTGATCATGTCGAAAGCTTCTTGTTGTTGTTCACCCCATGTCCACACAGTCTTTGTGGGTGAGACGGCGGAGAGGTTCACTGATATTGGAGAGTGCTGGGAGAAACTTTGACAGGTATTTCACCATACCTATGAAGTGTTGCAGCGCTTCTACTGACATTGGGACAGGCATATTCTAGACAGCTGTCACTTTGTCCGGATCTGCCTTTAAACCGTCCTTGGTCATGACATGTCCCATGAACTTCACTTTGTCAGCTTTGAAGTCGAACTTGTCGGGATTCAGTCTAATTCCCCTCTCAGTGCATCTCTCGAGGAACAGCTGGAGGTTACGATCGTGATCACGACTTGCATTTACCACTGTATCTCCACGGCCAGCGATCAAGATATCGTCCGCTATCTTGTACATTGCAGGTAAACCCTCCCAATTCTGATCAAGGTGACCCTGAAAAATCTTGGGTGCCGGACTGATGCCGAAAGACATTCTCTTCCACCTAAACCATGCTCTGGTGGTGATTGCCCCAGCTGCTGTGTCTATGCTGGGCCTCTGGGTCGCTGGTGCTCTGGTGGTGATTGCCCCAGGTGCTGTGTCTATACTGGGCCTCTGGGTCGCCGTGACTATGCTGGGCGCCTGGGTCGCTGGTGCTCTTGTGGTGATTACCCCAGCTGCTGTGTCTATGCTGGGCGCCTGGGTCGCCGTGCCATCGCCGGCCGCCTGGGTCGCCGTGCCGTCACCAGCCGCCTGGGTCGCCGGTGCTCTGGTGGTGATTGCCCCAGCTGCTGTGTGTATGCTGGGCGCCTGGGTCGCCCGTGCTCTGGTGGGGATTGCCCCAGCTGCTGTGTCTATGCTGGTTATTTTACATGTTGTGTTCAAGCAATAAAAAGTTAATTGTCTTACACATTGTTAAGAGTTACTGTAAAAGTAGAAATTTTTGCAAAATTTTTATTTCCGCGAATTTCGTGAGTAGACATAAAATCGTGAAAATAAAAACTCGCGAATATAACCCTTTGCATTAGGTTTCTACATATCAATATCAAACGTGAAATTTAATTCTTGCGCAATTGACAAAATCTTCAAAATCGCGAAAATATCTTCTAGCGAAAATTTTGACTTTTTCAGTAGTACGCCTAAGGTGAGTTTAATATTTTCAAAGACTTGAATTCCATTTCCTCAAAAAACACAACAGCTTTTGACAAAGCATCAGATGAAATTGATTGGAAATGTAGAAACTAGAAAGAAAAAATTGCAATTGTAAAAAAAGCAACTCTAGTGGAATTACAGTCAAAATGTGTGAAAACCAATATTTGTTGATCTTCATGTTGACCACAATGTAAAATCTAGACATTTTTTGGACAGGTAGTGCTACATTATTTTGTAACCTTAAAAGTGAAAAAAAAAATCAAAGTGCTAAGCCTTTCTCCAAAAAAATTCTAAGTCCTAACCTTTAAAGGCTAAAGACTTAGATTTTTCCACTAAAGGTTAGGACTTAGAAAATTTTTGGACAAAGGTTAGCGGTTTCCCACTAATAAAGGTTAGGACTTTTAGGATTAATTGTAGGAGTTGTAATGTTAAAAGTATGGGTGTATTATGACAACCTTATAAAGCATCAAAAATAATAACGACAAGTATTTTAATTACTATAAAATACCTCTCTTTTCCCATATAAATATTTCTACTAAGAAATAAGAAATAAAAATCAATGTGTGTGTTCCAGTTTACTTTGGAATCAATAGTCATCCATAAAAAAAACAAGACACATACATGTACATTGTATAATGAAAAGATCTTTAAAAATGGCAATGATGGGCAGCAGCAAATTAAATATCAGTCTTCTTCATGTATGTCTTAAAGGCCTCAATCACTTCGCTCCTCATAGACTGAGACAATGGCTTCGTCTTCATCATCGCTGTCGATGTCCATGTCTTCAGTTGGCTTACACACTTCAGCGTAGAATGCTGCCACAGTCTGAAGATATGTGCTAGGTCCATGCCCTTTCTGACGATCCACTTCAATGCTTACTCCGATGGCACGCAGCAAGTTAGCAACATCCTTTTTCTTGGCTGGTTTTACACAGCTCTGCACCTCAAGGCGACGGATTTGAACAGTGGACCACTTCTTCCCCCGCTTCAAGATCGTATACTGCTCACCAAGTGCACTGTAGTAGGTGCAGACAGTTACTGGGGCTGGAGCGGGTCGGACTAGAATGCGCTTGGCCTCCGTAATCTTGAACGGTAGTGGTCGTTTGAGTGAACTTTCCAACGCATCTTTGAGTTCATATGCATGCCAATCCCGGCTGTGCACATACACCTTGCCAACTGTTCCAAAGTGATGCAGGTAGTCAGAGGGCAGCAGGATGGTTTCTTTTCGGCGCAATTTCTTTTCTACCCTGCCAAATGCACGGTCTGCCGGCATGTATGAATGGCCTCTCACAGGGTAGACATGCTCGAACTCCACTTGATGGTCTGTTGCAACAATGTTGAGCATGCCAAGGACTGTTGAGTTCTTATTTTGCCCAACGCATGAATCACTGAAGAGTTGCACTTTCTTGATGTTAGGGGATTCTATTAATCGTCTGTTCAGGAAGTCTTTGAGGGCACTGGCAACCTGGTTTGCACCTCTGCCCATCTCCTGCTCTCCCCAAGAGTAAAAGTGGATGTCCCCGTGATTCTGCTCACTGGGCACGTCCTTCACTCCACTTGGTTTGTGCTCAACGATACCCAGCACATACAGCCATAGCTGTCTAGCGTAATACGCCTCCCCAACTGGGGTCTTGGGTAGGGCCTGATTTTGCATTAAGTCACCAAAGACACCATCAGCGTTGTATCATCCCCCTTCGTAGACATCAACTGGTAGAATTTCCTCGCTCTGCTTCTGTGAACCATCAGCTCGGTGATTAGGGTACGTTTTGTTGCCTCATCAGTCTCACTCGCAATCTTTGCTTTTTGCCCTGTGCAGAATGAGCACACATCAGTCTTGGGGCTGCCGAACACAAGGTTAAAATCGTGTACAAAGATGCTGTAGTAAGTGCTGTACTTGACATGTTGATCGGAGTTCACTTTGTTGAATAGCTCCCACATTTTTTGGATGTTTAGAGAGGCTGGAAGATAGCGCTTGTGTGGAGTCTTATTGCAACCGTAGTGCGATGAACAGCATCTGAAAGACTTGATGTGATTCCTGATCTTCTCCTTGTCTTCCGCAAACTCAGCGCTTTCACGTCGCCCGCCTCTCTTCTCTGTCCTTGGATTGTAGTTATAATCCCATGCGTGCTTTAGGAGGTTACCAAGTCGCTTTCTGCCCAGTGCAAGGATGGACTGGAAGGTAGCTGAGCAGACTTCCACATTCTCCCCATCTTGTGTTGTAATCTGTATTGGGTGAAAAAATATATAGAAGAAAAAACATACAGGACATTACAATGTGTGAATGGTACAGAATGAATCAAATCTAGTTTTATTTTCCTGGAATGCAAATAACATAACTAAAATGACAAAACATTATCTATTTTAAAGTTATTTTTATCATCATTTTAATTTCATTTTATTCATTATTTTATTTTGGGAGGAAGGGGGAGGGATGTAAATTATGTAATAGGCTAATTAAAAAAAGTTAAAGGCATAAATTAACAGTTTCTAGTTTTAAAACATCTCAGCTGCATTGCCCTATGCTATTTAAATATCAGGTGGGGTGTAAAAATGAACCTGTGATAAAAATCAAGCTGCAAGATTATCAATTTGTGCTTCAACAAGTAAAAACTTCGAGATATCACCTCCATGGATAACTGCGTTAGAATTGTGGTGGTGTACCACCATATAAGCAAATTCATAGATAGCAAATACATGATTTTCTTCTCTTTTTCTTTTTTTTGCATTCTTGGTTGTTTTTTCTTCCATATAAACATAATTACACAGGTCAGGCATCTCACTTTTAAAATCTTTTAAATCGGCTAATCAACTGTTAAACAGTGGCCTAAAGTTTTTAATGTGACCATTTGTTTTTTACCTTCCACTTCAACCCAGTCTTCATTTTGATTTATGATTTGATTGTTTTTGCGTTGTTTTTTTTTTTCTTCCATATAAACATAATTACACAGGTCAGGAATCTCACTTTTCAAATTTTTTAAATCGGCTTACCATAATGTTAAACGGTGGCTTTAAGTTTTTAATGTAGAATTGTGTGTATTATGATGTATTTATTTCCATTCATAAATGGATTCATACAATCTTCCAAATGCGTCAACAATACATTTTCATGTAATACGCGATAAAAACATCCAACCACTAAAAAAATTAATTGCAACCAATCTCATGGTTTAAAAATATACAAACATGCATGTACATTCACAATATTAGGAGGAATTCTGAGCAACTATACATTGAATTTACATTTAAGTAAAATGAATAAGTATCTATGAATGCAACATTCATTTTGCACACATATTATCATAATATTTTAACAAAAGGAAGCAAGTGACAAGATATTATGTGGCAGTTTGCAGGAATGATTAAAATTTTCTGTGGATTTTTTCCACTATTTTCCCTACTTTGGGGTGCTGAACATGAATCTACTTGTTGCCAAATTTATAAAAAGCCACCTCTGACTGTTACCATGGCAATGGGTTAATTTCCCAAAACTAACATAGATCTCTCAGTATATGGTAGAAAAAGGGAATGAAATGGACTGAAATCTTTCAATTTTGAGCCACCTATTCAAAATTTATCACAATTCTAATGATATAAGGTCATAAGCAGAGATTTAATGTTCAAAATATTAGCATTGGAATAAATTTAATGGTTTTCATCAACTTTCTGTGTCACTGTCAATTCTAAAATTCTCTTCTATTGTGTGAAGCTGGACAAAGTGTTCAACAAGGAACTCCTAAAAGATCAGGATCCTATGGGCCTATTGTGCCTGTGTTGAAACAGGTCACTCTTGTAATGCCTGTCACACCACACCCACCTCCTTACTGGAGCACTACTGCTTTGGAGTGACAGGCATTACAAGAGTGACCTATTACAACACAGGCATAATTGGCCTGTAGGATCCTGACCTATAAAGAGTTCATCATTAGTTCCTCATGCAGATTACAAATTGGTGATCCATGCATTATCATAAATTATTCAATGCCATGCCCATTATAGCATTGAATAATTCATTAATTATTACACTATCTCCCAAATCCCGCCAATTCAAGGATAAGTTTTCCACAACATGCTTGGGCTACATGACTTCAGCTGAAACATCATTCACAGTATATGGTCTGGCAGAATGCCATGGTGGTATGAAAATTATTTATTCTTAATTTTGCATGTTTTCACTTGCTTCAATGATGGGAATATTTAATTGATCACACTGATCAAAATTAAATCACTAAGTGCCGAGGCCTCATAACCTATCCATCCCTACCCATCGCCAACATGTGACAAGGGATATACCAAACTCTTCACTTTAGTTAAAGTACACAATATACATCATCCAACATTACACCTTCTTAATTCTCCAGTAGTCAGTGTGTATATACCTTATGATTATAGAAAAACTGCGCAAAGGCGCCAAAATTTTGAATTTTCCGCCAAACGGGCTTGCCCGCTGCCAAAAGCGCAGGTTTTCCTTGAAAAATATGCTGTAAAATTAAATACACGAAGTCCACCATGATATGCGTAAGTTACCACCGGTAGCAAACATAAGTATGCCATACCTTATTACTACACATGACATCGTCAAATAAAAGCATTGCGTTGTATAATACTCTTCTCTGTCAGCTTACAAATAGTATGATTTGCCAAATTATTATAGGAACTCTAAAGTACAAACCGAACATCATAACAATAACAGGAAAACCAAATGAAAAATTGTCAAACTGTAATAACACCATTACTCTAGCCATGAAACTATCTAACCTACAGCTCCTGCAAGGCTGCTCTTCTGCCGAGAAACCGTGATAAGTAATGCGAGGTAGTATGTCCAACCAAATAATGTTAACACCCGGGAACGTGGCCAAAAGCGTGTCTAGCAGTTCCTGCACGTGGACAAAAAATCACTCTCTTCGGCATAGCCCCTAAGTCGTTCGTTCCCACGTGAAGTAGAATATGGGTAGGCGTGCTCCGCTCCATTTGTCTGCCCTTGCAAGACCGCACATGAGCAGCTACTTGGGCCAGCTTGAGTCCGCGCCGCCCAAACCATCTTACTGCCGCTGGAAGATCCATCCCGCCTGATGGCCTTTGGCGCACATACCAGCCTGCCCAGTAGAGAATCAAGTCACCTACCATCCAGACCGAGCTGACACCTGCATAATAATATAACAAAATACTCCCGGCAGAAATATGTTCTACACCACATGTACATAATATTTGGATAATATATACAAGCCTGCGAAATTGAATACTTAAATAACCAAAACCTTATCTACGGTAACATGTTACAACTCATACGGATGTAACGCCTGTGTGTATTAGATGTCCAATGCCCCATACTCTGAATCACTGCGTCACTAAAGCCCGCCATGGCTGCCGAAGTGGCTGCACCGATGCGGAACGAATGTGCTGAAAATCGGGAAACCGGCAACTCCAAAAATGCCAAACACTGTCTCAATACCCTAGTGAATGCTCCCCGACCCAAGGGGTCAAAGTGACAAAAGTGACAAAAGAAGGCTTCTCGAATTGTGGGACAAAGACTGACATATTCCACCACAGCCTTGACTGGACAAATGGAAGAATCCTGTGCTTCGGGTATGCTAATGTAACAACCCTGACCACGGTGGTCCGTCTTCGAGAAACGAATGTGGACTTTCAGACACTGCTACCAGACAAAATTCAACCTTCCAATGAGGGATTGCATTTCCTTCAACAAGACCTTTTCCCTCTGGAACATGGCGCCAATAACCTCAACGAGAGCCTCGACTTTATCCATAGGGACCCTAACCAATCCCGACACAGAATCGATTTCTAGACCCAAGTACACCATAGTGGTGGTTGGTCCTTCAGTCTTTTCCCTAGCAACTGGTACTCCAAAGCGTTCGCACATAGCTTCAAAACACAACATTAAATGCCGACACTCTGTGTCTGAGGTGCCAGCAAAAAGATATCGTCTGAATGATGCAAATCACAACGCAAACCAGAAACCTTTCGGCAGCAATCCTCCAAAAAGGAACTAAACTTCTCAAACGTTGAACAGGCACCCCATTGGCATGCAACGATCAAAATAATACTTTCCGTCAATTTTCATCCCCAACAAATCAAAATCATGCGGGTGTACTGGTAACAGGCGGAAAGCAGATTTAATGTCAGTCTTCCCCATGCATGTACCTTTACCCATATTATTAATTAAGGATACCGCCTCATGAAAGCTTGTATACACTACTGTACAAGTTGTTGGATCAATTTGTTCATTAACTGACTGCCCCCTAGGCACCGAAAGATGATGTGTCATGCGATACTCTCCCGGGGTTTTCTTTGGAACCATACCTACTGGAGAGCACCGAAAATTGACAAAAGGCAGAAGGAAAACGGGCCCACTATTCTACCCATAGAAACTTCTTTATTCACCTTGTCTATCAGCTTATCATGCAATTCCCGTGCAGATTTCAAATTATTCTCTTCATTCGGAACCCTGGGACCCTGAAAGCCCAACGAAAGCCCTGCTTAAATCCGTCCAACAGAACTTTTGCATCCTCCCTGTTCTCATAATTAGATAAGAATGGCGTTAGATGCTGCAATTTAATTGGGGTGGGCGCTAGCTCCCTCAGCCCCAGTGCCAAGCTGGCCCTTCCGAGCATCACAGGTGCTTGCTCCATGCCTGTCAGACCTGCATTGCACGCACAAATGGGCATATTTGCAACAGGGCATAACTGTGCGTGCAGAATTGTAATTGACACGCTAGCGACGGATACGCTTCCCCCATGCCTTTGAAGTCTACCGCCGCTACGCGTGGGAACGACCAAACCACAAAGGTTCAGGAACAGCTGTAAATCATATTAACGCTTTTCGCGTTAATATGTATTATTATTATTACCGAAGAGTATTGATAAGTGAGAGTCATTATTATGCTTGTCCTCTTAAGAGTATTAAGGAAATACATTGAACTAGTTGATATTGTTATGGGTTCAGATCAGTGTTTGTTTAAGCCTGGTTATTGTAATAAAGGAAAGATTAATTTGATGAAGAAATACAAACAAATCAGTTACACTACAGTTTGTGAGACAGTAATAAAAAGGCAACAAGAAGTGTGTGGCCAGGCAAATTTAGGTCTATATTCATTTCAGGCTAATTGCGCTACTGCAGCAGCAAGGGCATCTGTACCAGACAGGTTATGGAAAAGGCACGGCAGGTGGAAAAGTGAAACAGCGAAAGAAAGATATGTTGATGATAGTACTAATCATAAATTATTGGTAACCAAATCTCTGAATTTGTGAGTTTGAGTCACTGATCTAAGGTTAGTTTATTAGACAATTTCGTTAATGTATAATGACAAAAAAAAAAAAAAAAAACCCTTGCGCAGTTCAAGAAGAAGAAGGTCAAGCAGGCATAATGAAATATTCCATTATTTTCTTATTTGAAATGCAGAGGTGGTCATCTATGTCTCATAGTATATTGAAAGTTTCATTCTAGAAAAAAAAAAGAGACATGGGTACTGTTAGGTTCATTTGTATAAGAAATGTTTAGGTAAAAGTTAATGTTCATAAAATAGGTAGTGATAGAATGTCAATTTGCGTATTTATGAAAATATTTTAAGCATGTGCATAATTGAGATGATTAAATGGAAAAATCGCACATTACTAGCATATTTTGTGGTATGCTGTTTCTTTTCATATTACTCTCAATTATTAAGAATATTAATAACGAGAATAGAATTCGTCATAGACTCGTGACGAATTAGGTGGTCTGTCGGCATCTTTTAGGTTTCGACATGGATTGTGATAAATTCGTTGGTAAGACTTTTGATAAAATTTTTACGCCTCGATAGGAGACTAACGTCATAGAAATTGGATGGTTTGATATCGCAGAATACTTAAAAGATGATCCAAAGCTTGAATTCACCTTAACCAATCAGATTTTCTATAGGGTTATACATAAACTACTGTGTGCTGCATTGCTATTGTCATAACGGGCCAAAATCAGCAGTTTATTTCATCGACTGTGACTGTATATGTAATCATAGAGTTAAAGAGGATAGTAATATAACATGTAAAAATAAAGCAAACGGAAAAAAAAAATTGCCCCTTTCCCTCCGGGACTCAAACCAGGGACCTTGAGCATGTGAGGCAAGTGCTTTGAAGGTATATCTGAAAACAGCTCATAGAGATAACACGTTGATTCAAAACGGAATTCTAATATCAGGTTTTCCACTCAAAATTTCACATGTTTTCGACATTTGATTAAAAAAACATATGAATGCATAAGATAGAGAATTTTCTCAGCTGCAACATACTTAAAGATGGGCGAAAATCAAGCAGAAATAAGGAAGATGTTGATCAAAGAAGACGAGAATGTAGAATCAAGAATTACATAAAGGTCATATCCCATAGAGAATACACGCAAATTGAGAAAAATTGACATTGTACCTTTAATCGTGAATTAAGACCATGATGTCTTCATCAAAATGAGTAATAATGAATAGCATATTTGTAGAGAATTGTCTCAGCTACAACATATTGAAATCTCAGCGAAAATTGATGAATATTAAGCGAGATAGTCTCAGTTAAAGATAAAAAATATGACGTCATTATGGAAAAAATGAAATTTTGACTTCACCTGAGAATATGACGACGTTCCGACTGCTCGACCCTCAAATATTTTTCGTGAATTCAAATCTCCATTTCATAGGCTTTCAGAAAATGCAAAAAAATTGGGGGGTCCCCATGCTATTTAATGAGCTATGGCAGATTTCCAAAGGGCATGTTTTTGCATGTTTTTACGTTATTTACCCCATAGACGCGCGCATGGATTTTGAACTTTGACGCGCGCGTGCGGCCTTATGAGGAGTTGAAATCGACTTTCAATTGTTGTGAATGGTTAAGAAAAGTGTCAGGAATGCAAATCAAGTGAAAAAACGGCGTTTTAACGTTATTTGGGACCTGCGCGCGTATGACGCGCATGCGGACGCGGACGCGCGCAAATTTTTGAACTGCTTAAAATGGCCTGAAACGTGTGCAAAATGAATTTGAAGCGATTCTGAGCATTTTAAATTTTTGCACGCGCGCTGACGCGCGGACGTACGCGTACGTGCGCGTCTAAATGAATGGAATTATTCAGATTGATATGAATATTCATCATGCCAAGTATGAATGAGAAATGACATTCCGTTAAGAAGATATGATCATGAAATGATATTTACAAAATGGCGCCTGGATGACGTCACGATGATCTGATGAACTTGAAAATGAGTAAAAAACCGAGATCTCTGTAAGGACTGATAATTCACGAAAATTTGACAAACAATGACAGGGCCAGTTCTGAGATTTCGACTGCACAAAAA
Source organism: Echinometra lucunter (assembly GCA_029962745.1). Lineage (NCBI taxonomy): Eukaryota > Metazoa > Echinodermata > Echinoidea > Camarodonta > Echinometridae > Echinometra > Echinometra lucunter. The sequence continues at coordinate 34,748,725 of CM057155.1, forward strand.
ATGGGTACCAATAAAGAGAATAATTAAAAATAATGAAAGAAGATTCTGACGAAATGAAAAGGTGATCTGTCAAAGATGACTGACCACCTAATAAATTACTAGCCTACTTGTACCTCCTCAGTTACTATTTGCAGGTCCAGACATACAGCTGCTGATATTAGAATGAACAGGAGAGGGTGTGATGGGGGAAATGCGGGTTCGCTCTAATTGCCCCTGCAGAGGGTGCAAATTTTGACCTCAAACTGCTCATTGTATGGAGGAACAATGATCTGATTAGATTTTGGCGTCAGTCAATGATCTGATTAGAATTTATTTTATAATTTTTTTTATCATGCTCTATGTAATTCTTTGGTATTTTGCATCTCATCCTTTTCCTTCTGTTATACTTTATTTCTCTCCTTTATTTTCCTTTCATTACGACAGAATCATCCAAAAGATAGAGAATAGAAGGTGATAAATAATAGAAAGATCCAAACAAAAAACAAAAGAGAAATAAAAGGCAAGATAAATGGAGGAAGATGAAATGGAAAGAGGAGGAAAATGATGGAAAAGAGGAGTATTGATAGAAAATTAAAGGGAAAGATGAAAAGGACAAAGTAATGAGATACGTAATAGAGGATACTGTACATGAAAAGATTAAAATAAAGGAATAGGGGGGAAACAAGGGGAAAGGGAAAGATCACAAGATAAATAATAAGTTGCAGGCTGAGAAAGCAATGAAGGACGGGAAAAGGATTACACATTCTTCATGCAATACATATGCACTCCAGAATACACCCCAAACTCAACCAGCAAAATATTCTAGACTCTTACACAAACTCCACGTCACAATGTATTCAATGCAAAATGAATAATAAATCAATAAAATTATGTACATTCGCATGAAAATATTTTTATTGATCTGGCCAGTGTAACATTAAGTGGCAAAATATGTATACACAAAATATATAATGCATATTCAACAGATTATAATGCACAATAGACAAAAAATCATGTCGGTTCTCCTGGCTTTGCACCAGTGCAGAGAGGTCCACAGCAACTCAGGAGGTATTTGTAGCTAGAGAAGTGGACTGCGCCGAGTTGGTTGTGCTGTGTCTGGCTGTGGGGCCGGCTGTGGAGCGTGCTGCAGGTTGAGTGTTGGGCTTGCTGGACTGGTGCTGGAGGAATGGAGTGATCTGGCTGTGCATTAGAGAAAGAGAAGAAAAACAGAGGAGAAAGACAAGATGAATGATTTTGATCAAGCATACATGAGTTTGAATCTTTTGTTATGTACTAGGTCAATAAGGTCAATAAGCGTTAACATTGATTAAATTGATGCTGATTTTAAACTTTGGCATATAAATTTAAATCTTTTTGAGTCCATGCAATAGATGAATAGTGTTACTCATACCATTTCAGAATAAGTTATGCTGATTCTTACCGTAATCTACTAGTGTCCATTTTCCTATGACTGGGCCCGTTGCCTCTTCCGGATGTAACGGGTATGACTGTCGATCGCCTTAACTACCTGTTTCCAAGTCGCCTGTTGCTGTGACCTTGGCACTGGGCACGCCTGGAACAATCGCTCTCTTAGAAGTGCAATCCTGGTTGGGTCGAGGCCAGAATCTCCTTTGCCGTTCACGCAGCGGTAAAACCGTTCCTCATCTGTGAACAGTTCACGGGAGAGTTCCACAGCCACTCTGGAAGGATTTGAAGCTTGCATCAGGAGAAGTGGACTTCACTGTGGGGCTGGCTGTGGAGCTGGCTGTGGGGATGGCCGTGGGGCTGGCTGAGGGGCTGGCTGAGGGGCTGGCTGAGGGGCTGGCTGTGGCGCTTGCTGTGGCATCTGGAGGGATGGTGTGACTTGGCTCTGCATTAGAAAGGAGAAAGACAAGAATAAATTGCATTGGCAGAGCACAGGAAAGCAACACAAATATGAAATAAGGATACTGAGATAACTACATAGCATTTTGAATCTCCCTGGGGCCATAATGCAAGTAAGACGAGTGAAAATGCAATGGCAGAAGAAAATGACTGCTTGACGACTAGATAGTAGGTACAATAAAATAAGTTATTGATGAATTGTGAATCATGACATAATTACAATAAAGTATGAAAAATTACCTGCTGACTGATCAGTTTCAGAAGCTTGGTCTCCATCTCGGCAACCTTCTCCTCTAGGCTCTGCATCCGGATGTTGAGTGTCCTGTTTTCTTCCTCCTGCTCCTTGTTTTAGATTTTGTGTGTGGTCCCAAATGGTATTTTCTGTGTTAGCTGTATAGGAAATACCATGTGGTTATTGATAATTATGATATAAACATCAGCCTGAAATGTTTAGATTGAACTTTATAAGGCCCCATGTCACAATGGAAATTGACAGAAGTTGCCTTAAATTGACAAAATTGACAAAGATTGCGCAACATTATGCAAAGTTGACATGCAAGTTTAGGCAACTTTGCATTTGCTTGGGCAACTTTGCGCCATTTCCGGCAATTTTGCGCCCATTTCTGGCAATTTTCCGCAACTTCCGGCAATTTTGCGCAACCTTGCGCCATTTCCGGCAATTTTGCGCCCATTTCTGGCAATTTTCCGCAACTTCCGGCAATTTTGTGCCCATTTCTGACAATTTTCCGTAACTTCCGGCAATTTTGCGCAACTTTGCGCCATGTCCAGCAATTTTACGCAACTTCGCGCCATTTTCCGGCATTTTTGTGCAATTTTGCGCCATTTCGGGCAATTTTGCGCAACTTTGCACCATTTCAGGCAATTTTGTACAACTTTGCGCCATTTCCAGCAATTTTGTGCAACTTAGCACATTTTCAGGAAACTTGGAAAAGTTTGCACAACTTAAGGGAACTTTGCACAACTTAATGTAATTTAGAGAAACTTGGTGCATCTATGAGAAAGTTTTTGAAACTCTGTGCAATATCAAACATTTTTTAGCAATTTTTAGCACCTGCACACAATACAATGCCACTTTGAGCAGGTTTTCAAAATATATATATTGACTTTTGGTGCCTGCTCTCTTTCATTCGTCTCAAAATCTTATCTTGGCATATGATTTCAAATATCAGGACTTTATAATAATACTATTGCATCTTTCCTGTGGTCATGCACTTCTGCCAAACAATCACATAGTTGAACATCATCTTTGAAACTCTGTATTCATACATGTACTTCAGTCACAGAGTATGAGGACACCAAGAATGGTGCAATGTCAGATGTGCATGTATATAAAAGATTTCTTTAATTTTTTTTATTAATTTTTTAATCCTCTAGCCCTCTATAATATTTTGTTCATATCTAAAGGGATCATGGAGAAAATATTAACATTCATGTGGTTCCAAAATCTCCATATATGCAATACGGTAAAGTGGGGGATGATGCTGTGGAACGGATCACCCACCTTTTAAATTCTTTGGGAGATAATTACATGGAACTCTAGCATTAACTAATTAAATATACTATCGCAAATCTAACGATGACATGCAATGCCAGGAGTATTTTATGTGGTACTAGTGAACAAATAAAAAGACCTGCTTGCAAAAATATTTTGTAATGGAAGAAACAATTTATTATACTTAAAAATGTGATACATGTGATATGACTGCTGGATTTTGTTTACTACCCTTCCTCTAACTGTATTGAACAGTTCGTCGGCATTGTCTCTTAATGACATAAACCAGTTTTGGCAAAATTGATCATGAAGTATAGTGGGGGGGGGGGGGTCAGGAAAAGCATTTATCATAGTGAGATATAACTTCCATAATTACACACATTAAGAAGATTTTTGTGGCACTGAAAATGGAGAATTAAATATTGCTGACTTAGAAGGAACTTTTGTCCTGTGGCCATTTTCACCATTAACACTTGTGTAATAAAACACTCGCCATGAGTCCCTTAAACTATGTGCTTCCTTTAACTTAATCATGGTTAAGAGATTCCCTTAAGGGTACAGGATGCTTTCTTTGTAGCGCAGCTACAAAAAGATAATTTTCATGGTTTAGAATAGGAGATTAATGACAAATAAACCCTGAATGCTTTTCTTGGTCATGGAATACAAGTCGTACATTTTGTACACTTTAAATAATTTCTTAATGTATTGTGGTTTTTCAGTTATGTGTCATTTTATGAAGATGGTCCATTTCAACTCTTTTACATCATAATTGAAGAACCACAAGACCCACAAAATTGTAACTGGATATTTGGATTCAGCATCACACCTGATTTAAAATCTTTACAAATTTCACTATAGCCGATTAGGACTCGCAAGTTACGACGAACGACCAAATCTCCTATGTCAAAAGGTCCTGTAGCCTTAAGTTTACCTCAAATTTAATTTTTTTCCATTGTCTTAAGTTATAATAAGCATATTTAGAGCTGGATTTTGCTGTAAACCCAACTAAAATTATTTGAGTTACTGTTGTAATGGTATGGCCAATTTAGTACAGCTGAAAATAACAAAATACAAAGGGATTTGAACACTGTAACTGGCTATATCTCAAAATCAACACATCTGACAAATTACTGAATTCATTTGATCACATCACCTATTAATGCCTTTATAACCTAAATAAATAGTACAAATGAGTTATTACTGTAAACAGGTACAGGCATGTGACAAATATTGAAACACTTTTGCATTATATCCTAAATTTTCCAGTAGGGATTAACGCACAAAATCTAGTTTAGATCATTAAATCCCCACTCATGTACTTCAGGGTAGGGAAAACAAACAAAACAAACAAAAAAACATTCCAAAGCTTGTATGTCCCACAGAATTCAAAACTGGCATTGAACTAGTTGTGAATGACCCTAAAGGTCGAATATTGATTCATATGTAGAGTACAAATGCCACTTTTAGGTGCTTTTGGACATAACTTTTTATTATATATATATATACAGTGCATCCCAAAAAGAACTATACACTTTTGAAATGGCTACCAAATAAAGGTAATAAGATTCTTGGGTAAAATGTTTATATTTATATAAAGCTCATATCCTTAACTATCATTATGACACCAAAAATTCTGAAAAAAAACGCATGCTTCAGTGAGTAATGCCCACTTTTGTAAAGGACACAAAAATTACCCTGCGCAGGAATTCACTATTCATTTTGCACGTGGTTATGAAACGCCATGAAGGAGTCAAAATTAATGATGGAATAAATCAGCAAACAGAGTCAAAAATAAACCAAGAGTTAAAAAAACAATCAATATTATGCAAAAATGTAATATTTTACTGTTTTGTTTTCATATCATTGATTTTTGCCTGTACTTCAATTTATTTTTGTCTTTGTTGGCCGATTGATTCCATCATTAATTTTGACTTATCATGGCGTTCCATAACCAGGTGCAAAATGAATAGTGAATTCCTGCGCAGGGTAATTTTTGTGTCCTATACAAAAGTGGGCATTACTCACTGAAGCATGCGTTATTTTTGGAATTTTTTGTATCATATTGATAGTTGAGGATATGAGCTTTATATATTTATAAATTTTTTCCCCAATAATCATATATATTCCTATTTGGTAGCTATTTAAAAAGTGTATAGTTCTTTTTGGGACGCACTGTATATATATATATATACACCTAATACATAAGATTATTGTTCACTGGTCATATTTACTATCAATCTCACAAACTTGTCACAGGGAAAAAGTTACTAAGCTGAAATGATAGTGCCCTTTTTCTCTGCCCTAAGTCAAATGATAGAACAATTTTTCCCTGTGCATGTTACCATGGCACACGACACTTATGCTTGAAGGGACAGTTGACACTAGAGATGAGTTCATGACACATCAGTCTATCATCACCAACTTTGCATTGACACGTTGAATGGCGGACTAGAAATTCCATACAGCCAAAGATTTATAAACATTTAACAATTAAATTTGAAGTGGGTATGTGCAGGAATACATTTCAGTAAGTTAAGTTTCATTTACTCATTCCAGAAAAATACAGCAATAAATTTCCTAAATAAAATAAATACTAAATCGTTGTGCGATGAAACACCTGTATATTGCAATCCTTTAATTAGCACTATAATCTGTCGCAACAAGGCTTGGCAGTGATGTCAGTGTGTGCTTTGTTGCACACAGCTACAAATTACAAGCGTTCACACAATGCACTTGTGCATAATTATATGCGTGTGTTTAAGGATATCGCCTAGATTCAAGCAAATATAACTGTCTTTTATTCCAGATTGGGTGGTTTGCTTCCGTTTGTACGTGATCAAATCCTTAGCAGGTTCAATCAATGTATTCAAATTGAGCACCCAAAGCAGATAAGGTGACACTTGTATGTATTGAAGGTTAAAGATTGTTTTGCTTGCCTGTGTGCTTAGAAAGAAACATTGGGTGCTTCTCCAAACAATGGTCCCACAAACTCTTAAGCAAGTTTGCTTCATCACGTGCATGTTAGCATTTGTAAACTATTCATGGAAGTTGTAGATAAAATGGCGAGACCCTTTCCTCTGTAACAGTTGTCCCACTTTTATGAATAGCCTGTTGGCAAATCTAAGATCCTTGGTCATACTCATCCACATTGTGAGTCACTTCATTGTGCTGCCACTCAATCATTAAATCTGATAAGTTATAAATGGAGTTTTTAAAGACCATCTCTTGGCTTTCTTGCCAATTAACAGAATGGTGTTTACTGTGAAATACACTAAATGTGTCCATTCTCAACATCATCAAAATTCACACTGATGTTGAATATGCTGATGCCAATTCTTCTTTCCTGAAATCAGTAACAGTAGCACTTCAAGTTCAAAGGAAGGAAGGGAGGGATAGATTTCATGCTCTAATGCTTGCACAGTGACGTCAGTCCATTCAAATTATGTGAACATGACATCACTATGCTTGCTGCACTAAAGCATGAATAATGATAACATGGTGAGGGTAGACACTTTTTGTGTCTGAGTAGATCACATGGTGAGGGTAGACACTGATTTTGGGTGTTTAATAACTACATTTGTTTGATTTTATGTCTATGATTAATACCATTCTCTTGTTTGCTGTTTTCTTTTCAATGATCGAGGGATGAGTGTTTAATAGTTACATTTATAAAATATAAAGTTCAATTTTATGAGTTACACAGCTCTCTGTTAAATGTCCAATTTCAATTGTGACTTTCATTCATTGTTATCTTCTGCTTCAACCTTCATTATGTTCTTCACTTGCTTCACCTTCATTATGTTCTTCACTTGCTTCACCTTCATTATGTTCTTCACTTGCTTCACCTTCATTATGTTCTTCACTTGCTTCGCCTTCATTATGTTCTTCACTTGCTTCGCCTTTATTATGTTCTTCACTTGGTTCGCCTTCATTATGTTCTTCACTTGGTTCGCTTTCATTATGTTCTTCACCTCCTTCGCCTTCATTATGTTCTCCTGGCGTGCCTTTTTCATTCTGCCCTGTTTGTACCTCTCTCTCTCCACCTTCCATATCGTCCACTCCGTCTTCATCAGTAAAATTGTAAATGTCATTCTGATCCTGCAGGTTGCCAGTTACTACTGCAGGCAACTCTGTATATACTGACCTGCATGCTGTATCTGGGCTGCGTATCTGCAATGTGGTAGAAAAATAGATGCGATATTAAAACAGAGTACATTAAAATAAAAGTTTGCCATTGTGACATTTACCTTGCTTCTCCCCATTCCAGAAAAATAACAACAAAAACATTTATACCATAAATAGGCCTACATGACACATGTCTCTCCCCCAATAATTCAATTAGCAGTTATTGGGAATAAACTTGACATTTCAAATGTCATCAATTTCTAGGTGTTTTTGCACACTGGAACCAGCTGCAAGACTTGGAACGAGACATAATTTCAATTATGTTTGTTGTTGTTGTTGGTTTTATTTTCCAATGTTATAAAAATAATGATAAAAATATGCACAGTTTACAATGCAATCAACAAGTTTTCAAATGCCACGGCTTGTGCCAAGTCTTTGAATTCTGTGACAAGAATGTGAAAAATATGTGTTTGGGGTGCTTTTTTCGCCCACAATTTGAGCAAATAAAAAAAAAAATGTTTTATTCCTACTTTGTGCTAATTAAATTATGATGATATGGAAGTTGTTTGTCAACCACATTGATTAGTGTTGTATTTTTTATGGAGTGGGGGGTAGTGTTTTTTTTATAGTTATACTCTGTATGGAAATAAGATTGTTTCAGTTGTGCTGGGGAGTGTTCACGCACTAAACATTATGTCAGTTCAGTCATATCAACAATTATTATAGGGAATAAAGGTATTGCTTTTAACAGCTGCCTTCAATCTACCATTATTTTTTAACACTGAACAACTCAGCTTCACCTGTTTGTTCTACTTAAAATATTTTACTCTCACAACACTGGTACATGATTAATTACATTTTTAATTTTGAAATGACCATCCCAACCAAAGGCAGATGTTAATATTGCTCCCCCTCCCCCCCCCCCCATGATGATTTTTTAGGTGGTGAAAAAGAAAAAAAAAAGGAAAGGCAAGGATTGACATTCCTACATAACTACGCATGTGATTTCCATTACAAACTCAAAACTACAATTCTAAACATGATATTTTAATACACTTAACCGACCCCGGTGGCCCAACCGGCCCTGACAAACAGCCAGCCCATCTGGAAATTTCCCGACCATCCATATGACCAGTCCGACTATGCATTTCAATCAAAAGTACATACAAATCAAACTGGTTTTATTCAGTTTTAAATCTAAGGAATACTTACATCACTTGCCAATGGCACACCCTCTTCATTCAATTCTTGATCTGTGATGAATCGGTCTTCAATCACTCGTTTCCATCGTCTTGCCAGCAATGAGGCTACCTTGTCTCTCTTTGTATGATTCTCCAAGTGGTTTACCAAGGCCGTTATCCCACTGATGTGCGAAAGTGTGACTTTGCCTTTTAAGGATAAAACAAAATAATGGAAAATGTTACAAGAATCAAAAATGGGGAGGAATGTATTGCCATTCCTTTCAGGGACACTAGTATGGCCCAGATCCACTGCACATTCTAGAAAAATACTGCATTGATCTTGCTGAATGATACATTAAGCCATTTAAGGGTGATGGAAATTCTTGAAAATACATTTCTTTTCTAACTATTTAATTTGCACTAACTAGCAATTTGAAAAGGAGATATTTCGCACTGACACTTTACACATCTTGTCACAAGACTGCCAATTGCCAGAGGTATATAACTCTTGACTCATCCTTATTACTCCAGACAATTCAACATTTTCTTTTCAATATTAGGGTGACAAAAAAAAAGAGAAATGTTTGCTACAGCTCAAACATACTGAAATTATGTAGTATTGTTCCATCGCAAAGTCAGGTTAAAAAAATTATAGGTCTCGTATATGAGATTTATTGGCAGTTCGTAAAATTAAAAGAATATTATGATGTAAACTTTATCACTTGCAGTTGGATTAATAATTGTACACCAGTTGTTTTGAGAGTATTATGAAAAGTCTAAACATTTTTTTCTTTGGAACCAAGGTCAACATCAATATGTTAAGATATTTCACAATGCCTCCAAAAGACTAATGCAAAGCTCTTCATGTCATTCATAACTGGCACAATTTCATTACAATTAGAGGTTAATAACTGCGCATCAGTTTTTTTCGGGAGGCATTGTGAAAAATCAAAACATTTTCCTTTGGAACCGAGGAATATTCCGAGGGGCGCAGCCCTGAGGGATATTCTCAAGGGCCAAAGCAAAATGTTTTGATTTTTCACAAGGCCCGAAAAAGAACTGATGCAAAGTTATTAACCTCATTCATAACTGTCAAATTATTTTATGATGTAAAATTTACTTTAAAAAATTACTTTTTTGAAAGCTTTTCCTCCCCGATTTAAAAATCAGAAAGGCTATGAGGATTTCACCACAGTCAGGAATCATACAATGTCCAAATATGGTGAGTCGCGCCCGCATAAATTTGTTGGCGTACAGAACTTCACAAGCATTATAAAGCGTATTTGTTGCTTACATCACACGCGGAAGTCATTATAAGATATCAATGACCTGCATGTGCGTTAGCGTGTTTACAAATAATAAATTGGATTGGATTGCATGGATCGCGATTATTCACGAGGTTATGAATAACCATTAACCACACATTTTAATAGAAAGTAACATTTTGAAGTCTTCCCTCTCTTTTGAAAGGCAATGACAACAAACAGTCATTCAGTTTTACATGTATTTGTTGATCTAAACCAAAACACTTAAGTTCTTACCAAAGAGCAAGTCACACTGTCCATTGGTCCCACTTCGTGGACAGGTGACTTGGATCGGATTGTCGATCAGATACTGATATCTGACACCCCCGTAAACCTGTGTAAAAAGAAACAGTATTTATATCAGATCAGGGTTGGCAATTTCCCGGGAAATACTAGTATTTCCCGGGAAATACTAGTATTTCCCGCCTTAGTGGGAAATACTGGGCAATACTGAGAAATATTTGGGAAATACTATATGGAGGGGGGTATATGTCAAAAAATGCCTCAGAAAACAACTCCTTGCCTGATTAGCTTTCATTTTAACTGGTCCGGGAAATGTTTTGATACTTCTTGGCTACAATATGCATGACTGTATTTACAATACAAATTCGTATACAGACATCGTGATTTGAGGAAATGACCAGTATATTGCTATAGAAAGTATGTTATTTTGGTAAATCTGCTACATAGACCCCCTGTCAAATTTAATGTCTTAAATTGATTGTCATGGTATTTTATACATTCAGGAAGCATTTCAGTGCTTTTTTCACTCTGGAAATAACTTTTTTTTGAGTATTTCCCCTTTTGACCAAAATTTCATGGCCGGTATTTATTGGTAAATACCGGTATTTACCGCCCAGTATTTACCACCCCGGTATTTACCGGCCAACCCTGTATCAGATTGCTGCCTTGAATCAATACCTGACTGCGGACAAATCATATGCTTGGGAGCTCTTGGGCGAACATAAAGCTTACAAGTCAACAATTACAGTATGTATAATTACAGGTCTTGCTTACCTATAAAATGATTTCTTTGCCAGAGATTTTTTTAATATCCAAAATGAACTGAAATATTGTATTTCAATCACTTTCACAAATGCACTTAAAAATAAGTAGAAGTGTAACAAAATTGGTATGTAATAAATTTCCCAAGTTAATATTAAATAAGGTTCACAAGATTTTTGTTTTATTTCATCCACAGCAATTAAACATATATATTTCATATTTATGTGCAAGTGGGCAGTCCAGAACACACTGTATGACATACATGCACAGGTTTTTCCTTGCAATTAATCAGCTGACTAATTGTTTTAAATTATCATTCTTGTAACCGATGCCTCCAGTACAAATAAAACGCTATGTGTTGAATAAATCTCACTTACTTTTACTGCATTCTCTCTCAATCTTCGAAATCTCTCTCTATCTCCGTCTGTCAATACCTCATCACATGATCTGCTCCATGTGCTAATGAAATCTTTTTTCCTCCCACTTTGTGTTTCCGCCTCCCTCAACCCGCACCTGAATTTGAGTACTTCGCAACGATCTTCTGTTTACAGAGATAAAGTAGACAAAATAAAAATTAACTCTGTTGAAAGAGAATTGTGGATTTGCCAATAATTTTCTTTCAACCATTGTTAGGAATATTGCATGAAACACTTTTAACAACTTTACATGTTTTGATCTCTCTCTCTTAACTTATGATCACTTTTTTGTTGCTGCTGTCTAATCCTCATTAACAGGTACATAATTAAAAATGTCTGATACACACTACTTACCAGACGATCTTTTCCTCCTGCTGTTTCCAATGTCATCATCTTCATCTGGGGTTACAACTGATGATTTGTAAAAGAAAAAAAAAGTTTATCAGTGTCATTTAATTTGAAAATTACAAGAATTGCTCATTTTACTCCAAACGACATGCATGCATTGGCTTCATATTGAAGAGTAGCTCTTGGTCAGAGCCCTCGGAGTCACTAAAGACATGAAGATTTACCAACCTATCTACCATTTCTTGTGTAGTTTTGTCCATATATTGCCCCAAACACCCCCTCTCCATCTGCTATTGATTGGGAACCACAGGCCCATCATTTGCTCAGGACCTGAAAATACAGTCCATCCACTGCAAAGCCACATACTAGTATAGATATAGTGAATGCCATGAGGGGCAATAGTTGTTTCTAAAGCTTGAGGGGGCCTTCCATCCAGCTATGACCCCGAGGCTTGCCGAGGGGTCATAGCTGGATGGAAGGCCCCCGAGAGCCTTTAGAAACAACTATGCCCCGAATATTAAGGCAGTCACTATATATTTTATATAACGAAGAAAAACTCTGACATGTTTTGTTTTTCTCCGGTCATACGTCCATTTAGCTGAGGGGTCATAGTAGGATGGAAGGCCCCCCAGTCGAGGCTTTAAAAACAACTACAGTGTAGCATACTGAACAAAACAAAAACAAAAAAATAAATCAATGAAAGGTTCTGATACTTACCAAATATAATAAATACATTGTAGTCTATACATTTCAAAATCCTTCACAACGGTGTCTGCGCTCGCACAAAACACGGATTGACTGCCGTTGAAAAAATGACTATTGAAAACGACTATTGAACGATGACTATGAACGCTCAGCTTCCCTGGCCAGCCCTGGCTAAAACTATGACCAGACTTTTGACCAATCAGAGGACAGGATTATTCAACATTCTTAGCATGAGTTATATAATATACTATAGACTCATTATATCACCACTACACTCTAGCCTATACTGTTAAGAAATGACCAGTCACTTATATCCAACTCCTCAGATGCCAACTGGCTCCCACATGCTAACAGCAAGTCAACAGAAACATCTCCAAGGCCGAGATCCAGCCGAGGCCGTCAGGCCGAGGAAAATACGAGGGTGGTGACTGATAATGGGATCTTTTGGCCTTGTTGTGGAGTAGGGAGTAGGGAGGGATGATTGGAACTTTCTGATATTGAACCATGTCCAGCTCTGGAGCAGGGCTAATTGAAGAGTGCATAATTTCAATACTATTTGTATTTTAGTCATTGAATAGACTCTGTACCCGTTAGAGTCAGAGATTGCCTGGTGCGTAAGACAAATAATTGTAGTCTGTCATACCTGTTCATGTCATGGCCTGTATCTTTCATCCCAAGACAACCAGACGTTATCGGGACAGGGTCTATACAGTGGCAGCTGCTAATTTTGGGGTATATGCTTCCAATTGGTTTTTGTAATGCATCCAGTTTTAATGCTTGGAAGTCTCTTGTCAAGTCTCTTGATGGGGTCAAGGTCATGCAGAGGTCATAAAGATCAAAAATGTGATTTGGCTATGAAATACATGTTCTCCCACACAGTTAATGACAAGTCATAACATTGACCTTCATCTGACCTTTGACCTCACCACAGTGTCAAGAAAGTGATTTGGTTATAAAATGTACCTTCTATAAACAACTGCCAGCTAGGTTCATATCTCACTGAGATCTAGTTTTTGTTTACCTTTTAGGGACAATCTTTGAGAAGTTCGTCAGCTGCTCAAATGCAACCATCAATACTATCTACATCATGTGCAATCGTCGTCACCTCCTCCCCATGAAGCTTGTAGGTCACATTGATTTTGCATCTGCCGATGCGGAAGCTTTCTTCACATCTTTAATGAAAGCTGCAGGATCCTGGCATTTTATCTCAGACAAGATGAACATCCGTGATTGTTTTCTTCCTCCTGCACTGCTTGTGCAGGAGATGAAGAAAGTTTTGCTTCTATTAATGCAAGAAGAAGATAAAATAAATTTATTGTGAGTCCAGCATATCACTAGCATTTGGTCAGGTTAAGACAGTAGAAAGTGGTTACATGAAGTACTTGTTTGGATATGGAGGAAATTTCACACACAAAAAATGGACAAGTATGCACCTTAAAGGAAATGGCCTTCTCACCAATTTTTTTCTCCTTTTTTAAAATCATGCACTGATAAAGATTGTGTCATTCTTGGCCAAATTTTGACTTTTCGAACTACATTGGCATTCCATTGGCTGACAGGAAGCATGATTTGTTGTAATTCACATGCAGTGCTCTACACAATTCGCTGTTTATTAGCATTTTGATCATGCTTCTGAATTTTCTTTTTCTCCGAGTTCATAATTATTCAATACGGAACCACCATACGTCATCCTTTGCTGATGATCTGATCCCTGTGGTGAAGGTGATCTTGATTAAAATAAAGCAAGCATTTTTTAAAATGCATAATGTATGTAGATTAGATTTACACATATCCAGTAAAAAAACATGATGGAACTGGAAAAAGATAAGGATTTAAGACACGGTCTCACATTGAAGGATCGTGTACAAGTAAACCTCTGGATATCTTAAAGTAGGATTGGATGCATGTAATATTATTCAACACACAACAAAATGTACATCTGCAGAATATGTGAGATGCACCAGCTCACTAGCAGACAAACCACCTGCATTCAGCATGCTTGTGGTAC
>CM057155.1:34763692-34776757 GCA_029962745.1 Echinometra lucunter
ATTGAAAGTGACACAGAAAGTTGATGAAAACCATTAAATTATTCCAATGCTAATATTTTGAACATTAAATCTTTGCTTATGACCTTATATCATTAGAATGTTGAAAATTTTGAATAGGTGGCTCAAAATTAAAAGATTTCAGTCCATTTCATTCCCTTTTTCTACCATATACTGAGAGATCTATGTTAGTTTTGGGAAATTACCCCATTGCCATGGTAACAGTCAGAGGTGGCTTTTTATAAATGGCAACAAGTAGATTCATGTTCAGCAACCCAAGTAGGAAAATAGTGGAAAAAATCCCACAGAAAATTTTAATCATTCCTGCAAACTGCCACATAATATTTGTCACTTGCTTCCTTTTGTCAAAATATTATGATAATATGAGTGCAAAATGAATGTTGCATTCATAGATACTTATTCATTTTACTTAAATGTAAATTCAATGTAAAGTTGCTCAGAATTCCTCCTAATATTGTGAATGTACATGCATGTTTGTATATTTTTAAACCATGAGATTGGTTGCAATTAATTTTTTTAGTGGTTGGATGTTTTTATCGCGTATTACATGAAAATGTATTGTTGATGCATTTGGAAGATTGTATGAATCCATTTATGAATGGAAATAAAATCATAATACACACAATTCTTTACATGTATGTGTATGTGTCAAAGAGTGTGTCCTATCTAACACAATTGGTTGCGTAAAATGAAAATTCAACAGCTAATGTTTAAGTATTAAACACCTATTGTGAAAAATGTCTACACCACCTGGCTGTGTAAATTTATGGTTACACAATTCCTGTGTAGAAATGTACACAATCGCGACTTAAAAAGTTACACAACCCGGGTTGTGTAGTTTTTACACATTTGTTGCTGGGTTCATATATGATACAGCGGCTGTGTAAGAATTTACAGAAGTTGTGTAAGATTTTATGCAGCCAGATTAACAGTGTAGCCTCTCTCTCAGACTTGATATATTTCTATCTTTAGTTTCACATTTCTTCATGATGTGATACTGAATGATATGAGTAAGATACAAGTAGATCTTACATCCTTTGCAAAGAGAGTGGTGGCTAACTACATCATTACTTATTTATTGATAGGGGTGTTGCTTCTGGTTGCTCCCTTACCCAATCGAAAGGTTAAGGTAGCATTTCCTTAATCTTTCATTAACATTTAAAGGTTAATGTTTGAATTTTCTAACCTTTCTTACTAGTTAAGGTTAACGAACTGGGAATGCTTAACCTTTGCCTTTACATCTAACCTTTCAGGACATGTCCCTAGCATTTATAAATATTCCAAACCTTTCGCTGAAAGTTTTTAGCCTTGGCAGAAATTTTCTAAGTCCTAACCTTTATTGTGGGAAACCGCTAAACCTTATGTCCAAAAAGTTTCTAAGTCTTAACCTTTAGTTTGAAAAATCTAAGTCCTAACCTTTATTAGTGGGAAACCGCTAACCTTTGTCCAAAAATTTTCTAAGTCCTAACCTTTAGTGGAAAAAATCTAAGTCTTTAGCCTTTAAAGGTTAGGACTTAGAATTTTTTTGGGGAAAGGCTTAGCACTTAGATTTTTTTTTCACTTTTAGGTTACAAAATAATGTAGTACTACCTGTCCAAAAAAATGTCTAGATTTTACTTGTGGTCAACATGAAGATCAACAAATATTGGTTTTCACACATTTTGACTGGTAATTCCACTAGAGTTGCTTTTTTTACAATTGCAATTTTTTCTTTCTAGTTTCGAACATTTCCAATCAATTTCATCTAATGCTTTGTCAAAAGCTGTTGTGTTTTTTGAGGAAATGGAATTCAAGTCTTTGAAAATATTAAAACTCACCCTAGGCGTACTACTGAAAAAGTCAAAATTTTCGCTAGAAGAAATTTTCGCGATTGTGAAGATTTTGTCAATTGCGCAAGAATTAAATTTTCACGTTTGATATTGATATGTAGAACCTAATGCAAAGGGTTATATTCGCGAGTTTTTATTTCAAGATTTCATGTCCACTCACGAAATTCGCGAAATAAAAACTTGCAAAAAATTTCTACTTTTACAGAACTCTTAACAATGTGTCAGACAATAACTTTTATTGCTTGAACACAATGTAAAATAACCAGCATAGACATAGCAGTTGGGGGCAATCACCACCAGATCACCGTGACACAGGCGGCCAGCGACGGCACGGCGATCCAGGCGGCCAGCATAGACACAGCAGCTGGGGGCAATCCCCACCAGAGCACAGGCGTCAACGACGGCACAGCGACCCAGGCGCCAGCTAGACACAGCAGCTGGGGCAATCCCACCAGAGCACCGCAACCCAGGCGGCCAGCATAGACACAGCAGCTGGGGCAATCCCACCAGAGCACCGCGACCCAGGCGCCCAGCATACACACAGGAGCTGGGCAATCACCACCAGAGCACCGGCGACCCAGGAAGTGGAAAATTCATCGAAAATGTAATGCTGTAACCAGGGTTGGCAATTTTCAGGAAATACTGGGAATACCTAGTACATGGGCAGTATATCTAAATGTCTGGTATACTTTCAAGATAGGGCCTTCTCAGGATGGGTACCGAACAGATAATTGCAAAGGTAATTGAAACAAGTTTGTATGCAATATGTCAGGAACCTTTTTAAATTTACGTTAGACGGTATTTAATCAATGAATGGCTGGCTATGTTTGATGTACTTTTTTTGTGAAAATCAAACTACAAACTAGACAGCTTTTGTCTGGATACATGACCTTCTGTGCTGATATTGCAAGCTCTTCCTCCTTCTTCTAGTGGGCTTTGCTACCTTCTTGTAGTTGTAGACCACTTCACGAAATTCATCAATCTATATGAGACCAAATAGCTTCAACAGTAGCAAAACGCTTGTTTGAAGACTTAGTCAGGGAACATGGTCTACCAGATGTTCTGCATACCGATCAGGGCCGTCAATTTGAATCTACACTGATACGCCAACTTTGCAGAGAGTTTGGTATCAAGAAAACATGCTCATCTCCCTATCACCCCCAAGGAGTTGGTTTAGTTGAACAAACCAACCATGTCATTAAGTACCAGCTTGCTACGTATATGGCAGAAAGAGGAGGTGATTGGATCAACATCTGACAGGTCGAATTAGCGTATAATACGACTGTACACTCATCAACTGGGTATACTCCCTTCTTCATGCGGTATGGAAGAGAAGCACGCCTGCCTCATTCTTTACCTCAACGTGACTTGAGATCAACTAGGGTACCACTCCTCATCATTATGTCAGAGCTACCAAGTCTCACGCATTGTGCGTGAGACTCACGCATTCAGGGTCCGTCTCACGATCTCACGCATGGCACCCATTTTTCTCACGCATCGGGACCCGACAGAAAAAAAAAAAAAAGTAGCATATTCGCTAGATTATACGCACTGGCCGATCGCCTTCGCACGTCGTTCTACCCAATAATAAGGAGCATAGCTCAAAGATTAAGTGATAGTTGCAATTGAAGGTATTTTTAACCTTTTGTCTTTCAATAAGTAAAAAATAGTCACTTAAGTATGCACAGATCGCACCATTAAGAGCTAAAAATTGAAAAAGCTCCCTACATGGGAGGGGGGGTGTCCCCCCTCCCACACCCTCGCCGAGACGCCGAGTCATGAAATCTCACGCATAAAATTGGGGGGAACTTGGCATCTCTGTTATGTACAAGATCTACGCTTTCGTTTATGACGAGCATTCCAAGAGGCTGCTGCATGCATGATAGGGTTAGAGCTAACCCTACAGGCTCCGCCGCGAAGCGGCGGAGCCCATACGCTCAACTATTGACAGCGCCGCAAACCGTCAGTTGGGTTCGCTTATTTGGACATAATGCTTGAAAGTTAAAAATTTCTACTCATATATATACTCACGAACTTCCTGGACAACCAGCAAACCCTGTAGAATCCTGATTTGAAAATTATTTTGAGAAAAAATGTGATTATCCAGTGCTGTCAAAATGTTCCCATGTTGTAGCAAGCCATCTTGGAAAGTCGAAAATAGACTGCGCATGCGCGGGTGTCGGCGCAAGCAAACATGAATATTCAGGCATTGCGCAGTCTATTTTCGACTTTCCAAGATGGCTGCTACAACATGGGAACATTTTGACAGCACGGATAATCACATTTTTTTCTCAAAATAAGATTACCCAATTTGGTTGCACACAAGCAATGAATGCAAGCTTTACCATTTTAAAGTCAAATTCTACCTCCTGTAAAAACATTTCATTTAGAAAGCCATAAGTCCAAAGCATTCCTAGAATGTTTATCACAAAAAGGTTTATGAAGAATCATTCAAACTTATAAAGTTCAATCTAAACATTTCAGGCTGATGTTTATATCATAATTATCAATAACCACATGGTATTTCCTATACAGCTAACACAGAAAATACCATTTGGGACCACACACAAAATCCAAAACAAGGAGCAGGAGGAAGAAAACAGGACACTCAGCATCCGGATGCAGAGCCTAGAGGAGAAGGTTGCCGAGATGGAGACCAAGCTTTTGAAACTGATCAGTCAGCAGGTAATTTTTCATACTTTATTGTAATTGTGTCATAATTAACAATTTCATCAATAACTTATTTTATTGTACCTACTATCTAGTCGTCAAGCAGTCATTTTCTTCTGCCATTGCATTTTCACTCGTCTTACTTGCATTATGGCCCCAGGGAGATTCAAAATGCTATGTAGTTATCTCAGTATCCTTATTTCATATTTGTGTTGCTTTCCTGTGCTCTGCCTATGCAATTTATTCTTGTCTTTCTCCTTTCTAATGCACAGCCAAGTCACGCCATCCCTCCAGCACCAGTCCAGCCGATGCCACAGCAAGCGCCGCAGCCAGCCCCTCAGCCAGCCCCGCAGCCAGCCCCGCAGCCAGCCCCACAGCCAGCCCCACAGCCAGCCCCACAGCAAGACCCACAGCGCAGTCCACTTCTCCTGGTGCAAGTTTCCAATCCTTCTAGAGTGGCTGTTGAAGTCTCCCATGAACTGTTCACAGACAAGGAACGGTTTCACCGCTGCATGAACGGCAAAGGAGATTCTGGCCTCGACCCAACCAGGATTGCACTTCTACAAGAGCGATTGTTCCAGGTGTGCCCAGTGCCAAGGTCACAGCAACAGGCAGCTTGGAAGCAGGCAGTTAAGGTGATCGACAGTCACACCCGTTACAATCCGGAAGAGGCAACAGGCCCGGGCACAGGAAAAATGGACACTAGTAGATTACAGTAAGAATCAACATAACTTATTCTGAAATGGTATAAGTAACACTATTGATCCATTGCATGGACTCAAAAAGATTTAAATTTATATGCCAAAGTTTAAAATCAGCATCAATTCGATGTTAACCCTTATTGACCTAGTACATAACCTCGTAAAGATTCAAATTCGTGTATGCTTGTTCAAAATCATTTATCTTGTCTTTCTCCTCTGTTTTTCTTCTCTTTCTCTAATGCACAGCCAGATCACTCCATTCCTCCAGCACCAGTCCAGCAAGCCCAATACCCAGCCTCCAGCACGCTCCACAGCCAGCCCCACAGCCAGACACAGCACAGCCAACTCAGCGCAGTCCACTTCTCTAGCTACAAATCCCTCCTGAGTTGCTGTGGACCTCTCTGCACTGGTGCAAAGCCAGGAGAACTGACATGACTTTTTGTCTATTTTGCATTATAATCTGTTCAATATGCATTGTATATTTTGTGTATATATATATATTTTGCTACTTGATGTTACACTTGCCAGATGAATAAAAATATTTTTGTGTGAATGTACATAATTTTATTGATTTATTATTCATTTTGCATTGAATACATTGTGACATGCTGTTTGTGAAGGAGTCTAGAATATTTTGCTGGTTGAGCTTGGGGTGCATTCTGGAGTGCATATGTATTGCATGAAAAGTGTGTAATCCTTTTCCCGTCCTTCATCGCTTTCTCAGCCTGCCACTTATCTTTATATCTTGTGATCTTTCCCTTCCCCTTGTTTTCCCCCTATTCCTTTTTTTAAATCTTTTCATGTACAGTATCCTCTATTATGTATCTCCATTACTTTGTCCTTTTTATCTTCCCTTTAATTTTCTATCAATACTCCTCTTTCGATCATTTTCCTCCTCTTTCCATTTTATCTTCCTCCTTTTATCTTGCCTTTCATTTCTCTTTTGTTTCTTGTTTCCATCTTTCTATCATCTATCATTTCATCTGCAGTATCCTCCATTATGTATCTCATTACTTTGCCCTTTTTATCTTTCCCTTTAATTTTCTATCAGTTCCTCCCCGTTTATATAATTTTCCTCTGAAAAGGGTTCCCAAGTTATCGCTATTATGAGCCATTTTCATATAGGACCTCTTTGACCTTTTACCAGGAGACCTCAAATTCTAATCATATCACTGTCATCCAAAATGCATACATGAGCTAATCGCAAGAACGAAAACGGGAAGGACAGATGCCCCTGCCTGCGGCAACTACAGTGGGCTGAGGCATATACATGTAAACCGGGATACAAACAACAATTATGCTATTCATTCCTTCGGCTATAAAGTACAATTCCTAAATCATACAAATAATAATAATGAAGTATAATTAGAATTCTATTCAATAATAAGAAGTACAAGTCGAAGAGGTTAGCATATCCCAGGTGTTCAGGCAGTGGAATCACACAAAGGAATTCAAAGTAATTTAAAATTCAAATGAGGTATTTCTTGTTAAAAGTATCAAACAATCCAGAAATATATTTTGGTTTATTTATAAATGATTAGGTTTTGATAAGTACAAAATACTTTGCCTTGAGAGTTTTCTGTTAACATTTATACTGAGAAGAGGTGATTCTAAAATAGATGTAGTACTGGTCACTGTCATTCTAAATAGTATTAATAATGCAAGTAATATCAATACAAAATTGAAGGATGATTACATAATCACAGTCTTATTCATTCACTATTAAATATTTGACTTGATACTGGTGCAGCAGTCAGTTTTGAAGTTGATGAAGGTGTCATGAAGGATTATGTTTAATAACTTTTTGTGAAGAGTGTAACAGAAGCTAAAAGGAGTTCTGTAATAGATATCAACGCGAAAAGCGTTCATATGATTTACAGTTGTTCCTGAAACTTTGTGGTTTGGTCGTTCCCACGCGTAGCGGCGGTAGACTTCAAAAGCAAGGCGAAGCGTATCCGTTGCTAGCGTGTCAATTACAATTTTGTGCGCACAATTATGCCCGCTAAGCGTGGGAACAGAGAGTCATAACTGATTGTGGATTTTTGAGAAGTAGAGGTAAAAGTTTTCCCACCACCACCCCTGCGCCACCCTAGTTCTAGTTCATCAGCTCGTAATTATATAGAGCGAGGTTGTCTGTGAACGGCTCTGCGCTGACGCTGGAGTTGGACGGATAATAACGGTTTCCATTAAAAGTTTTTTTCTTATAATTGGATGCTATCCTTGCAATTATTCTACTACCTTCGCCATTGTGACTTTCTTTACCTATCCCCGTAAGTGGTTGTGATCTACTTCGAGTTATTTTGGACTTACAAATTTGCGGCTGATTCAGCTCTGTGCATTAACACTAGCAGTATAGCAGAAAACCACGCGGGCCGACCACGTACATACCCGCACGTTTTGCTCGGATCGTGCAGCCCAGCCACGTTGGCAACCCCCGCTCTTCGTCTCCATAAAAAAAGATACACTGCACTAACTTCGTGTAAACATTTGCGCCTCTACGTGTAGCCTGTGGGTAACCGTTGTGGTTAACAGTTCGCAATGTCTAGCTCAAACCAAAGAGGGATCGTTTACAGTAATGTCACTCACTCTAACACTAATACTCCCCGCAGAGAGATGAAGAAACAAAAGACAAGTGGGGACTGGTACTGATGACACAAACCGAATCCGATGACGAACCTCGACCCTGGTCATGAATCAAGGACCCCATGTCAGCCCCCGTGATGAGTGATAATGATAGGGATGCGATCACTCGGTCCCTACTTGATGCTTCAGATGGAGCCTCTGCTCAGCTTCCTTCTAGCCCAAGCTCCTCTAAACAAATAGTGATGGAAACAGTGGATATGATGGTCCCAGTCCTCAACAAACTCATTGAAACTGCTTTTGAAAAGATGCTGACGAAAATCAACGAAAAACTGGACCCTATCCAAGAGTACGAGCTGACCTCCAACAAGTTCAAGATTCTCTGGACACACACAGGCGCCTCACAAAGTACGAGCATTGACAACCTCGAACAATACACAAGAAGGGAGAACATAAAAGTTTCTGGGTTTGCTGAAGAGGAGAGTGAGGATCTGGCTGACAAAATGGTAAAGCTCGCTGCTGAAATTGGCGTCGCTTTATCTCGCCAAGATATCTCGGGCCATTCATAGAGTGGGGAAACCTAAACATGGAAAACCAAGGGCAGTCATCTGTCGCTTCACCAACCGGATGCGAAAAGGACGAGCTGATAAAGAATCGTAGAAGATTGAAAGACGTCCCTGCTTGCAAAGATACGGTCTACATCAACGAGGACCTCACTACCCTCCGCTACAAACTGCTTTCATACGCCAAATCACTACCCAACGTCGAGAGGATCAACAGCAGAAACGGGAAATTGTTCTGCAACCTGAGGGACAAGCGACTAGTGTCATTGAGACAGCAGATGACCTCTTCAAGCTTGGTGTCGACAGTGTTGATTACGTAAAGCTTGGCCTGGAGATGCCTAGTACAAGTAGGGTCTTGCAGAGAGGCGGGATCATCCTGTCCAACGATCTTGTATATATGAACCTACTGAGCCAACCGAACCTGCCTGTACTGTCTCTACTGTTGCTAATATCAATATCCGAACCCTAAATAACGCAAATGATCACATTACCGATAATGTCTCTCTCCGACCACCCCTATTTCACATCAGGCCAAAGTAAACGTTTCCCTACTTAACGTTGGAGGACTCGTAACAAACTGAATATCCCTAGATTTGTTAATGAATTACTAATAATGATATATTTGCAATTGTTGAAAACTAAATTGGATAAATTTGACCTAACCTAATATTTGTGTTCCTAACTATAGGTTTATTGCTCAAAATTCGTTCAAAATCAAATACACAAGTCAGGTGGGTGTCGGAGTTTTGTTAGAAATAGTATCTATAATCATATAACTGTTTTGAATTCTGATAATACCACGGTTTATGGCTTCTGTTTGATAAAGTCCTTATTGGTAACCAATTTCTATTAGGAGTGATTTATATCCCACCGGAATCATCACATTTTTTCTAGTATTGATTTATTTGGATTCACTTGAGGAAGATATTCTGAGGCTGGCTAACCCAGTAAACAAAGAACAAAATTCCAGTTTGTTTATGTGGCGATTTCAACGCCTGGTGTGGTGAAAGTCCGACTATGTTGATGTTAGTGACAACTCTGAAACTAATTTTAATGTGATTATTTGCAATCCCTCCCCATCCTGGAAAATTTAAATAGCATGGTTAATCTAGATGCCCGGGCATTGAAACTAACAGAAAGTGTATGCAAAGAAAACAAACAGGTATGGTCATAGACTCATTGAATTATGTAAAAACAATAATCTTTTTATTGCTAACGGTAGATTAAGAGGTGACTGTGATGGTAAATTTACCTGTAAAAACTCAAGTATTGTTGATTATTTTATTTTTGTCCCCTGAAATAATATGCAGACTCGCCACCTTTGAAATACTGGATTTTGAACCGCTATTTTCTGATGGCACACAACCTGGTTCATGCAGTGTTTAAACTTAAATGTAAGGAGCATGATGTTATTAATTCTGATAAGGCTGATGGTGAAGGTGTTTCGTGATATTGGCATCACGTCAAATAAATTACCCGACCTAAATTGAAACCCGAACATAGAATTAAAATAATTGAAAATCTCAATGCCGAAGCTACCCTTCTCATAGAACAACATCTTTAATTCCTTTCTTGAAAATTATCAGTAGTGGATGATATGCTATTAATGAAGTTACTAATTCTATCAATAATCTCCTACTGAATTCCCAGCTAAAATTTCCAACTGCTATTCACACTAATGCCAGAATTGAGCATTTTAAGCAACCCTGGTTTAATCATTCTTGCAATTAAATTGAGGAAAAAATATCGCAATGGCCAGAAAATACTTCATCAGATCAAAGTCTGAATATATTAAACTCAAAATGAATCGCTTATGTAAAAAATATAAAAACTAATTAAGACTTGCCGTATATTCTTATTATAAAGAGCTCAATAATAAACTGCGTAATCTAAAATGTAGTAAGCCCAATGAATACGGGAATATTCTTAAAGACAAGGCCATATAACCTTAAACATCATTAGAAGCCAGCTTTATAGACCTTGTTAATTCTTTAAGGAAACTTAATCAATCTTCAGGTAACACTACCCTCCAGAGTTTTGTGGTCTTGAAAATCTATCAATAATGATTTACTCTCAATGAAGTAAAGAACGCAATTAAAAAGTTTAAAAAGGAATAAAGCTTGTGGTATTGATGGTATAGTGAATGAATTTATTATAGATACTTCTGATGTTATTTCCCCAATACTCACTAAATTATTAATATTGTGTTAAATACTGTTGTAGTACCTGACATATGGGGCATCGGGTCATAACCCAGTTTATAAAAACAATGGACCTGCAGATGACCCTGGTAACTACAGGGGTATTTCAATACTTAGCTGTATTGGTAAATTGGTTTACTTCCCTACTTAAATGACAGGTTAACACATTATTGATGATTATGGCATTTTTAAAGGAAAATCAAGCTGGATTCAGACACAAGTATTCAACCATTGATCATTTATTTTCATTAAAATGTATTATTGATGTGTATACAAGATACATGAATAAAAAACTGTTTTGTGCCTTTGTTGATTTTAAGAAGGCTTTTGATTCGATAAGTAGAAACAAACTTTGGCACAAACTAATCAGCAATGGCATCAATGGTAAAATCTTGATCACTATTTCAAACCTGTATAAAAAGCAAAATCGTGTGTCAAACATCCAAGTGGTTTTATTTCTGATATTTTCCCGAGTCAGGTTGGAGTAAGACAGGGAGATAACCTCTCTCCACTCCTCTTTGCTCTTTATTTGAATGATATGGAAACAGAACTGTTCAGTAAATATAATGGCCTCACTGCTCTTTCAGACTTAATTGAAAATGTAGTTGATTTTGATGATATTGTAATTTATTTAAATTAAATACGTTGTTATATGCTGATGATACTATTATTATGGCTGAAAGTAAAGATGATCTCCAGACTGCTCTAAATGCATTTGAAACCTATTGTACTGACTGGGATCTCACAGTAAATGTTAAGAAAACAAAAGTCATGGTCTTTTCAAAGGGTAGAATTAGGAAAATACCAGAATTCACTTTCCGAAATGAAAAAATGAGGTTGTTTTTGAATACAAGTATTTGGGTATTATATTTAATTATAATGGAAATTTTAGTAAAGCAAAAAAATATCTCTATGACCAGGCAACTAGGGCTATGTATGCTCTCATAAGTAAATCTAGAAACTTAAACCTCTCTATTGATATTCAGTTAAATTTATTTGATTCTCTTGTTGTACCATTCTTTTGTATGGTTGTGAAATTTTGGGTCATGAAAATAATTCTCTGATTGAAAAACTCCACTTAAGATATTGTAAATCTATTCTACGAGTTAAAAAATCTACCCCTAACTGTGTGGTATATGGAGAGCTTGGTAGGTTCCCATTAGACATTTATATTAAAAGTAGAGTAGTTTCTTGTTGGTATAGACTAGTTACTAGCGATTTATGTAGGACATCTAGTATTATTTATAAGCTTTTGTATTCTCTTAGTGCTGATAACAAATTTCATTCTAACTGGCTTTTGTTTGTGAAGCATGTTCTTGATTGTAATGGATATTCCTTTGCTTGGCTGAACCAAAGAATTGACTTTATATCTAGTTTTAAGAAACGCTTACTTCAAAGACTAAAAGATCAATTTTGTCAAGGATGGTCTTCAGATATTAATAGCTCCAGTTCATGCTCGAACTATCGTATCTTCAAAACTACCCATAAACTAGAGAACTACTTGATAACTCTTCCCCCCTCTCTTTTCTATTATTTATGCAAATTTAGAACTGGCAATTCCAGAATACCAATTGTGACTGGTAGATATGACAATACTGAAAGGATAAATAGAGTATGTACTTTGTGCAACTCCGGAATAGGAGACGAGTTCCACTACATTTTTATTTGTAGTAAGTTTGAACAAGAAAGAAACTCACTTCTTGGTACTCATTTTATAAATTATTACAATATTCACAAAATGTATTCTCTCTTTAATTCTACGGAAATACCAATCATTAAAAACCTGGCTGTCTTCACCAAATTGGTGATAAATGCATTTAAATAACTTAATAAGTACATGTGTATAACCGTGATATTACACATATGGTTTTGAATGAAGTTTCCAACTTTATTTGTTAAGTAGATCATTATGTAAAAAAAAAAAAAAAAAAAAAAAAAAAAGCTGTCTAGTTTGATGGAATAGCACTCAGTTTTATAGTTATCACTCTTTATGTATCTTGCCATGTTTATTATCGTTTATACTTCACTTGTCATGCTGCTGTGAATGACCCCTGAGCCCACCCACACATGACCTCTCCACTATGACTACTCATTGCTTGATTCCACATCGACCTCATGCTCCAGTGTGGAAGGTATGAGTGGGCTGCCTCAGAGGTTATGTTATTTCATTTGTTGTATCCTTGTACACCCCTTCGGGGTTTTTTTGAAGGATCGTTAATAAATTTGAAACTTGAAACTTGAAACTTGTAAATCGGTTGTGGTCGCCTCGAAATGGGACATATTGATTTGTCAAACTCAGTGCTTCGATGTCCAATTTTGGACGAGCAGTAAATCAAAGTTGGCGATATTATTTTTTTACGGGGCTGTTTTTGTCTCAGACGTTCTGTTTACTTGTCGAAGCTACGCTTGGCAGTAAGGAGCTTTCCTTCCATTTTTTCTCCATTAATACGGTTTTGGAGGTTTTCATACTTACCTGGGACACGGGGAACACTGTTCTCTACAT
>CM057155.1:34777257-34813263 GCA_029962745.1 Echinometra lucunter
ATCACTCCATTCCTCCAGCACCAGTCCAGCAAGCCAATACCCAGCCTCCAGCACGCTCCACAGCCAGCCCCACAGCCAGACACAGCACAGCCAACTCAGCGCAGTCCACTTCTCTAGCTACAAATCCCTCCTGAGTTGCTGTGGACCTCTCTGCACTGGTGCAAAGCCAGGAGAACTGACATGACTTGTTGTCTATTTTGCATTATAATCTGTTCAATATGCATGTATATTTTGTGTATATATATATTTTGCTACTTGATGTACACTTGCCAGATGAATAAAAATATTTTGTGTGAATGTACATAATTTTATTGATTTATTATTCATTTTGCATTGAATACATTGTGACCTGCTGTTGTGAAGGAGTCTAGAATATTTTGCTGGTTGAGCTTGGGGTGCTTCTGGAGTGCATATGTATTGCATGAAAAGTGTGTAATCCTTTTCCCGTCCTTCATCGCTTCTCAGCCTGCCACTTATCTTTATATCTTGTGATCTTTCCCTTCCCCTTGTTTTCCCCCCTTTCCTTTTTTAAATCTTTTCATGTACAGTATCCTCTATTATGTATCTCATACTTTGTCCTTTTTATCTTTCCCTTTAATTTTCTATCAATACTCCTCTTTTCGATCATTTTCCTCCTCTTTCCATTTTATCTTCCTCCTGTTATCTTGCCTTCCATTTCTCTTTTTCTTTGTTTCCATCTTTCTATCATCTATTCATTTCATCTGCAGTATCCTCCATTATGTATCTCATTACTTTGCCCTTTTTATCTTTCCCTTTAATTTTCTATCAGTTCCTCCCGTTTATATAATTTTCCCTCTGAAAGGGTTCCAAGTTATCGCTATTATGAGCCATTTTCATATAGGACCTCTTTGACCTTTTACCAGGAGACCTCAAATTCTAATTCATATCACTGTCATCCAAAATGCATAAATGAGCTAATCGCAGAACGAAAACGGGAAGGACAGATGCCCCTGCCTGCGGCAACTACAGTGGGCTGAGGCATATACATGTAAACCGGGATACAAACAACAATTATGCTCATTCATTCCTTCGGCTATAAAGTACAATTCCTAAATCATACAAATAATATAATGAAGTATAATTAGAATCTATTCAATAATAAGAAGTACAAGTCGAAGAGGTTAGCATATCCCAGGTGTTCAGGCAGTGGAATCACACAAAGGAATTCAAAGTAATTTAAAATTCAAATGAGGTATTTCTTGTTAAAAGTATCAAACAATCCAGAAATATATTTTGGTTATTTATAAATGATTAGGTTTTGATAAGTACAAATACTTTGCCTTGAGAGTTTTCTGTTAACATTTATACTGAGAAGAGGTGATTCTAAAATAGATGTAGTACTGGTCACTGTCATTCTAAATAGTATTAATAATGCAAGTAATATCAATACAAAATTTGAAGGATGATTACATAATCACAGTCTTATTCATTCACTATTAAATATTTGACTTGATACTGGTGCAGCAGTCAGTTTTGAAGTTGATGAAGGTGTCATGAAGGATTATGTTTAATAACTTTTGTGAAGAGTGTAACAGAAGCTAAAAGGAGTTCTGTAATAGATATCAACGCGAAAAGCGTTCATATGATTTACAGTTGTTCCTGAAACTTTGTGGTTTGGTCGTTCCCACGCGTAGCGGCGGTAGACTTCAAAAAGCCAAGGCGAAGCGTATCCGTTGCTAGCGTGTCAATTACAATTTTGTGCGCACAATTATGCCCGCTAAGCGTGGGAACAGAGAGTCATAACTGATTGTGGATTTTGAGAAGTAGAGGTAAAAGTTTTCCCACCACCACCCCTGCGCCACCCTAGTTCTAGTTCATCAGCTCGTAATTATATAGAGCGAGGTTGTCTGTGAACGGCTCTGCGCTGACGCTGGAGTTGGACGGATAATAACGGTTTCCATTAAAAGTTTTTTTCTTATAATTGGATGCTATCCTTGCAATTATTCTACTACCTTCGCCATTGTGACTTTCTTTACCTATCCCCGTAAGTGGTTGTGATCTACTTCGAGTTATTTTGGACTTACAAATTTGCGGCTGATTCAGCTCTGTGCATTAACACTAGCAGTATAGCAGAAACCACGCGGCCGACCACGTACAATACCCGCACGTTTTGCTCGGATCGTGCAGCCCAGCCACGTTGGCAACCCCCGCTCTTCGTCTCCATAAAAAAAGATACACTGCACTAACTTCGTGTAAACATTTTGCGCCTCTACGTGTAGCCTGTGGGTAACCGTTTGTGGTTAACAGTTCGCAATGTCTAGCTCAAACCAAAAGAGGGATCGTTACAGTAATGTCACTCACTCTAACACTAATACTCCCCGCAGAGAGATGAAGAAACAAAAGACAAGTGGGACTGGTACTGATGACACAAACCCGAATCCGATGACGAACCTCGACCCTGGTCATGATCAAGACCCCATGTCAGCCCCCGTGATGAGTGATAATGATAGGGATGCGATCACTCGGTCCCTACTTGATGCTTCAGATGGAGCCTCTGCTCAGCTTCCTTCTAGCCCAAGCTCCTCTAAACAAATAGTGATGGAAACAGTGGATATGATGGTCCCAGTCCTCAACAAACTCATTGAAACTGCTTTTGAAAAGATGCTGACGAAAATCAACGAAAAACTGGACCCTATCCAAGAGGTACGAGCTGACCTCCAACAAGTTCAAGATTCTCTGGACACACACAGGCGCCTCACAAAGTACGAGATTGACAACCTCGAACAATACACAAGAAGGGAGAACATAAAAGTTTCTGGGTTTGCTGAAGAGGAGAGTGAGGATCTGGCTGACAAAATGGTAAAGCTCGCTGCTGAAATTGGCGTCGCTTTATCTCGCCAAGATATCTCGGCCATTCATAGAGTGGGGAAACCTAAACATGGAAAACCAAGGGCAGTCATCTGTCGCTTCACCAACCGATGCGAAAGGACGAGCTGATAAAGAATCGTAGAAGATTGAAAGACGTCCCTGCTTGCAAAGATACGGTCTACATCAACGAGGACCTCACTACCCTCCGCTACAAACTGCTTTCATACGCCAAATCACTACCCAACGTCGAGAGGATCAACAGCAGAAACGGGAAATTGTTCTGCAACCTGAGGGACAAGCGACTAGTTGTCATTGAGACAGCAGATGACCTCTTCAAGCTTGGTGTCGACAGTGTTGATTACGTAAAGCTTGGCCTGGAGATGCCTAGTAACAAGTAGGGTCTTGCAGAGAGGCGGGATCATCCTGTCCAACGATCTTGTATATATGAACCTACTGAGCCAACCGAACCTGCCTGTACTGTCTCTACTGTTGCTAATATCAATATCCGAACCCTAAATAACGCAAATGATCACATTACCGATAATGTCTCTCTCGACCACCCCTATTTCACATCAGCCAAAGTAAACGTTTCCCTACTTAACGTTGGAGGACTCGTTAACAAACTGAATATCCCAGATTTTGTTAATGAAATTACTAATAATGATATATTTGCAATTGTTGAAACTAAATTGGATAAATTTGACCTACCTAATATTTGTGTTCCTAACTATAGGTTTATTGCTCAAAATCGTTCAAAATTCAAACACAAGTCAGGTGGTGTCGGAGTTTTGTTAGAAATAGTATCTATAATCATATAACTGTTTTGAATTCTGATAATGACCACGGTTTATGGCTTCTGTTTGATAAAGTCCTTATTGGTAACCAATTTCTATTAGGAGTGATTTATATCCCACCGGAATCATCACATTTTTCTAGTATTGATTTATTTGATTCACTTGAGGAAGATATTCTGAGGCTGGCTAACCCAGTAAACAAAGACAAAATTCCAGTTTGTTTATGTGGCGATTTCAACGCCTGGTGTGGTGAACTGTCCGACTATGTTGATGTTAGTGACAACTCTGAAACTAATTTTAATGTTGATTATTTGCAATCCCTCCCCATCCTGGAAAATTTAAATAGCATTGTTAATCTAGATGCCCTGGGCATTGAAACTAACAGAAAGTGTATGCAAAAGAAAACAAACAGGTATGGTCATAGACTCATTGAATTATGTAAAACAATAATCTTTTTATTGCTAACGGTAGATTAAGAGGTGACTGTGATGGTAAATTTACCTGTAAAAACTCAAGTATTGTTGATTATTTTATTTTGTCCCCTGAAATAATATGCAGACTCGCCACCTTTGAAATACTGGATTTTGAACCGCTATTTTCTGATGCACACAACCTGGTTCATGCAGTGTTTAAACTTAAATGTAAGGAGCATGATGTTATTAATTCTGATAATGCTGATGGTGAAGGTGTTTCTGATATTGGCATCACGTCAAATAAAATTACCCGACCTAAATTGAAACCCGAACATAGAATTAAAATAATTGAAAATCTCAATGCCGAAGCTACCCTTCTCATAGAACAACATCTTAATTCCTTTCTTGAAAATTTATCAGTAGTGGATGATAATGCTATTAATGAAGTTACTAATTCTATCAATAATCTCCTACTGAATTCAGCTAAAATTTCCAACTGCTATTCACATAATGCCAGAATTGAGCATTTTAAGCAACCCTGGTTTAATCATTCTTGCAATAAATTGAGGAAAAAATATCGCAATGCCAGAAATACCTTCATCAGATCAAAGTCTGAATATATTAAACTCAAAATGAATCGCTTATGTAAAAAATATAAAAAACTACTTAAGACTTGCCGTAATTCTTATTATAAAGAGCTCAATAATAAACTGCGTAATCTAAAATGTAGTAAGCCCAATGAATACTGGAATATTCTTAAAGACAAGGCATATAACCTTAAACCATCATTAGAAGCCAGCTTTATAGACCTTGTTAATTCTTTTAAGGAACTTAATCAATCTTCAGGTAACACTAACCCTCCAGAGTTTTGTGGTCTTGAAAATCCTATCAATAATGATTTTACTCTCAATGAAGTAAAGAACGCAATTAAAAAGTTAAAAAGGAATAAAGCTTGTGGTATTGATGGTATAGTGAATGAATTTATTATAGATACTTCTGATGTTATTTCCCCAATACTCACTAAATTATTTAATATTGTGTTAAATACTGGTGTAGTACCTGACATATGGGGCATCGGGGTCATAACCCCAGTTTATAAAAACAATGGACCTGCAGATGACCCTGGTAACTACAGGGGTATTTCAATCCTTAGCTGTATTGGTAAATTGTTTACTTCCCTCTTAAATGACAGGTTAACCACATTTATTGATGATTATGGCATTTTAAAGGAAAATCAAGCTGGATTCAGACACAAGTATTCAACCATTGATCATTTATTTCATTAAAATGTATTATTGATGTGTATACAAGATACATGAATAAAAAACTGTTTTGTGCCTTTGTTGATTTAAGAAGGCTTTTGATTCGATAGGTAGAAACAAACTTTGGCACAAACTAATCAGCAATGGCATCAATGGTAAAATCTTGATCACTATTTCAAACCTGTATAAAAAAGCAAAATCGTGTGTCAAACATCCAAGTGGTTTTATTTCTGATATTTTCCCGAGTCAGGTTGGAGTAAGACAGGGAGATAACCTCTCTCCACTCCTCTTTGCTCTTTATTTGAATGATATGGAAACAGAACTGTTCAGTAAATATAATGGCCTCACTGCTCTTTCAGACTTAATTGAAAATGTAGTTGATTTTGATGATATTGTAATTTATTTAAAATTAAATACGTTGTTATATGCTGATGATACTATTATTATGGCTGAAAGTAAAGATGATCTCCAGACTGCTCTAAATGCATTTGAAACCTATTGTACTGACTGGGATCTCACAGTAAATGTTAAGAAAACAAAAGTCATGGTCTTTTCAAAGGGTAGAATTAGGAAAATACCAGAATTCACTTTCCGAAATGAAAAAATTGAGGTTGTTTTTGAATACAAGTATTTGGGTATTATATTTAATTATAATGGAAATTTTAGTAAAGCAAAAAAATATCTCTATGACCAGGCAACTAGGGCTATGTATGCTCTCATAAGTAAATCTAGAAACTTAAACCTCTCTATTGATATTCAGTTAAATTTATTTGATTCTCTTGTTGTACCAATTCTTTTGTATGGTTGTGAAATTTTGGGTCATGAAAATAATTCTCTGATTGAAAAACTCTACTTAAGATATTGTAAATCTATTCTACGAGTTAAAAAATCTACCCCTAACTGTGTGGTATATGGTGAGCTTGGTAGGTTCCCATTAGACATTTATATTAAAAGTAGAGTAGTTTCTTGTTGGTATAGACTAGTTACTAGCGATTTATGTAGGACATCTAGTATTATTTATAAGCTTTTGTATTCTCTTAGTGCTGATAACAAATTTCATTCTAACTGGCTTTTGTTTGTGAAGCATGTTCTTGATTGTAATGGATATTCCTTTGCTTGGCTGAACCAAAGAATTGACTTTATATCTAGTTTTAAGAAACGCTTACTTCAAAGACTAAAAGATCAATTTTGTCAAGGATGGTCTTCAGATATTAATAGCTCCAGTTCATGCTCGAACTATCGTATCTTCAAAACTACCCATAAACTAGAGAACTACTTGATAACTCTTCCCCCCTCTCTTTTCTATTATTTATGCAAATTTAGATCTGGCAATTCCAGAATACCAATTGTGACTGGTAGATATGACAATACTGAAAGGATAAATAGAGTATGTACTTTGTGCAACTCCGGAATAGGAGACGAGTTCCACTACATTTTTATTTGTAGTAAGTTTGAACAAGAAAGAAACTCACTTCTTGGTACTCATTTTATAAATTATTACAATATTCACAAAATGTATTCTCTCTTTAATTCTACGGAAATACCAATCATTAAAAACCTGGCTGTCTTCACCAAATTGGTGATAAATGCATTTAAATAACTTAATAAGTACATGTGTATAACCGTGATATTACACATATGGTTTTGAATGAAGTTTCCAACTTTATTTGTTAAGTAGATCATTATGTAAAAAAAAAAGAAAAAAAAAGAAAAAAGAAAAAAGCTGTCTAGTTTGATGGAATAGCACTCAGTTTTATAGTTATCACTCTTTATGTATCTTGCCATGTTTATTATCGTTTATACTTCACTTGTCATGCTGCTGTGAATGACCCCTGAGCCCACCCACACATGACCTCTCCACTATGACTACTCATTGCTTGATTCCACATCGACCTCATGCTCCAGTGTGGAAGGTATGAGTGGGCTGCCTCAGAGGTTATGTTATTTCATTTGTTGTATCCTTGTACACCCCTTCGGGGTTTTATTTGAAGGATCGTTAATAAATTTGAAACTTGAAACTTGAAACTTGTAAATTCGGTTGGTGGTCGTCCTCGAAATGGGACATATTGATTTGTCAAACTCAGTGCTTCGATGTCCAATTTTTGGACGAGCAGTAAATCAAAGTTGGCGATATTATTTTTTACGGGGCTGTTTTTGTCTCAGACGTTCTGTGGACGTTGTCGAAGCTACGCTTGGCAGTAAGGAGCTTTCCTTCCATTTTTCTCCATTAATACGGTTTTGGAGGTTTTCATACTTACCTGGGACACGGGGAACACTGTTCTCTACATTTTGATTTAGAGATCAGTGCTCGGTAGCGGGTAAAAGCAAAATAATTTACCTGTTTTGACCTATTATAGGTTATAATATGATATTTATACATATTGATCACGGCAACGGCGGAAAATTCAAAATTTTGGCGCCTTTGCGCAGTTTTTTTATAATGCACACTGACTACTGGAGAATTAAGAAGGTGTAGTGTTGGATGATGTATATTGTTTACTTTAACTATAGTGAAGAGTTTGGTATATCCCTTGACGCATGTTGGTGATGGGTAGGGATGGTTAGGTTATGAGGTCTCGGCACTTAGCGTTAGCTAATTTTGGCGGTGTAGCAGCTCGCCCGATCGCCATGTGTATCTCTGCAAATCGCGAGCTCTAGGCAGGGTGGAGATGTCGGGGGCCTGCATGTAATGGTTACCCCTAGCAATTGGGCAGGGATGCCCCTCTGCGGTAAGCGTTAGCTAATTTTGGCGGTGTAGCAGCTCGCCCGATCCCCCTGTGTATCTCTGCAAATCGCGAGCTCTAGGCAGGGTGGAGATGTCGGGGGGCTGCATGTAATGGTTACCCCTAGCAATTGGGCAGGGATGCCCCTCTGTGGTAAGCGAGGGATGGCTTTATGTTTTGGTTACTCGCCTGTATGCCGGGGGAGGGCCAGTCAGCTTTCCGCTCGGCGGTTATGCAGGGAGTTGTAAATTGATCATGGACGGCGTTAACTCGTGACTGGGAATGTCTGGCTGACTGGGGGCATTTTCGGGTGTCGGGCTTTAACGCTGGTGGTCAGGTTATGGCTAAGCTAGGTGCCAAATTTATACCTGGGTAGTTGTTTATTGTCACGTGCACTAAAATTTTATAAAGTGAAGTGAATGCTGATGACATGTAGTAAAAGTTTTATGGATAGATTACATAAAAATTATATTTGTGACCACTGTTTGTCAAAGTGTCGATGATATTGTCACTGATAGCTAAGAAATATCAAATCCACAATCGAACGTCAGATAAATTGTGTGGTGTAATATGTCAGGTACGGATGTAATCAGTATTGAATTGATTACCAGGATCTTTGCTGTGTCTGTTATGTAACCTTGTCGCCACGTGTCTGGTTTGGCAAGAAATATTACTTTCTGATTGGCTCACAGTGTATTGGGGGGTCTGGGTTGAGCATGCGCGTTAAAATTCACCATGTGCTTTTTTTCTTTGTTCAAATTTATCTTGTATTGGAGGTATGGTCTAAGGGCAGAGAAGGGATGGTGATAATGGAATTTGACTTTTGAGATCTCATTCAGGATTTGTGATGGCGCAAATTCATTTAGACCATCCATGGATGAGTGAAGTTATTTGTTTCAATCTTTCGGTTTTACAGTTCCTTATGATGTGATACTAAAAGATATGGATAGGAAAGATCATTTAAAAGCAGTTAGAAATTGACCTTAAACATCTCTGCCAAAGACAGTCACTATCATCATGCACTCTTAGAACTGCAGGATCAAATATATGACATAATTTCCAGATCACTTTGTTTTGATCCTTTTAAGGATTATTTTGATCAATTTTTGTATCGTTTTGATCCGTTTCAGTATCGATATCAAACAAATGGATCAAGTTCACCTTCTCAACTTTGATCCTATTTCGGGATCAAGTTATATGAAGCAGTTCATTGGTCGATAGTTGACTGATATCACCCTTCTCAAATAAAACCGTGGTCTTGTCTCGCGCTGAATTCTGTCGCTAATCAGGTGGAAATACAGCGATAAGTAGTCCTGTCTAATCTGTAAAATGGTACATTATTTTGTCTGTATTTGTTTATGTGACTGCATGACGTATTGTTGTTAACAAATTTCTTGAACTTGACCAGTGTTATCAGTACAATATTTTGGTGAAAAGTGAATCTCCTCACCAGATGTCACAATCAATGAATGCGATTTGCCGTGTGATTGGTTTCCCATTTGGGCGAAACATAGAAATACTAGAGAATGAATTTGGATTTATCTTGTCTTGTCTTTACTAGGTTGATGCCCACAATCAAAGTGTTAAGTGTTGATATTCCACAAAAATTTCATTTGATACTGTTCCCCATATTCTAAAGAGTAATTGTTCAAATATTTTCATCAAATTTTTAGCGGAGGATGTCAATTTCGAAGGAAATACGGCACCGTGTACCTGTTGAAAAAGCAATGATTTCCCCAAGGCTCGGGACGAATGCTTTGCGTTCGGGTTGCTGTCCTAGTTGTCATGATATTGGTTGGTGCATCGGCCGATCTAGCGATGTTAGGAAACTAATTTCATCATTTTTTTCCAAATATCTAATCGATCCTTAACTGAATTTCAGCCACATCATTCATCAAGCATCGGAAACGGCTGTATTTCAGCTTCATCCTTCGAGTTTTCAGTCAGACAACGCTTCGCCTGGCCTTCGCCGTAGTTTAGATACAGACTGAAGTTAGTAGCCAAAATCATGCGATCGCACGGGCGAGCTGCATGCCGCGGGCAGATCCTTTGGTCACTAATTTTAGTCTATATCAAAACTACGGCGAAGGCCAATGCATGCAAGCGAAGCGACGTGTGACTGAGTCTGAGAAGCCGAAATACAGCCATTCCTATGCTTGATGACGTGACTGAAATTCAGGTTAAGGATGGATTAGATATTTGGTAAAACATTCACACAAAAATTTACGTGAATTTAGTTTCCTAACAAGTTAATGGTTAATTGATTAATATTGTTTTATTGAATTTAAATATAGCGTGAACATTTTTTGCTGAAAATTCAGTGTGATGCTCTACAAAAGACTACATGTAACTACCATGCTAGTACTAGTAACCCCATCGGACGCCGCCGACATGTTCTGGCCGGAGTGGTTAGTAGTGATTATATTATGTACCGTACCACAGTACACAATATACTGCAAATTGCAATGTGGGTAAAAAAATGCCTGTACAGGTGAATGTACAGCACTGTGCGACTAGCTTGTATAAACTGAATTGGGCAAGCTTCCACTCAAGAGGAATATCATTCATTGCCTTATGTAGACTAGTCATAATGCCAATTAAATAAGAAAAAAATGCCAATTGATCGTACCCTCCACCAGTATATTTGAAATTTTAAAGCCAAAGTATAGTTTTGGTAGATTATAGTATTACAAAATCATAAAATTCCTAATTGGTTAATTTAGTCTAGAACTTTATGATCTCTAACAGACTTGCATGTAACTGTGCTATTTTAATTTTTGCGAATACATACAGTCCTAAAACTCACAAGAAGATTGCAATGGCCAAAGCAGTGGTGGCAGAGTTTCCTAACTTGGACAACGATGATGAGGATGGCTATGTAAGTTTGACATTATGGTAAAATAGGTTTAAGGGCTTGTACAAAGTCGAGCTGGGGATTCTGCAGCAGGGGGAGAATTTTGACATGAGTCCGCAAGTTGACTCGCGCAGAGACACACAAACTTTGGGACTCCTGCAATATTGTATTACAAGAAATTTTGGGAGTCCATGGTCTTGCACAAAAATATATTGTGAGAGTCCACTTGGACTCATGCAGCTCTTTACAAAATTCTACCGCTGCTGCAGCCAGGTGTTGCTTTCCAATTGTTTGGTTACAGCCTGACCTTTCCTCAGCTGCATCAGTATTTAGGTATAGGCCATAAGTCAAAATAGGGAAATTAATCAAATAGGAAGATTAATTTTTGTCGAAAGTTTTCACTGTAATAACTCAATAGATAGCATTGGCTAGCCGTTTTATCATTTATGAAGTCACTAATTTCTCTCAGTGCTGTTTTGGTTTGGCGTTTTAGCTTCTTGCTAAAAAACTTAGATAATTTTCTGAAATTTGATCTTCTCATCAAATACATAACAATCATGGCATTGTCATTTTTCCCCTCAAAATTATAGTAGAGATAGTCTGTAGAAGGTCAAAGTTTCAGATCACTTCAAACACAGGCTCATTTGACTTTAATCACCCTGATCCCAATTTCAAAGAAAAAAAAAAGAAAAAAAAAATGCCATCCATTGCAACACATAATTGTACGTATGAAAGTTGTTAATCCCTGTTTATTCCAATGAGGGTGTTATCATCAATATTTAAATTGATGCCACAAGAAAGTGGTAAGTGTTACACAGCTCTTATCTTCAGGAAATGATGAATGAACAATTCTGATTATGGCCCACCGGTTAAAGTGGAAAACTTTTGATATGATGTGTACTTTTGGGGAAAGAGCCCTTAACTGGAATATCGAAAAAAAATTAAAAGGCCGCGTTGAAATGGAAGTTGCATACAATGTTTCCTTGCAGGCCAATACAAAAAATGAAGGTGATTAAACAAAAGCTTATCAAGCTATGGTATAAAATAAATTGGCCAATTTGACAACCATTTTGGATTTCTCATTGAGGCATGCATTTCCCGTTGGGGCACCCTTGTTTTCGCATTGTCATTACCATTACATTCATATGACCCTCTATAGCCTACCTCTAATTGTAGGAAGCTCTGTCAAAGATATCATGAATATGTCCATCAGTGTTTCTGGGAAAATGCCATTACAGTGAATTGCTGTAAGTGTAACAGTATTAATAAATTCTTCAACTTAACACTCACAGTTAGCCTGGTATAATCAAGGAGAGGGCAATTCCGGCCCGTCAGGATACATATTCAACAGACTCAAAAATGTGCGTGACAGGGACAGAGCACTAAAAAAAGCCACCTGGTCCCAGCTCAAATGGTGGAAAATTGAGGTCTACTGCAGAAGTTAAGATCTATGCAGGTAAGTGTTTCCATTTTCAAAGGTACTAGTAATTATATTAATGGAAATGTGAAAAATATGAATTGCCAAGAAATTGTAGTTGTGAAGAATAAGTAACATTCAACTTGCCTGATGGTCTGTTTTGGAAATCTTTTATTAAATGTTATTTCAGCATTTGCTTTCTCATTGTTATGTCAAATAATTATTCACTTAAACTTTTCTCAGTTTCAAACAAAAGCAGATTTTGAAAATGAACCAGAACTTGCCATGTATATCATGAAGCTCTGCCATACTGGCAAACAATAAATGGGCCGCGACGCGACAAAAGGGCCCTTAGCTCTCCAAATGGCTTACGCAGTAAAACCGCGCTAAAGTCAGCGCATATCAGAACGTGCAGAGCGCGCTGGAAAAAAAAATAAGAACACCAAACCAAAACAAAACACACGTGCAGAAGAAAAAATACAGGAACAGTGACTCTAGACCGATGTTAGTCCGTTGATTTATCTGGCTCTAGCTGATGATCAAATGTCATACCTTGGATGAATCGGTAAGAGCATTATTATAATTTCTTCAAACAGTTTGTTCCAGTAGAAATTAGAGGTTTTAAAGGCATTTCGTGCATTATTCAGTTTTAATAGGTGACTGTACCTCGTTTCGTACTACTACTAGTGCCCTGCAACATCAAGCCAAGGCTGCATGCAACATGCATAGTTACTTTCAAAGATAAAGTTATTAATACCTGTAATTCCAACATTTAACGTTGTATTATGATATATCCTTCCTCTGTTATTTCTTTTTCATATTACTGTATAATCTTTAACTATCAATTTTTGTAATTTATTTCATCAGTTGGGCAATTTCTTTAAACCAAGATTGAAGCAGTCACACTCGTACTCGTAGACGAAGGCCTAACAAATGTTAGTTGTAAGCTCATGTTGTATGATGAGGGGCCCTAAAACTGACAAAAAATTGACAAGCTTTTCCTTTCGTATGCCTCTAATGGCTGACCTCACTTTAATCTTCATATCCTAGGGAGTAATTGTGCTGAAAATCTCATCAAAATTTGAGTTAGAACAATGTCATTTTCACAAGAAAAAGCGACGATGTGTCTTAAATAATGTTGAAACAATAGTTGCCGCTAGTTAACGTTAGTAGTTGAATGCACGATATGCCTTACCCTTAAATTCGTTGACGTTTGTGCAAATCTATTCCACTACAAATACAGTCATGGGACTAGATCTTAACTTCAGACCTGCTTATACCAATCTCTTGAATTTTTTGATACATATTTGAGGCCTCACTTTTCCCATGCTGAATTTACTAGTCAGGAATTCATTAGCAAATTTTAGCAGAGCTCGAAGTTATATACATGTAGATCTACAGTGAAATAAAGTTAGGTCTCGGCCCTGGTCTGATCTAGGCTAGCCTATAGACTAGCTGATTTAGGGCCAAACTAGCTAGGACCTTGCCGTAGCTCGGGCTCTGCAAACTGTTTATGTATCACAACCCTGTAAGCACAGACCTGCTTTTAGAAAAAATAAATCAATAGAAAAGGATGAAGTTGAAATGGAGGGGGGGGGGGAGCATGGTAGTGCTTATAATTGAGAGAAGGATTGGAGGGGGCATATCATTATTCACAAAAAATACCTTGATCCCCCACCCTTCCCATTGTGTATTGCTCGATTTGTCTTCAGTTTTGAGTGCATTTATTGTCTCTGTAGACTTTCTTTTTTATCAAAGCAATTGAATTACAAAGTGAATTTCAATTATGAGGCATAATGGAATATTTAGTTAAATTACTTTTAGATTAATCAAAATTAAAACAATAAATACTAATCACAAAACAACATTACTTAATGGATTAAATGATATTACTGTCTAATATTTCATATTAGAATGAATGACACTTTGTATTCCATATTCATATAATGCTGTTAGTGTACTTCACCTGTTCTAAAACAAAATCTGTATATCAGTGTGATTAATCTAAGCAGTTGGCTGCTTCTAGTGCCATTTCATGTATAATTAAAAGGGATTTTTTTTTTCTTTTTGCAGGCCGTTGATATGGAGCAGCTAAGCCAGGTCATGTTCGTCCCTATCGTCCTTGTCATCTCCAGGACAATATAGGAATGTTAGACTGTAACTCAGAGGCAAAGCTGGAAGGAGAGGGGTAGGATATGATAACCACATTTAATTCAATGAGCTGAAAATGTCGGGCCACTGCATTCATATCAGAGGAGGAAGCAGAGGTGATCTAAGATCTTGAAACAATAAATGAAGTTGGATTCTCTTTGCGTCAACCCAGGATGAACTTCAGAATGATGGATATCCTACAAAATGAACATGGGTATGGCTGTACAGGATGGCACTAGAACCAGTAGTGATTGGAACTTTGGATGCCTTAATGATCTATGATCACATCCTTTTAGTGAGTGAATGAACTTACCAAAGCCATGAAAGCTGAGAACGACTCTAAATTATGTGTTAACTGACTAACAGCGTCCAGCTGTACTACAGTTGATATTGCTACTACTTTATTGCTACTACTTTAATGAACAAAAGTGCAAAAAATTGACTTTTGTATCTTCATAATTTGGGTGACAAGTGCCCTAAGAACTTGTGACACATGTTTCAATAGGAGCAATCTCACTTTCAGGATGATATTACCTTCATTTCATAGATAATATTTAATTCCAAATATCAACTGCGTTTGCTTGCAAAAGCAGACGACTTGAAAAGTAAATTTAAAACTAACAAATTTTTAATTATTGGATTAACGATAAGATCTCTTAAGGTCATATAGGATTTTTTTTCTTCATGAATTATGTCACATGTGCAATGATCTAAATTTAGATGGAATTGCTTCTTTGTATCTTAACTATACCAACAAAAAAAACCCCTACTAGCTAAACTTTGTGAAAGAAAATAATGGGTAGATGTGAAGAGATGTTTTTGGGCACGTGATTTTATTCTATTTTTAAGTGAAAGGAAAGGAAAGGATGAATTTTATTAGGAAGAAAGCACAAACACTCTCCACTCTTAAATTGATTAGAAACTGAAAGTATTTAACATTTTCAGCTTAATAAAGAGCACCATTCCAGTCGGATTTAAATTCCTAATTTGAAGTACAGCATATGTCATCTCTTGTTTTGAATGAAACTAGTTACTAGTATGACAAGTGCAATTAAGGAAAATTTTATTTCATTCCATGTTGTACTGACCTATTATGTATTTCAAAGTTCACAGTTCACATCTTTTATTGATCCGTATTTCAAGAAACCCAGAAATTTGGATTCCCACTGGCAGTGCAAATACAAAAGATACACTGTAATTAATAAAATGAACGATGAAGTAAGACTATATAACATAATTCAAGCACACACTTGAAATAACTACTCATGATAAGAAGGTGAGTGAAAATAACAAGAGAGAGAGAGAGAGAGAGAGAGAGAGAAAGAAAGAAAGCAATCGAGGGAGCTGATGGAGAGCTTGAGAAACGAAAGATAAGAACGGTGACGCAGAGAAAAGGCGAGAAAACTAGAGATGGTGGAAAAAGAAGGGAAAGAAAGAGGGAGAGAAAAAGGAACAGAAGGAAAGATATAGACCGAGTTGGAAGGTATGAAGGAGAGAAAAGAGCTAGCTGACAAAAAGAAACATTAACATGGAAAGAAGCACGGGATTGAGAAATAATTCGAATGTTGATGCCTTCTGAATGACTTGTGATTGAGTGGATGATAAATGGTTCTAATTTTTGATGATGTAATAATGAACAAGCATGCTAATAATTATTAAATTGATTTTCACTGCATCTTCAACACTAATATTATTTAACAGCAACATAAAATCTATGACACACGTTTGCCAATTAGGGGCAAATCCGTGAAAACTTTAAAAGGGAGGGACATTAAAAATTCTGAGAATACCCCACCCCTTCCCCCAAAAGACTACTAAAATTGAAGGTGAATTTAAGATGACATTTTTGCTCCAAAATTCACTTTAAGACAGGCAGATGTTTCATGAAAAATATATGGTGAACAAAGGAGATTTCGCCCCCATCCTCCATGGATCCGCCCCTGGTGAACTCTGACTCCTCTCTGATTATCTTTCTCTATATCTCCCTGTTAATTTTATGAAAAAAGAAGCAGTCACAAATTTATTTTCGTAAA
The DNA here is from genome assembly GCA_029962745.1 of Echinometra lucunter. Classification (NCBI taxonomy): domain Eukaryota; kingdom Metazoa; phylum Echinodermata; class Echinoidea; order Camarodonta; family Echinometridae; genus Echinometra; species Echinometra lucunter. The sequence continues at coordinate 34,793,734 of CM057155.1, forward strand.
TTTGTGATTGAAATTCACTTAATGACAAAAGTGTATATTTCACAAAGATTTATAGTGAGCAAAGATGATACGGCCCCTTCCTCCCTGGATATGATGCCCCTGAAACAGAGGCGGCGGAACATCGGGCTCGGACAAAGAAAGTGGAGGGACCCCTTTTGTCTGCCAAACAATAGGTGCCCCTCCACTTTCATTGTATGAGCCTGACATTCCGCCGCCTCTGCCCTGAAATATGACCCCTCTCCTTTTCTATAATCTTTAAATAATATAATCTTTTATACTCGCTACAGAATAGCTTTATTCTCTATTCACAACTCTCTACATAATATAATTGTTTATATAAAAAAAGTTGATTTCAGCTTAATTGTGATTGGAAATGCAAACGATTTGAAAGCCAATTTCAAGGCCGTCTCACGGACGTGTACAAGGTCATTTGAAGGTAATTTTAAAGTCATTTTGAGGTAATATAGCGTTTAGAGAAGACAAAGATAACAAGAAAAATAATATTCTCTCTATTATATAATGTAAGTATCCGTCATGGTACTAGGAGAACGTTTAAGTAGCCTCTTAGACACGTTAGGAATCTTGGCGAAAATCGTATCAGAAATTGACTCATTTAACCTTGGTCACGCGCAAATATCAGAACAGCGCGCGTGGAGCAAAAAACATGTTTTTCTAAATTCCTCGATTTAGACACTTAGGGACGGAATTTTGGAAAACCATTTGCATATTCAGATTCTGCAGCATTTATACTACAAAACAGTGCTGAAAACCCATTTTTGAAAAATTTTGCCCTAAGGGCCCTTTTGTCGCGTCGCGGCCCAAATAGAGTGTGAACAAAATTGGGACCTGTCAAGGATTGACCCAGGGCCTCTTGTTTGCTGGATGAGATTTCAACCACAAGACCACACATGAACTTGGAGATCTCCTACTTTAATCTCAACAAGTCAAGATGAGGCCCAGTGTTCAATCCTCAATGGGTCCTGATTTTTGTTCACCCTCTCAATTTATTTTGTGAGCCAGTGCTGCCTCATAAAAAATATTACTTTTAAAAAAATCCTAAATTTTTAAACTTTTTATTGCTTGAAGTTGAAACAAAATTTAAAAGATGGGTATAATGTTGTTTTCATATCTTGTTTGATGCTAGATGAGGTGGATGAGGAAACTTTGACATCGATGACAACATGGTTACAAAACCACATTCAACCTGTGAAACAAGTTAAAGAATGGATGTTCCTTACAGCAATAAGTAGAGCACTTTACATTCGAAACAACCCATCAACCTCAGTGAAAGAAATAGTCAAGAGATACCCACGCTTGATTGACTAAGATGGCATGGTAAGATATCATATTGTTCTAGTACTTGGAGCTTATTTTGACGAAAAAAAATCATTTGGCTTCAACTCTAAAAGGACTGGGGCCCCCTCATCAAGATTTTCCGGAATCTACAAAGATGGCGCCAGAAAATTTTATAACTATTTTCTTTGAAATCTCGCACAACTTTTGAGACTAAATTTGCGACATACAATGGCGTGCCGAAAATGGCTCATTTTTATACTTTGTGTACAAAGTCAAAGGGAGTTGAAATTCATAAAATGGTGATTATTTTTCATTCTAATTGTTCTGCTTAACTAATTTAGGGTTTGATTTAGTTGTTAAATGTTCTATAATAATTTCCATTGAAAAAAAACAAAGAAATACATTAGAAATTCTAAAAACAAAGAAATACATAAGGAAAAATATGGCTTTCACAATTTTTCTTTGTGAAAACCTATTAATGAGATTACAAAGATAATATCTGGAAAGAAACACAAAAATCTTAATTGAAATTGGTGTTAAATATGCAAATAATGTTTTTTCACAAATAAATTAGCATATTTTAATCATAATAATTAAGGAATAATTATTTTAGGAATTTTTTTTTACACTGGCTTGTAGTTCATGTTGGAAAGAATATGTGTGCCAAATTTTGGTGCGAACGGCGGCGGAGATCAGAAGGGGGGCCATCATGCCCCCTCCGTTCTCAATACATCTCAAATAGTAGCGAAAAAAATACACGAGGGCAAAGTGCTATTTGCCCCTGTGAGGCAAAAAAGAGCACCCGTCAACCAAATTATTACTGTAAAGTTGTAAAATGATCATAAAACTAATGTGCTGTATTAAGCATTGGCCGAGACTAAATAAAACACAAGTTAACTCGGTGAAGTCTGGTAGAGAACTCCTTCTTTATTTCTGGGCTGCCTCGCCCATATATAGACAAACAAAACCATAGCAACATCACATAATTTACATATTCAAAATACAACAGAATCTAACCAATAAGGGTAAAAAGAATGGAGGAGTCTAACTCAAATAGAAGAACCCAATGGAATAAAGAAACCAATAAGAGAGTAAGGAGATGAGGTGAGAGAAGCAGGCTGGGTGACTATGTAACAAAGAATGTTGAATTAAATGTTGTACATGAGCATCATACAAAGATAGTGGATGCTTACATGTACCAAGATTTCACACTGATTGTTATAAGTGTAGCCCAATTGTATCTTCTATATTTGAATGGAATAGGCTGGACAATTCGATAAGAAAAGCTCCTTCCATTAATTCATTCAAGAGATTGTTCAAACAAAGTTGTAACTTGTGAATAGCTCAGGCGATCATACACTACGAGGTACGTGCTTACTCTGAAATATTAACATGATTTATGCACAATGGGGCTAATCAATATTTCCCCTTGGTTCTGCAACTGAACTAAGTTACTGATTATGCTTATTCTACAAACGAAGTATTCGTTTGTGCCCCATCTATTATTTCTTTGTATATCTATCTGTCATTGTTATGGAATTTTATTCTTAACTATTCTGTATATACGTTATGCATTTTGGTGTAAATATGTTCATTCAGGGCCCCATGGAAGACCACTAATTATTGGTGAATGGGCTACCCTGACAAAAGATTAGAAATAAATAAATAAATAAAAAATGGGTGCTGTCTGGGTAGTGTTGCCTTTTAAAACTGATTCAGAGTCATTACTGCCATTAAGGGAAGCTTGGCATATGCCTCCCTAACCTTACCATTTAGCAGTGGAGCTATATGTAACTGCATTGCCCATGTACATGTATGTCTTGGCCAAGCATATAATTGAGTCACTTTCTCAAATGTTCTATGGAAAACATCTGCATCATCTGTCTCTCTGTAATTACAAATATACTTTGCCTTGAGAGATTCTTGTTAAAATTATAAACAATAAGTGATTTTCAAATAGTACTATTGTCATTTTAAATAGTATTAATAATGTGAGTACTACTGATACAAATAAATAAATTGATGTCTGAAGTACTGTGTGATTATCAATAGTAGAACATGTAAAATATAGTCAAATAATGATTTCAATGGTAATGACATAATTACAGTCTAACTTATGCAATCTAAAATAGTTGACTCGAGATTGGTGCAGTTGAGGGCCATGCCTTAGCTTAGTCCCTGCTGTCCTATTGGAATTGTGATTTCATGATTCAAATTGAAATTCTAATCTTTTATATAGCACGCATTGTCACATACTGCCTCCCGTTTAGACCCTTAGACCCCGCTAGACCCTTAGATGAAAGGGGACTATTTCAACATCTGCTCTTTTAGGATTTCCTTTAATCTATGCACATCGTGTGTGGCATGTGCTTCTTCTAAGTAATGTCCAGGTAAGTTTAAGTTTACTGGAAATTCTATGCATCTTTTATCTTTGTCGACTTTAAGTTGCCTAAATTTCATTTGATATGCTTTGGGTGTCAGGTCATGTTGCCTAAGTATTGTTGCCTCAACTGATTCATAGTCATTACTGTCATCAAGAGAGAGTCTGGCATATGCCTCTCTAACCTTGCCATTCAGCAGTGAAGCTAACTGCAATGCTTATGTTCAAATTATTTATTTTGTTATTTCTCAAACGTTCTTTGGAAATTATTATCTGGACATTATATCTTCAAGAGAGTCCACTGCCCTTGTGAATCACTCACTCCATAACACAAACCAGGCACAAGTACCTAATACACGTATGTTCCATTATTTTGAACATTACCAGAAAAAGTCATTTTGAAGCATACACCTTTGTGACCACTAAATCTCATTAAAACCAGAATAAATAATAGAACCTTTTCATGTGATAGGCCAGTATTAAAGAAGAAAAAAAGGGTTTTTTGAGGAATAAAAAAAAGTAATGGATGGAAAAAACAGCAATTACAGTTCACTTTTAACTATTGTGACAAACTTGATGCAGTGTCTTCATCTACAACAAGAATCTCATATCTTCAAGACAGAGCTATGCAGAAATAACTTTGCTCGCAATATCTTCAACATTTCTTTCAATTTTCATCTCTTTCACAACATTTTTGCATCTTCAGAAACATTCTAAAATACTACGATGGAGTTGGAATCTCTCCTTTCCATCAGCTACTTGCATGAAAATATCAAACTCTCATCATATAATATACCGGGCCAGAGTCAATACCATAAACACAATCACATATACATGTACATCATGTAAGCCATTCAGGAATTGGCTACAGACCAGTTTAGCCTCTATCATCCATCTACAAGTAGTTTTGCTTTCCAAATATGTTCAAGACTAAATTTCCTAGAAGGAGGCTCTTGATGAGTATGGAAGTATGTAAACTTGAATATTTGGATAACTGATAATACTGCCTCAGTGACAGCATAATGTGAGCTAAAGTGTATCAGTTTCTTTGCTTAAAATAGTCCCTGTCATATTCTGGTTTATAGTAGAGGTATGTTATGTTCTCTTTACCCCCTTCCCATCCCCATCCCCAAAAGGCTTTTAGGCATTTGTTGTAAAGAAAATGAAAATGAAAAGTTATTGTAGATAAAATAAATGGAAAACTGTTTGAACCTTTTCACATATTCATTACTGGAAGTGCTGGCACTGGAAAGAGTCATCTAGTTAAATGTATTGACTATGAAGCAACACGTATACTAGCACGAATGATGCTGACCCACATGATCCTGCCAACCTAAACAAACGTCAGAATTGGGATCTGAATAAAGAGGCTTGAGCTTGCATCCGTAAGTATCCAAAGATGAGTATGATGACATACAGCTCTATTTCAAATTCATATTAAGTATATGCATCGATGTCCTTTGGATACTTTTTTATGCCTCCACTCACTTAAGGTGGGTGCTGTAGGGATTATGTTTTTGATTTGTCTGTTCCTCCATCTGTCAGTCTTTCCTGTTTCCTTTCTTGCGATAACTTAAGAACCAATTCTTGATGTGGCCGACACAATGTCATTTTACTAGAACCATATTTTTCCCGTTTTGTACCCTAAATGTAACCGAATGCATTTCCCATAAACAAAAGTGATATATTTCTGATCTGCTGAAGGCGGAGGCATAAATTTTGATTGTGCGTGGTCAAGGATTTTTCTAGTTTTAATTCATTTTTGCCTTGTTTTTGTGTTATATTTTCAGATAGAAGATATCCTGAAGGAAATGGGACTAGATGATGTAATAAAAAATTTTCATGAGCAGCAGGTGAGTGTTCTTTTAAAATTACTAAGCCTGAGTCGATTCAGTTCGAAAACAGGTGCTTCATCGTCGCTGTTGGGTCCTGGTCCTGCTTTGGCTATGCTTGCGAGCAGCAAAGTAGGGCCCCTTGGAAGGTGTTAATTGGTTAATTAGTTAATTCATTAATCCTTCTGCTGACTTCCGGTAAACAATACGGAAGCGGAAATTAGTTAATGAGTTATCCTTCCAGTGACTTCCGGTAAACAATACAGAAGCGGAAATTAGTTAATGGGTTATCCTTCTGGTCTTGGAAGTGCTGTAATTAATACTGGAAGTTCACCTCTTTTGTTGGTGAATGATTCATGGAGGGTCCCTGAAACAAAGACCTGAGAAATAGGGCATCCCAATTGTTCATACTTCCCTGTTGTTGATTCATGGAGTGTATGATGACTCATGGAAGAGTGAGGGGGGGGGGGGGGGGAGAGTGGCCAGAGTGGTCAACCACTGGACTTCCTCTCGAGGTACATTCATGTTGTGTGTGTGTGTGTGTATTTGGTCGACCAATGAGAATGCGAGGATACTGTGGAAGAAGTGATATCACATGGTTGGCATGACTTATGACCCTTTCCACCTTTGCATGAAAGTACCAGCTCACATTTGACCTTCGTCTTTCAACACGAGCGCAACCAATTGTAGATTCCACCATGATTACCACAGTAGAATTAATGAGGAGGCTACAGGCCTGCACATGCCTGGAAGAAGTTTCAAACCTTCGTGAGGAGTACTTTGATGACTTAGACTCGGAACAGCATGCCTTGATTTTTGTGAGAACTGATTTTTTGAGTGTGGAACCGGAGAACAATGAACAGCTTGATCCAGATTTCGATGATGGTAAGTGCCTATCAAGTGCATCATTCATAGCAGTGAATTTCGTTACCAAACACATTTCATTTATGTGTAGTGATATTACTATTGTAAAGGTCTGAAGACAAGACTATCACTTCATCGGGTGCCTAGTCAAGACATGTCGTCATCGTCATCGCGTCAATTCATCCTCCTATTAAATGGCCAAGTTAAGCCTCCATAGTTATAAAAGACCTGTGTCATGAGTATTATATTTGCATCGGCCTACCAATAAACCGATATATGGTGTCAGGATCATCGAATCCAGTGGTAAGGAAGAATAGGAGGATAATTTTAAGGTACGGACCGGGAGAAGCCGATAACGTCGTATCAATTCAGCGTACGTGATAGATTGCGCAATAGTGAATTGAGTGTGAATTGCATGCATACTGTGTGTGTACTAACGTGAACGTGAAGTGACTAAACAGCTGATTGTTGTGATCAATGCAATGCAGTTGTGATTGCCTCGGTGAAGGAACTGTGAATGCTGGTTACGCTATGATCTAAATGATATAGGTAACTCGAGCATTGCATAGTTGTCTAAATAGACTGAACTAAATAGTGTAAATAAGTGCTATAAGCCACTAGGGCAGCAACTAAACTAGTGATTAGTTTAATTGTAGGGATCGGCTCTAACATTGACACACTAATAACCCCTCACCATACATAATATCTGTACACATATCCATCATGGCTACTAGTCTTAGTCAACCAGCACCGCTAGATTTGTTGACCGGAAATATCGCGGAAAATTGGAAAAAGTTCCGACAGCGATTTGAGTTGTACAATGTAGCCAGTGGAATGGCTGAGAAAGAGGATAAATCCCAATGCTCATTATTCTTGCATTGCATAGGTGATGCAGCCTTGCAAGTGTATAACACATTTGTCTTTGCAAATGATGATGACAAGATGAAGTTGAAAGTTGTCATGAAGAAATTTGAAGAATATTGCATGCCTAAAAGAAATGTCACATATGAAAGACACAAGTTCTTCACACGCTCACAAAACACACATGAGACAATTGATCAGTATGCAACAGATTTGAGAAACAAGGCACAGTCATGTGAATTTGGAGAGCTAACTGAGAGTTTGATACAAGATCGCATTATCTGTGGAATGACTGATAATAGCGTGAGAGAGAGATTGTTGAGACAAGAAGACTTGAATCTTCAAAAGACTTTGCAGTTGTGTCGTGCTGCTGAAACTACACGAGCTCAGGCCAAAGAGCTGTGTTCCCAGGATGAGAATTTGTCAGTAGATGCTCTCGGTAGTAAGAGAAAATCCTTTCCAGGTACAAAACACAAACAAAATTCCAGACAAACTCGAGGTACTAGTCAAAATGTGAGACCGAAACAGGGTCAAGGTCAGAAATCCACTCAGAAATCCAGGAATGCCTGTACCAGGTGTGGTAATTTCCATGGTAAGAGTAATTGTCCGGCTCAAGGTCAGATTTGTCGAAAGTGCGGACTACGTAATCACTTTGCCAAGTGTTGTAAGACACCAATACACAAAGCAGTCAGTGAATTGCGAGAAGATACGGGATTTGTTACCAAAACCCCTACTGAATTCCTTGTTGATGCTATCGATAGAGATGGGTCAAAGGATGAGTGGAAAGCTGAGATTGAGGTCAATGAAACTCTAGTAAACTTCAAGCTTGATACAGGAGCGCAAACAAGTACAATTTCTGAATCAGTCTATCAGAAACTGAAACCAAAACCAAAGTTGCATTCGGTGACAACACAGTTGTCAGGATATGGTGGAACGCGTATTCCTGCAAAAGGTCGCTGCTATACGCAAGTCCGATACAAGGGTATTTCCCACAACATGGCATTTTTCGTAGTGCCTGGCAATAGTCAACCATTACTTGGCTTACAAGATTGCGAAAGGCTGAAACTTGTGAAGCGCGTCCATGTCGTTGAAAAGAACTCAAACAATGCAATTGTTGATGAATACTCAGATGTGTTCGAAGGCCTAGGATGTTTGCCAGGAAAACATCATATTGTGTTGCTAGAAAACACACAGCCAGTGAAACACGCATGTCGCAAAGTTCCATTTCCAATTCGTGACAAACTAAAGCAAGAATTAGACAAAATGGAGCGCATGAATGTCATTCAATCAGTGGATGAGCCAACAGATTGGGTCTCATCATTAGTTGTCGTGACTAAAAAGAATGGAAAGCTTAGGGTATGTTTAGACCCGCGAGACCTAAACAAAGTGATCAAACGAGAACACTATCAGTTACCATCACGTGATGAAATCACAGCAGAATTTGCCAATGCAAAGTACTTCAGCAAACTAGATGCTTCCAGTGGATTTTGGCAAATTGAGTTGGATGAACAAAGTTCAAAACTATGTACATTCATAACACCCTTTGGTAGATTTCTCAGGTTACCATTTGGTATCTGTAGTGCACCAGAAGTATTTCACAAGATAATACACAACATGTTTGTACATGTACCAGGTGTCAATACTATGATGGATGACATTGTGGTATATGGAAGCACTCAGGACGAACATGATGATCGTCTGAGGCAAGTCTTAGACATTGCACGCAAATCAAACCTAAAACTCAATCGAGACAAGTGTGAGTTCAGTGTGAACCAGTTAACCTTCATTGGTGACATGATCACTCAAAATGGAATCAGTCCAGATCCAAAAAAGGTTACAGCCATCAGAAACATGGCTAGACCAGCCTGCAAACAAGATGTACAACGTTTCTTGGGAATGATAAATTACCAAAGCAAGTTCATTCCAAACCTATCTACAAGGTCAGCTCCCCTCAGAGTCCTACTGGACAAGAATACAGAGTGGATGTGGGAAGATGAACAAGAAAAGGCATGGCACGAGTTGAAAGAAACTCTGATGAAGCAGCCAGTGCTACACTTCTATGATTCCACAAAGCCCACGAAGATATCAGCTGACGCTTCCAAGAATGGCCTAGGAGCAGTTCTCCTACAGCAACATGAACAGAATTGGCATCCGATAGCGTATGCATCTAGAGCTATGACTGATGCAGAGACACGTTACGCTCAGATAGAAAAAGAATTGCTAGCTATCACATACGGTTGTGAAAGATTCCACCAGTATATCTACGGTCAAGTGATAGAAGTAGAGACAGATCATAAGCCACTCATTCCATTGTTTACCAAGCCACTGAGTGACTGTCCACTAAGGATCCAACGTCTTCTGATCAGGGTGCAGAGATACGACTTGAAAGTGTCCTACACGCCTGGCAAATTCATGTATACTGCAGATGCATTGTCAAGAGCAGTAGATCCTGAAGCTGAACAGAATCAAGAACGCGAAGAAGACATCAAAGTCTATGTAGATGCTATCATCGAAACACTACCTGTGACTACAAACAGAAAGACACAATTTGTTGAAGAGACAAAGAAAGATGAAACACTACAGCAGCTCAGTCAAGTCATCAACACAGGATGGCCAGCTGCAAAACACCAATGTCCAATGACTCTTAGACCATACTGGAATGTCAAAAATGAGCTTTCAGAAGCCAATGGCTTAATCCTAAAAGGTAGCAGAATTGTAGTTCCAGTATCAATGAGAAAGCAAATGCTCAACAAGATACATGAAGGACATTTGGGTATAGAGAAGTGCAAGAGAAGGGCACGTGAAGTTCTCTTTTGGCCGCAGATGAACCATGATATCACTGAAATGGTTCAAAATTGTACAGCATGTATGATGTACAAACCCCAACAACAGCAAGAAAGTCTGCAACATCACCAGACTCCAGAGAGACCATGGCAAAAAGTCGCATCCGACTTGTTCACATTCAATGGTAAAGACTACTTAGTTGTCGTAGACTATTACTCCCAGTTCATCGAGCTACGTACTATGACAACAACAAGCAGCCAAGCCGTGATCACACAGTTGAAGGAGATATTCTCTAGACACGGTACACCTTGTGAACTAGTATCAGACAATGGTCCTCAATACGCAAGTCGTGAGTTCAAAGCCTTTGCAACTGACTGGGATTTTGTCCACACAACAACCAGTCCATACTATCCCCAGTCCAATGGTCGCGCAGAGGGAGCAGTCAAGATAGCCAAAAATCTACTGCGCAAGTGCCAGCAGAGTGGTCAAGACATCTACCGAGCTCTTCAAATCTACAGAAGCTCACCACTCGACTGTGGCAAATCCCCTGCAGAACTCCTCTACAATCGCCGCTTGAGATCTAACCTGCCTATGATGGACAACCTTCTTAATCCACAGAACATTGATCCTCGTCAGGTGAAGGAAAGGAAGGAAAGGCAGAAGGCGAAACAGAAACAACGCTATGACCAACATGCTCGTGATCTTCCAAAGCTTCACATCGGTCAGCATGTCAGACTTCTTGATACGCAAACCAACAGATGGTCACAGCAAGGCGTTGTCAAGGCCGAACTACCAAATCGGTCTTATCTGATAGAAACTGAATATGGTGTGACACGTCGAAGGAACCGCCGTCACATCAGGCCAGCCCCACATACAGACCAGTATCCGTCGCATGATATCGACGACGATGATGCACATCCAAGAGATGATGATGCTAGCCCCCAAGCAGTAGATGCACCATCAACATCTGCCCCATCAACTGCTACATATACAACCAGGAGTGGACGCAACGTGAAGCCACCAGCTCGCTTAATTGAACAGTGAATTGAAGAAACACTAACTTGAAAGAAACTGTAAACCTTCAAGAAATCAAAATCAAACCTGAACTGAACTTATAATTTCACAGGATTTGGAAACATTTATTATCAACGAAATTGCCAAGGACTGAAGAATGATTATTTTGAAACGACTCTAATTACAAAGACTCTCTCTCAGAAGTTTTCGGGCAACATGATTATTTCAGCACCACATGATTATGCACATTGTATGTTTATCATATTGAAGGCTGTTTACAGAAACTAAGGTTAAACAGGCTTCAAAGAAAATGTTATCATGTCTTTAAATGTAAAGGCACAAGATGAAAAATACTTGTACTTGTCTAAACAAAAAGTAAAAACAAGTTCTTTTTAAAGAAAGGGAGGTGTAGTGATATTACTATTGTAAAGGTCTGAAGACAAGACTATCACTTCATCGGGTGCCTAGTCAAGACATGTCGTCATCGTCATCGCGTCAATTCATCCTCCTATTAAATGGCCAAGTTAAGCCTCCATAGTTATAAAAGACCTGTGTCATGAGTATTATATTTGCATCGGCCTACCAATAAACCGATATATTATGTTTATGATGTTACATGTATATGATGATGATGATTATGATTGTATGTTACGAAGCATGATTTGTGTATGATTAGAACATATACATACTATTATTGCAAAACACTGAGAGCATGAGGAGTGAGAGGGTACTTATTCATTTATTTTATTATCTTTTAATTCATGCCATGATTTTCTGGAACAGGCCATAATTGAATAAACTTGGAAACAATTTGTCGTTTTTTTTGTTGTTGTTGATGTTTATGATGTGTACAAAGAGCACAGTTGAAGATGTGGTAGAAAAAAAAAATAAAACATGCGCTTGAATTTCAATATCTCCTAGAAATTAATGAAAAAGATCTTTGGGAAGTGGATCTACCCAGCTCCACCTCTGGTCTTGAACACCCCCAAAATCAAGAAGCTGAGACCAACGTTCCTGGAGGAACTACCCCAAAAAATTTGAACTTAGATACTGGCGAAGACATTTTTGGAATAGATCCCACTGGCCTCATATCTGGTAATGAACTACCCCGATGGCAGAAGCATCCCCGACAAACTTGGATACTGGTGAAAATCTGTTTGATCTGTCTACCCTCATTGCTGATCTTCAGGATGATGAACAACTCCCAAATCAGGGAGCTGACCCCATTATACCCGGAGGAGCAAGCCTACTGGATCTACATGATGAAAGTAAGTGTTTCCACCATTTGTTCACCGGAAAAAAAATAGATATGTACAAATAAATAAATAGTAGTAATAATAATAATAATAATAACAATAATGATAATTTGCAAGCTGTCATATCCAATTGAACTTATCTGCCAAAAGGCACACATAATGTAGCTAAATATATGTGGGTAATTTTGATATGAATCAAGTTATGAATATTATAGTATAGTATAGTATCGTGAAATATATCAATCGGGGGGGGGGGGGGGGATAACTGTGCAATGACATTGCTAATGCATGGTACATTTCAACATGTAATGTAGGTATTACCGATGAAGACCTCTGCAACCTGGGTGCAAGTATCACTGCCAGAGTTCCTCCCAGCATTGTAACAGCACCTGCACCTGCCAACAACCATGCAGCAGCAGCTAGCCCTTCAACACGCCATGATGTAGCTGGACCATCCAATATGCCGTCGACAAGCTACACCAGAGTTGGCCCTTCTAAACCATCGACCAGCTACACCAGAGGTGACCCTTCCACAAGCCATGTTGGAGGAAGAGGATCATCACGCAAGGCAACAAAGCGCCGAGCAGAAACACTCCCTCCCAGACATGCCACTTCCGACACATCATGTGAAAAAAGTAAGTGAAAGGCATGTTAAAAAGTATAATGCAAGGGTCATGGATTACAACATAGGTTTTCAACCTGAAGAGAATATGGGGCCAATGATTGACATGATGCCTAGGGTAAATGAAATGTTTGAAAATATCATCGATGAAATGATGGGAGGTGTTGGGGATAGGGACTTTGTCAGGCTTGTTCTAAATGCGCCACAGCTGGATAGACCAGTGAGCCTCCCCTTTATGCGCAGGGATCAAATGAATCACGAGGTATTTGCTTCAAAGTTAGAGGCCACGATTCAGTCCCACGAAGATATTACCCTCGATGAAAACCTCGAATTCAATGTGATACACACGGCTATGCCAGAAGGGGGTATGCGAAAAAGGAGGAAGGTCCTGAAACTCAAAGACCGACTTTTCAGCAAAGAGAGTATCATTCAGATGAAAAATAAAGACAACATGTGCTGCCCCTGGGCAATCGTGACAGGCATCTGCCGTATTGAGAAACATCCGAACTGGAATTCCATCCGGCAAGGACACAAGCAGCAGCAGACATATGCTGAGGACCTGTACACTCAAGCAGGGATACCAATAAACACAAGATGCGGCATCGAAGAAATAAAAAAATTCGAGAGTACAGAATGCATGGCCAAGTTTCGTGTTGTGGTTGTCTCTAGGGAACATTTAGATTTTATCATCTATGCAGGACCAGAAGAGAGGGAGCACACCATCTACCTGTACGTGCATGATGGGCACTACGACCTCATCACTTCCATGAGTGCATTCTACAACAAATCATATTTCTGCGGGGACTGTTTCAAGGGATACAATGGCAAAAATAAGCATACCTGCTACAATGCATGCAAGATGTGCTGCTGCAATGACTGCCCACCCCCTTCCGAGAATGAAGACTACAAACAATGTTCATTCTTAAAACTGCGATTACATCATTCACAGTGTTTTTAGTCTTCAGCGGAAGGATTAATTAATTAATTATCTAATCAACCAATTAACACCTTCCAAGGGGCCCTACTTTGCTGCTCTTGCGCATCAATGAAATAAAGAAATGAATGAGAAAATGACATTGTCGAAAGACTTTTAAATTTAACCGGTTTAAGACATATATTCTTTTAGAATGGAATAATAGAAGTAAGATGAGCTTGAAGGATTTGTTTTCGCGTTTTTATCCATGTCTATGATGTCGTCCGGTATCTGGATTCTGGGGTACATTTTAATTGTTTACATACAATATGTACCCTTGTTTGCCGCAAAATGGCTCTACACCAAAAGAAAAGCTTACAGCCTACGTGCAATATTCCCCAGATAACAAGGTTACGTTAGGCCAACGTCGGCAATGGTCGGGTTGGTCGCAGTCGAAACGCCAACGTCAAACCAATGTTGGACCAACGTTTGCATCTTGAGTGCGCGCGAAGTTGGGCAATGGTTGCTACGCAACGTTGGTCCAACGTCGGCATTGGTCGCTTCGTACTGCGCGCGAGGTAGATGCCGCGTGCGTATAATACGTGCGCATGCATCCAGGGAGTGAAGATCCTCCATGTTGTCGTATGTACGTATTATGGTACGTAAAATACTATGTACCGTAATGCGCACGCGTTGGCGTTGGAATTGGAATCGAATTGGCGGGCTTTTTCTAGCTCTGCGTTGAATTAATATTGCACGTTTATTAAATCTACTTTGCATTGGCCCGGTACCTGTACCTGACTTTGAGTTAAGTGATCTCATTCTACCCTATTTTATTCATTTTATCTTTTATTTAGCGTATTTACACTTAAAAATCTGGTTTGAGCTAGATCTAGTGTATATATAGCCTAGATCCATAGGATTTTACCATGTTGTTGGTCCTGTACTGCACGGTATTTCAGATCTGAGCTGTGATTGTCTCAAAATATTGATTATGACTGTCGGTGACTACTGACTGTGCATTGACTGAATAGGATTGATCGAGTATTGTCGTTGGCGAGTGAATCTAGACACAATTTAGAGAAGTAACTGTTACTGTTAGTGTAACTTGTTAGCTCTCGCTGGGCTCATTTAAACCCTTTAGACCCTTTAGATCCTAGGCTTGTACTAGTACTAGACTAGTACACTTAGACTATTAAAGTAGGCTACAGAGTACACTGTACATAACTAGTCTAGATCTAGGTTAAACAGCGCCGTCTGGCCAGGCTACACTCTTCTGTATAGTACACAACGATAGCCAGTGCAGCCATAGAATTTATAAAACAATAACAGTATTGTTTAAATGAGCCCAGCGATGCGGGTCAGGAGCCCAGTATGAATGTGGTCTTAGTGGTATGGTTATATTTCATTAAAATATAAGAATGAATTTAGATAAGAATTATTAAAGCAATTATGGAAATGTTGGGAGGGGGAGCAAGTTCCCTCTGTCTGTGAAGTGTCTGCCTCTTGAACCAAATATCGTTGGTTCAAGTCTAACTCAGGATGACTGAAGCCGTCATTGTTATGCCCCTTGACCTGTTTTATTGACGCAGGCTATTTTTCATGAGAGTAGAGGAAACCTTTGTGTAGTGGTCACATCCCCAAATCAGACGTATATCAGGGGATTCGGGGGGGGGGGGGGAGACAAAAGTTAAGCTGCTTCAGTTTGCTTTTTGCCTCCCAGGCACAGGTCATGCCAAGCAAATAAGGGTATTCCACTGGAATTTTTTGTAGGTGACTGCAGATATGGTGCCTCACCTGTCAGATGCAGAGGTGTCTTCACTTGGTGTTCACCTCATTGGACATAGATATCCGTTGGAACAGTTGTGTGGTGAATCAGGTCAGTAGTAGCTTTTAAGTCCTTTATGTAAAAAATGATATTGTATTGATGAATATTGCTGTAGTATTGAGTAGAACATGCTTCAGTCTCTCTCTGTATTGTTGGTCATACCACTGAGACTACATCTGACTCAACTCACCACTCAACAAAGAGACTGAATGATTGTACATGCCATAGTATACCGTGTGTCTAAAAAAAAACGTAACACTTTTGAAATGGTTGCCAAATTGAGTATATATTATTTCATGAAAAAATGTCAATATGTATGGAAAGCTAAAGGACCAACCTTTCATATGAAATGAAAAAATTGAAAAAAAATCATGCTTCGATGAACAGGGTTCACTTAAGTTAGAGGTATGAAAATGGGCCTGCGCAGGATTTTTCCTTCCAATTTTGGACAGGTATAGCATACAAAATAAATTTGATATGAGATATTCATGATCGATGGATTAAGAGTTAAAAGGATGTTTTGAATACCAGTCCTTTCTCTCTGTCATTTATCAATCCCCAAACACCACCCATGCCACACACACACACACACACACACACACCAACTTCCACTCCCATCTTAATGTATCATTGATCTGGTAGATGTGAACAGGATGAAGGAAGAATTGGAAAATGTTTAATTGAAATATTCAAAATCATAATCGACATGCAACCCACTCTCCTCCCCCACAACCTTTTCCCATCCCATCACCTACCCCTTGCCTTTTCTTTATCTGTTTTCTTCCGTAAATTTGGTGGATCATCAATCACATTTTATTCAGGTTTTATGAATGACCCAAACATGTAATAGCTAAGTACATCATTCATTATGCATTGAAAATACCAGACCCCTTCTCTTTCCCCACATTTGAACTTGTTATCACCTGTCCATGGAATGTGACAATGCATTGTTATTCTTCATTGGCCTGAACACGAGTAGCCAGAAACTGTTACATAATCCTCTTTATCCAAAATCACTGTTTGAAACTAAACAAAGAGGCAAAAATATGGTATTACACATTACAGGTTTAAGAGTAAAAATAATTGCATTAAGTTGTTACATAGCCTTCAAACAGTCCATCTTATGCCATGTTGTCAGTATGGAACGACCCCAATTCACAAATCAACAGCGTACCTTCATGGTAACTGAGTATCATCGAACTAACAATGTTACAGCAGTCTGTCAGAGGTTCAGACAAGTCTATCCGGATGTACGCTGCCCTTCGCGTCTTACCGTGTACCGCAATGTCGCCAAGTACGAGGGAACGGGGACGAGCCATAATCTGAACCGAGGAAGATCAGGACGCCTCAGGACTGGACGATCGGCAGAGAATATTGAAGCGGTTCGTCAAGCCATTCAGGAGCATCAGGATGGAGACATCAGCTGTCGGCGAAACCCTACAGATGTACCCCACGCCACCTTCAACAGGATCACGCGACTTGATCTTCACTACCACCCTTACCAGATGATCAAGAGGCACGAGCTTCTTCCAGGAGATCGTCAGCGTCGCACAAGATTTTGTTAGTGGCTTCTTCGAAGACCGGCGCGATTCTTAGATGACTTGTTGATAGGGGACGAGTCCGGTTTCGCTCTCAATGCTCAGGTCAACACGCACAATCTTGTGGCATACCGGGTGTCACATCTGGATATGTCCAGAGGACTTTGACAAGTTTATCTAGATATAGGTTATTTGACCAACTCTCAAAAACCAAGAAAAAATTAATTCTAGAAACAGTTATGTAAAGTTAATATTCTGTTTAATAAGACAAAATCCCATCTGGGATTATAAATCTTCAAATGAATTCAGAATATAATACAATTGTTTCAATAATCTGGTTAACAGTTTAAACAGTCTAACAATATGAATCTGAATAATATAATTTCTTTTAGCACATGTGCATTATGATTCCCGTTTAAATATTAATAAGGAGTTAACGTTTAGGCCTGCTAAAGAAAATAAATGTTCACGTGAATATCGCTTTCTGAATGTAGTTTCTATGCCGAGTCCGAAGAGTAAAATATTATAACGAAAATTCCTACATCGGGCGTGATGAACTGAAGAAAACGGTGAACACGATGAAGTGGAGGTTGCGATGTCCTTCCCTGAAGGAGCTCCGTCGTTGCCCTGAAGTCGTGTTGAAGCTTGGCTGAACGACTAGTCTCATCGCACCTCAAAACCGACGAACCGGACAGGTATATCAGATCATTTCACAAACTGTGAAATCGTGAATCCTTTGACTATAGGATCCAGAAAATTCCGCCATCTACAATACAATATTTATCAATACGAGATGACGTCATATCTGTAAAGACTATCTCCTTTTATATATCAAACATGTACTTGTATAATCAATAATCAATATATAATTCAAACATGTACATGTATAATCAATAATCAATGTATAATTGTTCAATTCTAGGGATGATTTCAAATAACAACTTTAATGAAATCTATAGAAACAAATACAGAAGTCTATGGCTAAGACTATCCGAACATTTCCTTTCGCAATCAAAATTAAATTATGTAAAATTATCGACAAGCAAACTCGCCAAGTGTGATTTAATTAAATACACATAAATATCAAACAGTTTACTCTCTCGATATAACATGGAATATGAATAATTATTCAGTATTCTCAAATATGAAAATTCTATAATAAAACTGTTTATAATAAGTCAATCTTTAGACCTCTTGTACAGTTCTAACAATGTCAGGAAAAAGAATCAAATCTTTGCTCAAAAATCAGACATACATTTTGATACAAAAATATCTCAAAAACAAAGAAAATACTACTTACAGTCTGATTGGAAAAGTCCTGCTTACGGAAACACAGGCTGCCTACCCTGGCATCTTGGGTGTGGCTCTCTGGCAGTATTGCTGCTGCCAAATACTGCAGCAATCTTAGCAGCTCAACAGCTTCTAACAAAATGGCAGCGCTAGCATGCATGCATTGCCCGAGCTTGCCTTAGCTTTCCCAACCTAGCAGAAAACCGCTCTACCATGACCTAACAAAAGACTGCATGGTATAGCAAACCCCAGCCACTATACAAAACTGACCTGCTTAAGAATTACAAGCACCTGCAATTATAAAAGATGCTATGTACCTTTGACACCGGGATAAAGGGCATCCTCCAGAAGAGTTCGACTACCAAAGGATGGACAACTGGTCCAAGGTGACGTTGTGGGCCGGTCTCACTGGCAGAGGGGACATCATCGGGCCTGTCTTCTTTGACAACAATGTCAACAGTGAAGCCTATCTCCAGATGATCGATGGACATGTTGTCCCTGCCCTCAGTAGAGTTGCAAGGTATCGCTGTGGCAGGAATGGACGGTTCCGACGCGTATGGTGGGCGCAAGATGGGGCACCTTGCCATCGCTCCAGGGATGTCACAGAGCGCCTCACCCAGCTCTTCGGTGATCGAGTGATATCCCTCAACCGCGAAGTTGAATGGCCTCCACGTTCACCTGACATGACGCCTCTCGACTTCTTCTTGTGGGGATGGCTCAAGGCCAAGGTCTACACCACACCTCCCGACACACTGGATGATATCAAGGAGAAAATCACCCATGAGATTGATGTCCTTCGTCAGGACAGAGCCACAGTCAGGAGAGCTGTTCTGGACATGCTGAAACGGGCAAGATCGTGTATCGAGAGAGAAGGTGGACATGTCGATCATTAATGTGAAAGACTTTTATCTTTACCGGTACCCTTACTCAATCGGTACTTTGAAAGCCGTGATATTCAGTCAAGAAGAAAAGATAGCCATGTGGACTATGAACTGATTACTTTTGTCAGATCTTTCATTTTAAGATGAACAAAGCAGTTGTAAATAAGAAAA
>CM057155.1:34813763-34848717 GCA_029962745.1 Echinometra lucunter
ACATACCTTTTTTTCTCCAAGGTGTCGAGATGCAATTCTCCCATCGTCCTGCGGAGTCCTCTTCTACCACTGTCTGTGTCGAATGAATAGCACGCTGGGCATCCTTGCCAATAACAGCCGTTGAATTCATAGACAGTTTTGTTTTCTTCATAATATCCATCCAGTTTGTACTTCCCTACCCTTACCTGTCCTGCATTGCGTGCATGTCAGATGTATACTTGTTCCTCCTCGGCCACATGAGACAGCCATTGAATGGCTTTGTTGGACTGGATTTCCTCTGGCGCGTAACCTCGAGGAGGTACGATGGCAATCGTGTCTTTTTGGAGGAAGTCCCTCCTGAAGACAAGATGGCAGGCAGCAGCAATAGTGATGCACTTAGACAGAGGGTCGACACCTAGATCAAAGTCACACCGTTTTGACTCTTCCATAAACAGGGTCCTGAACTGCAGGCAGCATCTTCTGAGTATGTCTACGTCACTGACGCAGTAGGCGTGTATCTCTTCCGACATGATGAACTCCCGCCCAGACGATACCTCTCCATCATACCAGGCAAGAAACTCTTCTCTCTTCTTGGATGACATACCTTCTGGATAGTAGTACTTGGCATCTGGTATAGGTCCCCGATAGTCCATGTTTGAGTCTGTGTTGAAGAGATGTGGAAAGAAGCCCTTCTTGAGTTCTTCTACTCCAAACGTGGCTGGCATGGCGGAAAGAGGCATGGCTAAGAAATTTAATGAGTCGATGAAACGGATGCCATTGTTACGCACTTTCATGCTCATGATTTTACCACCGGCCAAGATCAAGCTGGGGATGATGCAGTTTCGATACAGGTAGTCTTGGATAAAAATGCCATCATAACTTTTGAAGTTATGAGCGATGAAAAATGCACCTCAGCTCTCTTCTGTGTCAAATACCCAGTCACAAAAGTCTTCACCTGTGTTGGGTCCTTGAAACACACGTTGCTTCTTGTCTGCCTTACCACAAGTAGTACAATCTTGTTCAAAAGGTTTCTCTGCGCAGAAACCGCAAGCTCTCTGTGCCACGCAATAGTTAGGTACATGCTTACCGGTATCTTGCGTGCATTCAAAGTAAAAAAACACAAATTTTGCATTCTTTGGTTGCTTGTCCCATTCATTGGGATGATTCTCTTCTCCTTCACGTTCATCTTCTTCATCCATCATTGGCTCCTGTACTTCGAATGGATCTTCGGATTGGATGTAGCACTGATGTCCAGGATCCACAAACTTTCTGCATATTTTGCACATCGTCTGGCCACAGACATGCTCCTTTTTCAGCTGCACGTTGCTGCAAAGTGTTCCACAGAGTTTGCACTGAAATAGCGTTCACATACCTTGCTGGAGCGATGATTCTTGAAACAATGTTCATTCTTGAAATTGCGATTACATCGTTCACAATGTTTGTAGTCTTCATTCTCGGAAGGGGGTGGGCAGTCACTGCAGCAAACACATCTTGCATGCATTGTTGCAGGTATGGTCATATTTTCCATTGTATCCCTTGAAACAGTCCTCGCAGAAATATGATTTGTTGTAGAATGCACTCATGGAAGTGATGAGGTCGTAGTGCCCATCATGGACATACAGGTAGATGGTGTGCTCTCTCTCTTCTGGTCCTGCATAGATGATAAAATCTAAATGTTCCCTAGAGACAACCACAACACGATACTTGGCCATGCGTTCTGTACTCTCAAATTTTTTTATTTCTTCGATGCTGCATCTTGTGTTTATTGGTATCCCTGCTTGAGTGTACAGGTCCTCAGCATATGTCCGCTGCTGCTTGTATCCTTGCCGGATGGAATTCCAATTTGGATGTTTCTCAATACGGCAGATGCCTGTCACGATTGCCCTGGGGCAGCACATGTTGTCTTTATTTTTCATCTGAATGATACTCTTTTTGCTGAGAAGTCGGTCTTTGAGTTTCAGGACCTTCCTCCTTGTTCGCCTACCCCCTTCTGACATAGCCATGTGTATCACATTGAATTCGAGGTTTTCATCGAGGGTAATATCTTCGTGGGACTGAATCGTGGCCTCTAACTTTGAAGCAAATACCTCGTGATTCATTTGATCCCTCCGGATAAAAGGGAGGCTCACTGGTCTATCCAGCTGTGGCGCATTTAGAACAAGCCCGACAAAGTCCCTATCCCCAACACCTACCATCATTTCATCGATGATATTTTCAAACATTTCATTTACCCTAGGCATCATGTCAATCATTGGCCCCATATTCTCTTCAGGTTGAAACCTATGTTGTAATCAATGACCCTTGCATTATACTTTTTAACATGCCTTTCACTTACTTTTTTCACATGATGTGTCGGAAGTGGCATTTCTCTGGGAGGGAGTGTTTCTGGTCGGCGCTTTGTTGCCTTGCGTGATGATCCTCCTCCTCCTCCAACATGGCTCGTGGAAGGGTCACCTCTGGTGTAGCTGGTCGATGGTTTAGAAGGGCCAACTCTGGTGTAGCTTGTCGACGGCATATTGGATGGTCCAGCTACATCATGGCGTGTTGAAGGGCCAGCTGCTGCTGCATGGTTGTTGGCAGGTGCAGGTGCTGTTGCAATGCTGGGAGGAACTCTGGCAGTGATACTTGCACCCAGGTTGCAGAGGTCTTCATCAGTAATACCTACATTGCATGTAGAAATGTACCATGCATTAGCAATGTCATTGCACAGTTATTCCCTTCCCCCCCCCCCCATTGATACATTTCACAATACTATTCTATACTGTAATATTCATAACTTGATTCATATCAAAATTACCCACATATTAATTTAGCTTCATTATGTCTGCCTTTTGGCAGATAAGTTCAATTGGATATGACAGCTTGCAAATTATCATTATTGTTATTATTATTATTATTATTATTGTTATTATTATTACTACTACTACTATTTATTTATTTGTACATATCTATTTTTTTTCCAGTGAACAAATGGTGGAAACATTTACTTTCATCATGTAGATCCAGTAGGCTTGCTCCTCCGGGTATAATGGGGTCAGCTCCCTGATTTGGGAGTTGTTCATCATCCTGAAGATCAGCAATGAGGGTAGACAGATCAAACAGATTTTCACCAGTATCCAAGTTTGTCGGGGATGCTTCTGCCATCGGGGGTAGTTCATTACCAGATATGAGGCCAGTGAGATCTATTCCAAAAATGTCTTCGCCAGTATCTAAGTTCAGATTTGTTGGGGTAGTTCCTCCAGGAATATTGGTCTCAGCTTCTTGATTTGGGGGGTGTTCAAGACCAGAGGTGGGGCTGGGTAGATCCACTTCCCAAAGATCTTTTTCACTAATTTCTAGGAGATATTGAAATTCAAGTGCATGTTTTATTTATCTATTTTTCTACCACATCTTCAACTGTGCTCTTTGTACACATCATAAACAAAAACAAAAAAAAAAAAAACAACAAAAAATTGTATCCAATTATTCAATTATGGCCTGTTCCAGAAAATCATGGCATGAATTAAAAGATAATAAAATGAATGAATAAGTACCCTCTCACTCCTCATGCTCTCAGTGTTTTGCAATAAAAGTATGTATATGTTCTAATCATATACAGATCATGCTTTATAACATACAATCATCATCATCATCATCATCATCATATAACATCATAAACATAAATGAAATGTGTTTGATAATAACAAAATTCACTGCTATGAATGATGCACTTAATAGGCACTTACCATCATCGAAATCTGGATCAAGCTGTTCATTGTTCTCCGGTTCCACACTCAAAAAATCAGTTGTTCTCATAAAAATCAAGGCATGCTGTTCTGAGTCTAAGTAATCAAAGTACTCCTCACGAAGGTTTGAAACTTCTTCCAGGCATGTGCAGGCCTGTAGCCTCCTCATTAATTCTACTGTGGTAATCATGGTGGAATCTACAATTGGTTGCGCTCGTGTTGAAAGACGAAGGTCAAATGTGAGCTGGTACTTTCATGCAAAGGTGGAAAGGGTCATAAGTCATGCCAACCATGTGATGTCACTTCTTCCACAGTATCCTCGCATTCTCATTGGTCGACCAAATATACACACACACACACACACACACAACATGAATGTACCTCGAGAGGAAGTCCAGTGGTTGACCACTCTGGCCACTCCCCCCCCCTACTTTTCCATGAGACATCATACACTCCATGAATCAACAACAGGGAAGTATGAACAATGGGGATCCCCTATTTCTCAGGTCTTGTTTCAGGGACCCTCCATGAACATACACTCCATGAATCAACAACAGGGAAGTATGAACAATGGGGATCCCCTATTTCTCAGGTCTTTGTTTCAGGGACCCTCCATGAACATACACTCCATGAATCAACAACAGGGAAGTATGAACAATGGGGATCCCCTATTTCTCAGGTCTTTGTTTCAGGGACCCTCCCATGAATCATTCACCAACAATAGAGGTGGACTTCCAGTATTAATTACCACACTTCCAAGACCATAAGGATAACTCATTAACTAATTTCTGCTTCCGTATTGTTTACCGGAAGCCACCGGAAGGATACCCATTAACTAATTTCCGCTTCCGTATTGTTTACCGGAAGTCAGCGGAAGGATAAATTAGTTAACTAATTAACCAATTAACACCTTCCAAGGGGCCCACTATTGCTGCTTTTACATATCATAAGCTGTTTTGTGGGTAGCATTTTCTTGATGCCTCAACGCTGATGACTTCTTCGTATTTTCAGTTCCTGTCAAATACGGGTCTAGCGATATTGCCCCCCTATTCCTGCCAGTACTGTATTGCCTGCAAGCAACACAATGTATGACAAGTTTCCCCGCATCAGTGCGGGTCCAAATGCCATGCTTTCACCATGGATTCCTTTGCAACCGATTTCTTCTTTCTTTTAATGTGTTTGACTTAAGCTTCGTGTTGGAGCCGTTTGGAGTTTCCTGCTTGTGGATCCGGGATCAAAAATTTATCCATTTTATGCACAAGTACACATGAAAATCATGCACAAACTAAAAAGTTCGCTCTTTTTTAGGGCAAATCGAATCTACTTGATTGATCGCATCGCAAGCTGCATAGGGCATGCTTAGTGCATGCAAATACACATTGGTCGTGTGCAAGCATGTGCACGGTATGCACACAAACATGATATAATAATAGACAGCAGTCTACGTGTATACGTAGTTGCCGATTGGTCATTGCAGTTCAAACATGAAATACTGTCTACTACTTAGTATATACTGTCTACTATTTACTATGACTGTCAAGACCGTAGTGAGCGTCTTCTATTTCGGAAGGGAATTAACTCAATTTCTCCGTATGAAAGTTCACAATTGAAGTTATGTTGCCTGGTGTCGACATTTTCGTAATCTACCGTGAAAATTTGACGGGGGCGATTTTTGGAATTCATATTTTTAAAATCACCCTCGTTAACTTTCTGACCGAGGTGATTCGCCCGCCGCCCTCGTGTATTTTGAACGTTGACATGTACTGATATACCACTTTAAAACTTCACTCTCTACCCTAATGAAATAGACTAGTATACTTATTACTAAGCATTTTATATTTTTTGTTATGCTACTCTTCAAGCATGTCAAGACTCAAACATTATCCAAAGCTCTTCAAAGGATCGCCTTATAAATTGACAGCAAGTAATCTAATTTAGCAGCCCTAAAATCTGACATTACTACAGAGTCTTATTGATAATCACTGATCAGATTATCGTCACTCATTTGTGTCATGCAGTGTTGATCCATCACCTGCATTTTTAAAGTTATTGCGAGAAATGGAAGGCAAGAAAAGGGAAATTTTTGTGAAAGGGTGCGATAAGAAGATGTAGGAAAAGCAAGAAAGTAATCAATACCGATACCTCTGAATAAAATCCATTGTTGCACAAACTTCGGGGTTGTAGGCCTAGGCAGTGTCAAGGCAAATTCAACATCCTCAGCCTGGAATATGCAGATGTGTTCACAACATGGCCATCATTAGCAAGGCAAAATGTGATGCCACCAGCATGTCACCTAAAGGCAAATGCAGCAACACAAAAATACATTTTTAAAAAGCTTCAACTCCCCACTAATTGTACATGGATGTTCAGTTTTGGCCTAGATTTTATTAGAATAATTTACATGTAATACCGTACATATGCCGGGCAAGTCTAAGGTATTCTGTTCCATATGTCAGACCACAACTAAAACTCTTCATGAAACGCTCCCCGGCCAGGTGACTGTATGAAGTTCATAGACCTACCACACCTAAGATCAGACAAAATAACACGAAAAATCATACTTTAGTTGCCAATGCATGCGTTCAAGAACTTAACCTATGTATAAGACATCGAAATAACAAAATACCTCTCTGGCTGGTGTAACATACAAACAACTGACAAAATTTAATTCGGGAGGAAAAAAAACCCAGGGGACAGTGGTGTAGACCCAACATTTTTTATGTGTGTTTGATTTTGGCATTGTAAAGTATTCGGAATGAGCAATTTAAATGTGACGATTTAAATCTAACAATTTGTGCATTAGAATGAGGATAAACCTGGGTGAACACAGAAAGAATATTTCTGATTGCTCAGACAGAGACATGTAGCACTTGGAGATATCATTAAACATCATGGTTGCTTACTGTTATATCAAGTGCATACATATACATCCATAATTTGAATTCTACATGCACTTTCACATCAAAATACTTCAAAATCATGGGAAAAATAAACCTTAAAAAAAAGGTAAAATAAAAACTGAATTTCTTATCAAAAGTTGGCTACATACCAAAAGAAATCAAGACAGGCGTTGAGAGCACAACCCCCTCCTCAACCTCGTTGGATATGTGTGTCGGTTTCCTGAATTTAAAGAACAGTTCAAGCAACTTTGTGTAAGCTTATTTAGTTATTGCATCCAACTTGACATTATTTGCAGGTAACGAGGTGCATGAACTTTTGTTGATCAAATTTGACTTAAAAGCTAGAAGCGACATATATATATATATATATATATATATATCTTCTTTTTTTTTTGCATCTCCCACATGCATTAATTACAACTAATGGTAATGAAGATGATACTAAATACTTCAATTGTTCCTAGAAGTATAGTCTCAAGAATGCTTCAGAAAGTTCAGGCTATACAAAAACGTAGAACGGCAAACTTCTTTGCACCTGCAGTCTCTTAAATAACTTGACCCTGCCATGAGTGCTCTCTGAGCCTGGTGCGACTTAGACCGAAGAATTCTGTCTCTAACACAACAGTCGTCATTAACCTCGTATTCTGGTAGGGTCGGCACTCCTCCTTAGTGCTGACCCTACCAGAAAACGAGGCTAACGACAACTGTTAGAGACAAAATTCTTCAGCCTAGGTGTGACTTTACTTACTATTAGTTCTTCTTAGAGGACCAGGCCGACCATACCTAGACTAGTAGTTTATATTGGTCGGGGTCCTAACAGTAACTTAGGGCTAGGCTAATCTAGGCTAAGCTAAAGCTATGCGAGGGTCCAGACCTACTGGCCTACACAGCATACAAATCACATAGACACGCAATGCAACGCGTTCAAATCAGGCTAAAATACAGCCGCGGAAAGTAAAGTCAGATTTGCATTCATTTATTACATGTGCATGTAACTTTTTTTTAGAACCGTTCATTTTTCAGAGCAAAATTTGACACCGAATATCTACCTGGAAATATGTGTTGTTGACATTCACCCATCATGATTTTCTCCAAAAATCAACTTTGGAATATGTAGAATCAAGATATGAAAATGGAATTTGCACAAACCAATCATTTCTGTGAATTTTGAGCTGCTGAAAGCAAAGTGCATAGCTATAGGTCCCCCCATTCATAGGCATTAAGACAGCTCATATACATCATGCACACACATTCATTGCATGACGACGATTCTCGGGTCCTCATTCAAGTTGTTTCACAAATTATTGCACATGTCTATTTAAAAAAACATCTTGATATGACCTAGGGCATAAAAAGATCAAAATGTAATTAACAATTCAACTGATTTTATAAAGATTAATAAGATTTTGGAAGATTTCTTACTTACAAATCAGGTTTACCTCCTGTAAGGACGATGGCTATCCGACTTAAGAATTGGACTCGCGTTGCCAGGTTAGGGAGTGCGCGTATATATGCATAGCGCATGCGCAAGCGGAAATAACTGCAGAATGACCATAAGAGCAAAACATTGCACAAAATTAAATGATTGATGGCATTTCAGCCGTAAATTTTACGCTAATTTTACATTTTGGGGCATCGGAGTCATTGCGATATGATAAATATGACGTCACACTCTAATTTACTGACCTTTTACTGTAAAAGGCGTTAACTATAAATATTTGTTGAATTTTACAGCTGGGGAATCGTAAATTTACACGGATTTTACGACCTCACCCCCTTAAGCAACTGAATTTTGTTTCTTATTTTTAAAGAATGGATAATTTCTACAAGAATACCACATTTGCAAAAGTATATGAAATTTAAACAAA
Source organism: Echinometra lucunter (assembly GCA_029962745.1). Classification (NCBI taxonomy): domain Eukaryota; kingdom Metazoa; phylum Echinodermata; class Echinoidea; order Camarodonta; family Echinometridae; genus Echinometra; species Echinometra lucunter. The sequence goes on from CM057155.1 coordinate 34,822,236, forward strand.
GTACAAACAACTGATCAATCTACAACAAATTTCTTATAGCTCTCTAAAACAATCCTAAAAAACAACACTCACACAATCTACACAACTATACTAAGCAGCTATTCCATAAAATACACATATATTATTCAAGAATGAGAAAATGAAAAGCACAGAACTCTGTTTTACCCAAAAGGTGTATGCTTCAAAATGACTTTTTTTGGTGATGTTCAAAATAATTGAACAATCATGTATTAGGTACTTGTGCCTGGTTTGTGTTATGGAGTGAGTGATTCACAAGGGCAGTGGACTCTCTTGAAGATATAATGTCAGACTGATCTTTTTTTTTAGGAGGATGGTATTGTTTGCACATTCCTAATTGTATTTCTTGAAAATAGGGACACCTTTAATAAAGGTCTAAAATTGCCATGGTTCGAATGTGAAAGCTGTTTTGTTATCCAGCTAGGGTCCAAAGATTTTCATTCCAAAGACATTAATGTTCCAAAAGTAGACGAACACTGATAGATGTAGATTTCATATACCTAACCATGTATTTTCTGAATGTTCTAAACAATTTATACTTACATAAAATTAAACTGATTGTGTAAAGAGAATTAAAAGGTATGTAAACGAGTATTTCGGCCCTCATTGACCGTTTTGTTCACAACCCCTGTATAAACCAGGCAAGATGTTCAGCGCGCATGAAACCCTCCTGTATTGTGTAGTGAATGAACATACGTGCTCCACCAAAGAAATGCTAATTCCAATTGAATTCAAATAATATCACACGTGTCCTCTCAGTGTCATGTAAATCATTGAGAATCTAGCACGTAAAAACATGTTCCAGTCGTGCGTATAGTTGTGCGTAACTTATACCAACAGCTTTATAAAATTGGTGATGTTCATCATTCCAAAGAATCATTTAATATTCCGAAATTTTATTATTCCGAAGGTTCCTTATTCCGAAACATACAAATTGCATATGCCCAGATGTTTGTTAGTTCAAAAGTGAAAAAGGGTTCATTAATCCAAACATTTGTGGGTTATTCCAAAGATTCGTGAACCAAAAAATCAGATAAGATTCCTTATTCCGAAGGTTCGTTAATCCGAAAATGAAATGCTATTCGTTTATATTCCGAAAATTCCATAATCCAAAAATGAAATAAGGTTTGTTACACCGAAAATAACGAACAAACAAACAAACCTTAATTATTTCATTTTCGGACTAACTAACCTTCGGAATTACGAAATATGCCACCAGCGTAAATCCGCTTTCACCAATACAGAGATGCTCAACTCTTTTGCCGATTTTCTTTTTTTCTGTCGAACTCATACTTAAGTATAAACACACACCCTCAGCAACCCACATAACCCCCCCCCCTTACACACATGGAGGGGAGCGAGGGGAGGGGAGGGGAGCGGGTTGGCTCAGTCGGTAAAGCGTCTGCCTTTCGAACCAAAAGACCGTGGGTTCGAGTCCAGCCAAGGCGGATGACTGAAGCCTACGTTGTGTGTTATCGTGCCCCTCCCTGTTTCATAGACGCAGGCTATGCTACAGTGGAAAACACTCCGTCCCTCGGATAGGACGTTAAATGGAGGTCCCGTGTAAAGGAGAGTCACCACCTTTGCACGTTAAAGATCCCACTGCACTATTCGTATAAGAGTAGGGGGGAAACCCCGGTGTATGTGGTCCACCTGCACACCCCCAATCAGTGATATCGGGAGGAGAGACCTGAGGGTTACAGTGATTCAGTTCGCTTTTCCCCTCCCAGGCACAGGTGACGCCGAACCATTAATAATAATAATAATAATTAATAATAATAATAACATTTTGATTCTCATTTTGCGAGCAAGCGAAGCAAGCAAACCCAAAATAACCACTTTTTCTAGTTTTTAATCGCATTCTCAAATAGAAATTTTAAAATATGATAAGTGGGCCAAAAAAATTGAACCATTTTTCTGGTTTTTAGTTGCATTTTCATATAAAAAAATTCTAAAATATGATCAGAAAGCAAAACGAGCAAGCCCCAAAATAATAACTTATCTTGTTTTCAATCACATTTTCAAATATGAATTCTAAAATAAGATCGCTGTTTATGACAGATTATGATGGTGTTAAAGCTTGTCATAGCTTTTGACGATATTACTGAGATAGTAATAATCACTGATATGGTGATGGTGATAGCTTTTAACGATATTATTTTATAGTAAGATGATCAGTGACGCTTATGATGCTTTGAACATTATCAAGATAATGATCACTGATGATAAGCAATGTTGATGATATATATAACAACATTCATCCCCCTTCAACCTCTTGAAACACCTTCCATGTTTCCGGCACCCCAATAACATAAAACCGCCACTGGTTGCGTACATTGTAGTTATGAGACCCCCCCCCCCCCAACATGGTGAAAAGAGAGAAAAATGGGGGAAACAGAAACAAGAAGACTGTTGAACCGCTTTTCCACTATTCCCCCCCCCCCCCCACAAGCAGTGGCCTCCAAATAAGACTGGTGACGGTGCATGTCCTCATGGCATTTCATGTCAACTTCTACCTTGTTCACCTGTTGTTGCAATGTAGTGATGGGAGTGAAATAATAATTGTACTTTATAGCCGAAGGAATGAATAGCTAATTGTTGTTTATACTCCGGTTTATATTGCCTCGGCCCACTGTAGTTGCCGGAGGCGGGGGCGTCTGTCCGTCCCGTTTCGTTCTTGCGATTAGCTCATGTATGCATATTGGATGGACAGTGATGCGATTTGATTTTGAGGTCCCCTGGTCAAAGGTCAAAGAGGTCCTGTATGAAAATGGTTCGTGATAGCGATATTATAACTAAGGAACCCTTTTCAGACTTGGTTCATGTACATTTCTGATCTGGCAATAGTGGATGCATGCATTTCAATCGCACGTGGTCAAGGATTCAGTTTTTTTTTCTTTCTTTTTCTGTCAGCCTTGTTTTATTTCATTTGAGCTCAGTTGAAACTCTTCACCTCAGCTGCTGATATAGAATGAACAGGAGAGGGTGTGATGGGAGGTAGATGCGGGTTCGCTGTAATTGCCCCTGCGTAAGATGCAAATTTTGACCTCAAACTGCTCATTGTACGGAGCAACAATGATCTGATTAGATTTTGGGGTCAGTCAATGATCTGATTAGAATTTATTTTGTAATTTTTTCACCTCTTATTTCTTTTATCGTGCTCCCTGTACTTGTTTAGTATTTTGCATCTCATCCTTTTCCTTCTGTTATACTTTATTTCTCTCCTTTATCTTCCTTTCATTATGACAGAATCATCCAAAAGATAGAGAATAGAAGGTGATAAATAATAGAAAGATCCAAACAAAGAAACAAAAGAGAAATAAAAGGCAAGATAAGAGGAGGAAGATGAAATGGAAAGAGGAGGAAAATGATAGAAAGGGGGAGGAAATGATAGAAAATTAAAGGGAAAGATAAAAAGGGCAAAGTAATGAGATGCATAATAGAAGGATACTGCAGATGAAATGATAGATGATAGAATGATCGAAACAAAGAAACAAAAGAGAAATGGAAGGCAAGATAAAAGGAGGAAGATGAAATGGAAAGAGGAGGAAAATGATCGAAAAGAGGAGTATTGATAGAAAATTAAAGGGAAAGATAAAAAGGACAAAGTAATGAGATACATAATAGAGGATAACTGTCCATGAAAAGATTTTTAAAAAGGAATAGGGGGAAAACAAGGGGAAAGGGAAAGATCACAAGATATCATAAAGATAAGTGGCAGGCTGAGAAAGCGATGAAAAACGGGAAATGGATTACACACTCTTCATGCACTACATATGCACTCCAGAATGTACCGCAAGCTCAACCAGCAAAATATTCTAGACTCCTACACAAACACCACATCACAATGTATTCAATGCAAAATCAATGATAAATCAATAAAATTATGTACATTCACACGAAAATATTTTTATTCATCTGGCAAGTGTAACATCAAGTAGCAAAATATATGTACACAAAATATACGATGCATATTCAACAGATTATAATGCAAAATAGACAAAAAGTCATGTCGGTTCTCCTGGCTTTGCACCAGTGCAGAGAAGTCCACGACAACTCGGGAGGGATTTGTAGCTAGAGAAGTGGACTGCGCTGAGTTGGCTGTGCTTTGTCTGGCTGTAGGGCTGGCTGTGGAGCATGCTGCAGGCTGGGTGTTGGGCTTGCTGGACTGGCGCTGCAGGAATGGAGTGATATCTGACTGTGCATTAGAGAAAGAGAAGAAAAACAGAGGAGAAAGACAAGATGAATGATATTGATCAAGCATACTTGAATTTGAATCTTTACGAGGTTATGTTCTAGGTCAGTAAGGGTAAACATCGAATTGATGCTGATTTTAAACTTTGGCATATAAATTTAAATCTCTTTGAGCCCATGCAATAGATCAATAGTGTTAGTTATACCATTTCAGAATAAGTTATGTTGATTCTTACCGTAATCTACTGGTGTCCATTTTCCTTTCCCCGGGCCCGTTGCCTCTTCCGGATGTAACGGGTATGACTGTCGATCGTCTTAACTACCTGTTTCCAAGTTGCCTGTTGCTGTGACCTTGGCACTGGGCACGCCCTGAACAATCGCTCTCGTAGAAGTGCAATCCTGGTTGGGTCGAGGCTAGAACCTCCTTTGCTGTTCATGCAGCAGGGAAACCGTTCCTCGTCTGTGAACAGTTCACGGGAGAGTTCCACAGCCACTCTGGAAGGATTTGAAGCTTGCACCAGGACAAGTGGTCTGCGCTGTGGGGCTGGCTGTGGGGCTGGCTGTGGGGCTGGCTGAGGGCCTGGCTGAGGGGCTGGCTGACGGACTGGCTGTGGCACTTGCTGTGGCATTGGCTGGACTGGCGCTGGAGGGATGGAGTGATCTGGCTGTGCATTAGAGAAAGAGAAGAAAAACAGAGGAGAAAGACAAGATGAATGATTTTGATCAAGCGTACATGAATTTGAATCTTTACGAGGTTATGTACTAGGTCAATAAGGGTTAACATCGAATTGATGCTGATTTTAAACTTTGGCATATAAATTTAAATCTCTTTGAGTCCATGCAATAGATCAATAGTGTTACTTATACCATTTTAGAGTAATTCTTACCGTAATCTACTAGTTTCCATTTTCCTGTGCCCGGGCCCGTTGCCTCTTCCGGATGTAACGGGTATGACTGTCGATCATCTTAACTACCTGTTTCCAAGTTGCCTGTTGCTGTGACCTTGGCACTGGGCACGCCCTGAACAATCGCTCTCGTAGAAGTGCAATCCTGGTTGGGTCGAGGCCAGAACCTCCTTTGCTGTTCAAGCAGCAGTGAAACCGTTCCTCGTCTGTGAAGAGTTCACGGGAGAGTTCCACAGCCACTCTGGAAGGATTTGAAGCGTGCACGAGGAGAAGTGGACTGCGCTGTGGGGCTGGCTGTGGGGCTGGCTGTGGGGCTGGCTGTGGGCCTGGCTGAGGGGCTGGCTGACGGACTGGCTGTGGCGCTTGCTATGGCGTCGGCTGGACTGGCGCTGGTAGGATGGCGTGACTTGGCTGTGCATTAGAAAGGAGAAAGACAAGAATAAATCTCCCTGGGGCCATCATGCAAGTAAGACGAGTGAAAATGCAATGGCAGAAGAAAATGACTGCTTGACGACTAGATAGTAGGTACAATAAAATAAGTTATTGATGACATTACCTGCTAATGACAATGACAATGACAATGACAATGAATTTTATTCTTGAACGGCCCCGCCAGGGGGCATGGAAGAATAACAAACTAGTAAGATATAAAGATAACACAGAAAGCATATATATACTATTTACAAATCATGAACTTCATAAGGCAAACAACTTCAATTAACTAACAAATGATCAAATACTATTACTAAATAATAGTTAAATAGGTACTTAATGGCAAACAGTGGCAGTAGTATCTTTCAAAATATGTATACAATGTAAAAGGAAAATAGTGTGAAGACATCAAAATCTGGACATTATGATTTGACAGAATCGTGATAATTTCTTTAATACATTTTTGTTTCTAGAATTAAAAAGCTGCTTCACTTTCAAAACATTCGGTCGACGAGCATAAAAGGAATTAATCAGAGCTTTCCGATCTGTTTCAAAAAACGGACATTTAAAAAGAAAATGAAACTCGTCACCTGGATCATTCATTTTACACAAGGTGCACAATTTTACTTCTTGATCAGGAAGATATCGTCCCTCGCTTACAGGTAGTCTATGGTTTCCACATCTAAATCTACATAATGCTAACCGATCCGAATAATCAAGTTTGATCAAATAATCCTCAAAAATGTAACTTTCTTTAAATATCCTATAGTTAGTGCAAAGGCGGTTTCTATTTACTTCCGAACTCCAATTCTGCTGACCAATATCATTTAAACGAAGGTTGACAGCGGATTTAACCCAATTTACATTGACGAAGATGGCTTGGTCGGACCAAATATTAGACATACCACACTTGTCGAGAATATCTTTCACCTTAACTATCCACCTGGGACTAAAGATTTCTTTATCATGCAATTGACGTAAAAGGTTATAGATAATACAAGACAGTTTCGATCTCCCATGTACATTTCCATTTAATCTAAGCCAAAAGTTAACCATACGCTTCTCGATATTGTAAGACAGGCTTGTCCTCCCGAGCTCACCAAATGCCATGCAGTTAGCTGTTCCACGCTTCAAACCTAAAAGACTCTTAAGAAATTTCTTATAAAACATTTCAATACATTCTAAATTTTCAAAACCCCAAACTTCACTTCCATACAATAAAATTGGTGCAATAAGTACATCAAACAGTTCACATTGAACATCAATTGGTAAGGATAGTTTCCTGGCTTTGCTTTTCAAATGGAACATAGCTCTACGAGCTTGATTAATCTGTTTTTTCATTGCTTTCTTGAAAGAACCGTTATAATTAAAAATAACCCCAAGATAAGTGTAATCATAAACAACCTCAAGGGAATTTTCACCAAACAAACTGAGGAAACCGACGGACACGTCCTCTGGAAAAAAATAACAACTTTGGTTTTACTGGTGTTTACAGTGAGCTTCCATAAATCACAGTATTGATGAACAGCTGATAAAGCACACTGTAGCTCCTCAGCAGACTCAGCAAATATTACAGTGTCATCAGCATATAATAATACATACAGACGCAAAAATACCTCAACATCCTCATCACTTAAATACTCTCTTATTGCAGAGGAGCACATATCAAGACCTTTATAATGTCTACTAACAAAAAGTTCAAAATCATTAAGATAAAGTGCGAACAAAAGGGGGGATAAATTTTCTCCTTGGCGTACACCAATGTTACAAACAAAAAAATCAGACAAATTATTACCGAGTTTTACACAGGATTTTGCATTCTTATACATATTATAAACAACATTAATGATTTTTCCATTAATCCCTGATGATATCAATTTTGACCAAAGACTGGACCTATCTACAAGGTCAAAGGCCTTCTTATAGTCAACAAAAGCACAGTAAATTCTTTTCCCACGGTTTAAATACAAATCAATTAGACCATGCAAAGTAAAAATGTGATCCAGGGTACTATGCCCATCTCTAAAACCAGCCTGCTCACTTCCTAAAATACCAGCACACTCTAGGTAAAGCGAAAGCCGGGCATTAATACATGCTGTAAACAATTTACCAACACAGCTCAGAAGAGTGATTCCTCTATGATTGTCTGGATCATCAGCGGAACCTTTCTTTTTGAATAATGGCTTAATCATACCTAGACACCAAACAGAAAGTACAACACCTGTGTAAAGTACAACATTGAAAACTCTAACCAACAAATTCACGAAAGAATCAGGACAGTTTTTCAGTTGTTCATTAATAATATTATCGATCCCACTAGCCTTATTATTCCTTAATTTTCTTATAACAAGAATGACTTCTTCATAGGTAAAGTCTTTATTTATAGCCTCATTTATTGAATGATCTACAACAGAAGGATCAAAATCAATTTCGTTTGAACTCAAATCTTCTGGCTTCATACTTAAATTCTTGAAATGTGTCATAAATGCATTTAACAGAATGTCATTTCCTTTTTCTGGCAATTTACAAGCATCATCTAACAGTTTCCAGTATTTCTTGGGATTAGAATTTTTCAATTTTCGCAGAGAAGTGTGAAACTCTTTATTATATGCCCTTAATTTTGTCCTAATAAAACGTTTGTAAGTTTTTGCTAATTTCCTAAGTTCTAACTTTGCATCAACAGAGTTCAACTTCTGCAACCTATGTTTTTCTTTAAAGTAGTCTTTTCTACGCAAGCTTTATCAAACCAGGGCTTATCAGTTTTACCAAAATGATTATTACGTCTACAAGCATTCGTCACCGAATGTGCTTTCTTACAAATTCCTATCGACTTAGCAGGATCGATTAACAATCTATTCAAGTCTTTAACCATATCGTCCATAATGCACTGAGAAATTGATTCACTATAAAAAGAGTCAATCTTATTATTCACATCATTAATTGCCTCAGTATCGAAAGCATTCAGATAGGAAGTTTCAACCTCCTTTTTCCAAGATATTTTCAAAGGTTCATATATACCATCTTCATCGATAAAACAATAATTTTCTGTAGTCGGAGGCACGTCGTGGCATGTATCACTTAGCTGAGCAACATCAAAAGTGAGTTGGACAGAAATGGCTCCATGAGCATCAGACAAGCACTTATCTAAGGGGTAAACATGAAAATCTGTAATCTGCGACATGAATTGTGAGGAAACAAGCACATAATCCACCACACTAGAGCCTTTTGCATTTTGGCATGTAAATTCACCTATTCCCATGTCACTACCAAACCTACCATTAACTATTTTGATGTCAAAGTTCTTACATAGCTCAATGAGATTAAGACCATTATCATTAACGTTGTGGTCTTTACTATAGCGTTCTGACCCTATCCCAGCCTTGTCGATTTCAGCTTTACTATTAACAAAAGATTCAGATGACAAATCAAAACCACCTTCAATAGTAACAAGGTCACTATAGGCTCAATGAAATCACTCAAAATGCCTATTCTAGAATTGAAATCTCCAAACAACAATATTGGTATATTATTAAAGTCGCATCTAAAATTAGCCAAATCCTCAGAGATATGACAGAAAACATCACTATGATGATAAGGAGATCGTTCACAAGGTAAATATACCATACCTAGAATAAAAGGTCTAGAAATCGAACTTGCCTTGAGCCAAAATACAAACTCAGAATTGGTATTTTCGATCGCATCAAAACGAGCATTAATGCCATCCCTTATGTAAACAGAGATGCCATGAGCTGCGCCGAATTTGTGCTTAGGAGTTTTGGAAGGCATGACAAGAGGATGAAAATCGGGAATGACACAAATATCACTAGAATTGCATTTAGTTTCACAGAGACCAATTACATCAAAGTCGCTCACAAATTTATCAAGGATGCCAAGACGGGATTTGGTTCTCAGGCCACATACATTCAAACACAGAAAATTAAGAACAAGCCTACTACATGTATCAGTTTTTCTGGGGCCGTGCCTGTCCTAGAATTTAGGGAAAAGACCAGATTTCAAGACCCTGTCTTCGTCCCAGCCGACTTTCCAAAGGTCGTCTGGCGACTCCAGGGTCTTGATCACCTCATCCCCCTCAACAACTAGCTTGCAAAGAATCCTCCCCTCTGAGCTCCAACAAGACTTGATAGTCTCGTCATTTCGTAGAGCTCTCAGCATAGCGCTCCGCATGGGAGTGAGGTCCTCGTTTATAAAGGTTGATTTATAACTTTCAATCAATTTCAGCTTCTTCTTGTTCTTGATGATCGCGGTCTTGACGTCATGTCTTACAAACTTGGCGATTACAGTCGTCCCTGCACCGTCGCCCTTCTTCTTGCTCGGTAGCACATGACTAACACTAATGTCAGCCTAGGTAATTGGAACACCTACGGCACCAGCCAGCTTGACTACTGCTGTGTTTGTTGAATCACCTTCTTCCATGGGGAGACCGTGGATCCGAATGGATTCTCGCCTGCCGTACTGTTCAAGCTTGTCCAGCGCAAACTTCGTCTTCACCACCTCTGTCTTCACCTTCTCCACCATCTGGAAGCGTTTCTCCATCGCCACCGTTACAGCTGAGGTCATACTATCCAGCGCAGCAGACACGGCAACAGACACAGCCTGCTCGATGACAGGCTGCAGTGCCTTGATCATAGTGGAAACCAGATCTCCCATGGTCGCATTAACCAAAGGCACAGAGCTCTTGGTCTGATTCAGCTCGTTGGTCTTCTTCATCACTCGCTCTACTGCTTCCGAAACAGAGTTGCCCACACTGTCCTTGAAACTAACCTCAAGATCACCTTCGACGGGGAGGGCTTCAAACAGATTTGATACACTTGCCATGGTTGAATATAACAATTAAGAACTCAAATCAATGAAATTGGCTTACCGATACTAGTCATTGAAGTACCCAACACCAAATTGAGTGTATGGGACAATTCAAACAAAAATGTGCTCAGTCAGACAGATGCTCCAAATTAACTTCACAAATATGTAAAGTTTATACCATCAAATTTCACTTTCACAGTCTCCTAGGTAGACCAGCTTGCCAGTTGCCATCATTAAAAATCAAGTTCACAGGAAAGTAGCTCTTAAAATGAAGATTTATACTGTAGAAATTCAACTATCATGACGCATGGTCTCACCTGCCTGCATGCAAACCTGCTGACTGATCAGTTTGAAAAGTTTGGTCTCCATCTCGGCAACCTTCTCCTCTAGGCTCTGCATCCAGATGCTGAGTGTCCTGTTTTCTTCCTCCTGCTCCTTGTTTTAGATTATATTGATTTAGATGTGTGGTCCCAAATGGTATTTTCTATGTTAGCTACATAGCAAATACCATGTGGTTATTGATAATTATGACATAAATATCAGCCTGAAATGTTTAGATTGAACTTTATAAGTTTGAATTTTTCTTCATATATCTTTTTGTGATAAACATTTTAGGATTGCTTTGGACTTATGTCTTTCTAAATGAAATGTTTTTACAGGAGGTAGAATTTGACTTTAAAATGGTAAAGCTTACACTCATTGCTTGTGTGCAACCAAATATGGGTAATCATGAGAAACAAAAAAAACCCTCACGAAATGTCTGTTGATAATAATGTTCCCAAAGTCATGAAGATTTCAGGTTTATAAAGCCTGGCACACACGATATGATCTGACTGCAACCCGACTTTTTAACTAATGGCATTTTGCATTAAATATGAAAGTTTAAACAAGTAAAATGATCTTAGTAGAAGTTTGAAATAATGATACAATCGAAAGTTTGCTTAACCTTGTGGTTGGAGTAAAGGCCAAATCGGCTTCAAATCTAAGCCAGTCACAAGAATGCTATGATGTCACTATGATTTGGAATTGAATTCGATTTTATTCCTACAGGGAGGCTTGCAATAGCCCGAAATTTCGATTTTAGTATTCATACTACTATTCAGAACTTTGATCATGACTATTTAACATTTGAATGTTCATATCGAATGCTATAGCAATTTATTCCAAAAGCGGATTGCAGTCAGATCGTGCAGTGTGCGGTTGGCTTAAGGTTGCTCTGTATTGTCAATATGCAAGACCTTACCGCTAATTGCTTCCACTGACACCTTGTCCAGGGGCTTCCGGTAAACCAAATTTTTCTCTTTTTTTTGCGGTCCCAATTCCCTGTGAGGAAGAGCTTGGTAGCTCATCCTGTGTGAACACAAGACCTATTACCACATTCAGAAGGAAGGCTGGTCCTCCTTTAGAGCCCTTTGATATTCTGTTCTGCCCTGTACAGCTCTTTTTTATCTACAAGGAAGCCAGCATACTTGTTTGGATCAGTCAGGTCATTGATAAGAGGATGCTGCAAAGAGATACAAAACACATTTAACATGGCAAACTTGTATTTACATCATAGTTGTATATTTACAAATTAACTTCTTTTCCAATTTTTATATTGCAAAGCATGTTAAATGAAGTAAGTAATATTTTGGAATAATGTTCATATCATCACCTTGGAGGCTACCTTTGCTCGCATTTTGCTGGTAGTGGAACGTCATTATAGCGAGGTCCTTGGGACCGTGAAAATTACCCTATTATATTCAATTCAATTCAGTTCATTTATTTTTCCTCTTTCAATTTTTCATATTTACAATGATGGTACAGTTTACTTCACATATTAACATACATATAGATAAACTTGCACAATACAATGAATTAGAAAAAAAAAATTGAAAGGGAAGGAGGGCCGACTAAAAAGCAGAGCTTGTAGGCTGTAGGCCCCCTGTTAAAAGTAATTATTATGAACTATAATTTCATGAAAAAAACTACAATAACAACTGATTCAGTAATTACAAAATCATTTTAAGATGCAAAACAATGATAAATATATACATAAAAACAATCAAGGTACACAAACATCAAAGTTGCACAAAGTCACACTACAAATTATATTCGATTGAGAAATGCAATTACCTAGTAGCTATTCAGAAGAAAGCTTCTAAGTTTCCTTTTGAAAATTTGTATTGAATGGCATTGTATAATCCCTTATAAAAAAAACTGAATGGTATACCATTGAAATACCATACACCATACACCATTGGAATACCATTGGAACACCATTTGAATACCATTCAAACAGAACGTGCCATACACCAATGGTATACCATTCAAGCACCAATGGTATACCATTCAAACTAATTTAAATAATTCGGACGTTACTATTACCATATTCATGAGCACCATTTACCATTCAAATACCATTGGTCAAACACCATTCACCATTGACCTACCATATGGCCACTATAGACAGGTTTACCATTGACCTACCATTCACCATTGACACACCATTCACCAATGGACTACCACACACCATACACCATTGACCTACCATTCACCATTGACACGTCATTCACCACGCACCATTGGCCTACCATTCACAATACACCATTGACCTACCATACACCTCACACCATTGACCTACCATTCACCACGCACCATTGGCCTACCATTCATAATGCACCATTGGGTTACCATTCTCTGTTCACCATTGACCTACCATACATCACGCACCATTGACCTACCATACACCACACACCATTGACCTACCATTCACCACGCACCATTGACCTACCATTCACCACGCACCATTGGCCTTCACCATACACCATTGACCTACCATTCCCTGTACACCATTGACCTACCATTCACTGTACACCATTGACCTACCGTTCACTGTACACCATTGACCTACCGTTCACTGTACACCATTGACCTACCATTCACCACGCACCATTGACCTACCATTCACCACGCACCATTGGCCTTCACCATACACCATTGACCTACCATTCCCTGTACACCATTGACCTACCATTCACTGTACACCATTGACCTACCGTTCACTGTACACCATTGACCAACCATTCACTGTACACCATTGCCCCAATGGTGTACAGTAAATGGTAGGTCAATGGTGTACAGTGAATGGTAGGTCAATGGTGTACAGGGAATGGTAGGTCAATGGTGTACAGTGAATGGTAGGTCAATGGTGTACAGTGAATGGTAGGTCAATGGTGTACAGTGAATGGTAGGTCAATGGTGCACAGTGAATGGTAGGTCAATGGTGCACAGTGAATGGTAGGTCAATGGCGCACAGTGAATGGTAGGTCAATGGTGTACAGTGAATGGTAGGTCAATGGTGTACAGTGAATGGTAGGTCAATGGTGTACAGTGAATGGTAGGTCAATGGTGTATGGTAGGTCAATAGTGTACAGGGAATGGTGGTGATGGTAGATTTGATAAAGGACTAAAATATAAAGAATAAAAGAAATTAGCTGAAAACTGTTATTTCAAAAATGTGAATAAGCTTTTACTATAAATGAGTATAACAACAAGTACTGACAAGTATAGGCAAAATCAAGGCACACATCATGAATACACCTCTTACTTTCTACAAATGAACATGTTATACAAGATAAAACAATGATGAACTCCAACTTTTCAATAACCGTTCTGTATCAATGCATTTCATGATTATTGAACTTGGCAAGACTATTCCTCCGCAAAAGTTTTCACATGGGTATATTTCAAGCACACACGAATTTGCTACCTTGCAAGAATATAAATACAACTTAGTGACAAGTATAAACATGAGTAAAACACAAACCTTCTCGGCGTTCATCCGAGCCATCAATTTAAAAAATTGATTTGGGGATTTCTGCAGAAAACAGAAGTACCAGTCCTATTCTTTTCATAACTTAATTTCTAGGCACAAATTAATTTTAGTTTCTTAGATATGAGGGGATTTTCACGGTGATGCTATTCAAATTTCTTATAAAATGCGCAAATCCCATTGGAAACGTGTACTCTAGCAGAGCAAGGATATGTTTTGACTGACCGCAATTTCAAACACGCGCAGTCAGCCAAGCCATCGTATCGGCACTGCATTGACTTTGAAAATGAAAAAAAGCAATAAAACGTTTTGATTGAGCGCACATTGAAATCGCAGTTGGTCAAAACGTCTTATCGCATTTTGTGCAGGGAAAGTTTAAGCCACTTAAACCGAAATTACAAGCATGTAGCTCTTTTGCAATATTTTCTCTGATCCCTGGTTTACGTAAAAATAAGAATACTAATGTCGAGCAATTATCTTGGTCGTTCCAACCATGCATTTTTCTAACAATGCATATATTGAAAGGCTGGGAAACTGAGAGTGAAAATTATAGTAAACTTTGATACTGATTTTCTCTTAAATGGGTTTGCATGGTCTCATGTGTGAACGCCGGTTCGGATGACTGCAACAATATTATGAATACATCTTGCTACCTACCTACAAAATGAACATGAACGACAGAACTTGAATTTTAAAAATAAATGAACTCTAACTATTCAAAAAATAAACCTGTTATGTCTAAGTGCTTCCACATCATCACATACGATTATTGTACTTGGAAAGACTATTCATCTGCAAAAATGAAATACAAAAAACCTGATACATGATATATTAGCTTTGATTTTAAACTAGCAATGTATTATTGCTTTCACATAGCTATATTTAAGGCACACATGAATTTGCTACTGTACAATTAATGAATCGACATGAAAGTACAAGAAAGTATTTACAAGTATAGACATGATTACACCAATATTATGAATACATTTGCTACCTACAAAATGAACAGGTACGTGTAAGACAGAAGTTGGATTTTAAACAAGGCAAAAGCGATTTTGTGTCTTGCTCACTTATGAAAATAACCAGAAATATCCTGATTTGCGAGGGCATGCAACAGAATTGTATCAAAACTTCATTGTGAAATGACTGGGATGGAATAATGCTTGTCATAAAAGCCTTGTATGTAAACTTTAATTTTGACCTGAAGATGACCTTTGACCTTACCATGTGACCTACGACTGCAGCATATCATGCAGGTCGCCTAAGTACATCTGCATCCAAGTTTTATTAAAAGTAACGTCCGGTTGCGGAGTTAGCCGTCATACCAGAGTCTTGCATGTAAACTTTAATGTTGACCTGAAAATGACCTTTGACCTTACCATGTGACCTCTGACTACAGCATAACAGTCAAGTCCATCTACCATCCAAGTTGGGTTGAAAAGCGACTTACGGTTGTGGAGTTATGTGTCATTAGATTTGTGACGGATGGACGACATTTCAAGTCTCGCCTTCACCTCTGGTGAGCAAGACAAAAATGAACTTTCCAAAAAATAAAAATAAACCTGTTCTGTCTAAATACTTTCACATGACCACATGATTATAGTACCTGGAAAGATTATTTCTCTGTAAAAATGAAATAAAAAGAAAAAAAAAACCTGATACATAATATATTAGCCTTGATTTTAAACCAGCAATGTATTATTGTTTTCACATGGCTATATTTCAAGAACAAATGACTTTGCTATTGTACAATTTTCGTGATGGTACTTATCAGTGATAATTAAATCATGCCATCTACAAATTAACATGTAAGACAGAGTTTGAATTAAAAGAAAACATCACCCAGTTTTCCAAGACTGAAATTGAAATGAGTGATTGCCTCCATTCTGTAATATGATTAAAGGGTACTATTCACCCCAAAGTGAAATAATTTGGGCACTTTTATCAGACATATACCAACAGAATTTACTAGATATTAATTTGGATTAACAAATAAGTGGTATGCCAATTTGATTCCTGCATGGGCCAAATTTAGAGGATGCACATACCATTTTCATTATTACTCCTTAATGAAAAGAATGCCTAGTACGTTTTGGTGTTGGTGATGTGTTTTGTTATTGTTGTATTTTTTTTGGGGGGGCGGGGATGGATGGAGTTCAAACACTTTACATGTGAATACATGTACTTGAAATGGCCATTGCTTTATAGCAAGAAAGAATAATATACAACATTAATACTTTATGCCTTACCCGTAATATCTATAAACAAAATGGAAAGACAAAGCTTGAAAAACCAACTTGATAGTTGATACGGTCACAAGACATGGAAAGGCAGTCTGCAACTAGCAATTGACAACTTTGTTATTAGTCTTGCTCATGGCCATAAAATAAGGAAATCGACAAGACCATTTGGCATTGCACATCGCATGGAATAAATAGCACTGATACACGTTTGTCCCAATACCTTGGCAAGAAAATGTCACGTCAAACAAGTTCATGACAAATAGAAAGGTTCAATCCAACATGTTAAAACTTAAAAAAAAAACTGTCAAAGCTAAAATTTCTTCAGTTTTACAACCGTATGAAGAAAAATAACGTATGAAAAAAAAAAAAAATGTATTAAAAAACCCCTAGAAATGTTTATGAAATTTCACATCTTCACATCCATGAAATGCATATCCATTATCCCTATTTCATTGAAATTGTTTGAATTTACTGGGAAACTATCAAGAAAATGAAGTATATTCACCCCTTTCTAGTCTCTGAAATTATTTAATACTATTAAACTCTATCAACATAATAGTGTGTACATGAGAAACCAGAATAATGCCAAATCATAGTCCCACACACAAGTCGACTTTACTGGTATTCAGTGAGTGTAACACCATATTGAAGAAAGAAGTTAATTTATTCATTGTCTCATCGATGAAAAGATGTAATGTCTTAAATTTCAGGACTTCTGATTATTATTTTTGTTTTCTTTACTCCTGCCAGTTTAACCCTACATACACTTGGCTATTTCGACACCTAAGAAGACGGGGGAGGGGGGGGCGGCAATTCAGCCCCCCTAATGATCTCGGCCATCGATCGCAACGAAAAATGGCATGCGCTTTAACCATGGCATTATCTACAAAACTATCAGATCAAATTCTGTGAAAAAAATCTTATTTCTCATTAATTATGCTAATCTATGTGTGAAATTATCAGTTTGCTCTGATTAATAAAATAATGCCCCCCAAATGCTAATTTTTTTTTCATATATGTATTCTATTGTTTTCTATATTTCTTATGTATTTCTCTGTTGTTTTGTTTTACTTTTTGTTTATTGTTTTTCAATGGAAACTGTCAACCATTTACAAGATAAAATTAATTGGTTTTAAGCAGTGAAAGGAAAAATGATACATTTATGAATTTTGGCTACAAACAATATTTGCATTGGATTTGTACACAAATGCATGTTTTTGAGTAATTTTGGGTGTGCATGCACATACGAACTGTTGCGTAATTTCGGAACGACGTACCCGGGGTCACAATTTTGAAAGTAAAAAGTCAGCAAGCGACGCAGTCAAAAAATTTCGAGCGACTGATTTATCGCGAAAAATGTCGAGGGGGGCTGAATCCCAC
The DNA here is from genome assembly GCA_029962745.1 of Echinometra lucunter. Lineage (NCBI taxonomy): Eukaryota > Metazoa > Echinodermata > Echinoidea > Camarodonta > Echinometridae > Echinometra > Echinometra lucunter. The sequence goes on from CM057155.1 coordinate 34,840,043, forward strand.
CCCCCGTCTTCTTAGGGTTAACATGTTTAAATGTTTTTTACTTTTGGGCAAGTTCATTATGACATATTGCAACTTGTGACAGCTTGGCAAAGGCCACAAGGATAGTATTTTTGGTAAAAGAATATTGCATCAAGAACGGAGCATACATAAAACATACAAGATTGATTTTTTTCAAAAATGAATATATAATGTGCGAAAGCTTCGCGAAGGCCATAATGAAAGCATGTTTGGTAAATATTGCATCAAAAATGTAGCATCCATAACATATACTACAAGACAGAATTTGATAAAACAAGCACAGCATATCTTTTCATATCAATTTTAAAGAATAAACTCATCCAGTATTGTGTGACTTCTTTCACATGTTTTGGAATTTTGTTCAAGTTCATCATGACATATTTTCAAAGAATAAATTGAGTAAGTGCAAAAGCTTGGCGAAGGCCATAATGGTAGGATATTTGGTAATAGCATATTGCATCAATAATACAAATTACAGGACTTATTTGGAATAACAAGTGTAGATTAATTTTTTTTTGTTTTATTAAAGGACAAGTACACCCCGACGAAAACTTGATTTTGAATAAAAAGAGAAAAATCTAACAAGCATAACACTGAAAATTTCATCAAAATCGGATGTAAAATAAGTTATTACATTGTAAAGTTTCGCTTCATTTCACAAAACAGTTATTTGCCCATCTCCGTCGGAATGCAAATGAGAGAACCGACGACATCACTCACTCACTGTTTCTTTTGTATTTTATTATATGAAATATTTTTATTTTCTCGTCATTGTCATGTGAAATGAAGTTTCATTCCTTCCTGAACAGGTAGAAATTTATTATTTTAACATTTTGTGCTTCAGGCAAGGTCCTAATCATGAAATTCGTAAAATTGAAATATTGTATAATTCAAACAATAAAAAACAAAAGAAATAGTGACATCATTGACTCTCTCATTTGGATGTAACTGGCTCGTTCATATAACTATTTTGTTAAAAATAAGCGAAACTTCTTGTTTTACATCCGATTTCGATGAAATTTTCAGCATTGTGCTTGTCTGCTTTTTCTCTATTGATTCATACCAACATTTTTCTGAGGTGGACTTGACCTTTAATAATTATCTTGACTCCTATAATTTGAAAATTCTTCCTCATGTCCAATGTTAAATAAAGAGCAAAAAAATATCTATAATATGGTGGTATTAGGCATGAACTTTCACAACTTTACAAATGCTTTATTAAACCATTATTTCTACATTCGATACTTTGGAAAGGTGTAGTTCCGCAGTAATAGGTTAAAAGCTAGTTTTTACTTATGACTAATGCTAATCTGAACTCGCAAAGTAGTGTCATATCACGTTTGGGTGTTCCAAGAAAAGGGCCAATTTCCAAAAAGTGAATTTGCACTGACCTTAACCCTAAATAGACTGGGCTATTTCAATGCCTAAAAAGACTGGGGGGGGGGGGCTGATTCAGCCCCCCCTTATGATCTCGGCCGTCGATCGCACGATCTCGACGAAACTTGGCACGCGCATTATCCATGGCATAATATACAAAACAACTAGATCAAACTCTGCGAAAAATGTCATTGCTAATTGATCATGCTAATTTATGCGTATAATCAAAATGTTGCTTTATTTAATTAAATAATGCCCCTAGAATGCTGATTTTTGGTAAACAGTCACTTTATATGAATCTGATCAAATGTACATAAAATTCAAAATGACATTTATCTTCTTAACATGTATTTTATTGTTTTCTAAATTTCTTATGTATTTCTTTGTTTTTCGACTTTCTGTTTTTTGTTTTTTCAATGGAAATTCTCAGGGACTTTATTTGGAGCATAAGATGGAATTAATTGATTTCAATCTGTAAAAGGAAAAATAATGATACATTCATGAATTTTGGCTAAAAACTATTTGAATTGGATTTGTACAAAACTTCATGTTTTTAATAATAATAATATAGGGTATTCATATTGCGCACATATCCACCTTGTTAGGTGCTCAAGGCACTCCTATGTTTTTGTGCAATTTTGGGTCTGCATGCAGTTACGAAATGTTGCGTAATTTCGGAACAGCGTACCCAGGGGTCGCAGATTTCGTCTCAAATGTTGCGCCAGACTTGAATGTAAAATTTCGGTTAGCGACGCAGCAAAAAGATATTCGCACGGTGGATTTATCATGAAAAATGTCGAGGGGGGCTGAATCAGCCCCCCCCCCCCAGTCTTTTTAGGGTTAAAAGAAATGTGCATCCTAATCGCATCGTATTAATGCAAAAGATCTGTAACACTCGACAAATAGGTGAATAGTATCTCGAGAGCTGTTTCAATTTTTCCCACTAGAGCTGACCTAAAGCGAAATGGTTTCTACCTCTCGTGAACATAAGTAATGTATGAAACATCTGGACTGAAGGCAAAAACTATGATTAAAGGAAAAATATATTGATAATGAACATATGGCCTTATAGTATATCAATGGAAAAGTAATGATGTGGGGATTTTCATTAGGTCATTTGAAATAATACAAATAAGGTGGAAATTCCCAATTCAAAAGTGCTAAGTGCCTCTCCGAAATATGCCTCACCTCTGGCTCTAAATTGAATTGAATTTGATGATGTGTATGATGGTACCAGACACGTTACTGGACGCGTCATCAAATTCTAGTCAATTCAGAGACCGAAGCGAGTCATATTTGGGAAAGGCATTTTCGCACTTTTCAATTGGCTTTTAGCACATTTTGTATTATTTTCCGTTTCTTCAAATGACCTTATAATAATCACCATATCTTTTCCTTTCCATTGATATCTAAGACCATATTCATGATCAATAATTTTCCCCTTTAAATACACATTTTCCAACAAATACTAGCATAATCTATTTCTCCTACATATCAAATAGCTTGTATATTACTCTAACCCTATCTAGGCCAGGGTATTCAGGAGTTTGATATGGCCCGGGAGAGATGGGGTGCCCTCCCAGGCCCCCTCTTGAGAAGTTGGCTGTCGAATGCGCCAAAAATTGGCATGCACCTTTTCTGTGACATAACCTACAAAATCTGATTTACTTCACGCAAACTGCTATTGTTTATGCTAATCCATTTAGACCAGCAATATTTAAATCATACATTTATGATTTTTGGTTTCAAACGCAATTTGCATTGACTCTGTACACAAAATCATGCTTTTGAGCATTTTTGGGTGTGACATGTACAAACTGTTCCGCAATTTTGGAACCAAATACCTGGGTTGTGACAGAATTTGCCTCAAAAGTTGCATAAGATTAAAAGTTAAAAGTCAGCAAGCGGCGCAGTAAAAATTTACGAAAATTGCACCTCCTTGGCTTAGATAGGGTTAACCCTATCTCGGCCGGCGTATCTTGGGAGTTCATATGGAGGATCTCGGCCGTCGACTGCGCGATCATGCTGAAAATAGGCATGCAGGTTGTCTGGGATATAATCTACAAAACTGTATAATAATTTATTTCATGCGAATTGTTATTAAAGGCCAAGTCCACCCCAACAAAAACTTGATTTGAATAAAAGAGAAATATTCAACAAGCAATACACTGAAAATTTCATCAAAATCGGATGTAAATGAGAAAGTTAAGGCATTTTAAAGTTTTTCTTCATTTCACAAAACAGTTACCGGTATATGCACATCTCGGTCAGTATGCAAATGAGGAACTGATGACATCACTCACTCACTATTTCTTTTGTATTTTATTATATGAAATATGAAAGTTTTTATTTCTCGTCATTGTCATGTGAAATGAAGTTTCATTCCTCCCTGAACACGTGGAATTCCATTTTTAAAACAATTTGTGCTTCAGGCAAGGAGGTCCTAATCGTCAAATTCATAAAAATTGAAATATTGTATAATTCAAACAATAAAAAAAATAGTGAGTGACATCATTGACTCACATTTCGATGTAACTGGCTCGTTCATATAAAAATTTTGTTAAAAATAAGTGAAACTTTAAAATATCATAACTTTCTAATTTTACCTCCAATTTTGAATGAATTTTCAGCATTGTGCATTGTGCTTCAATCAACATTTTTCTAAGGTGGACTGGACCTTTAAGTAATTATGCCAATTTATGCATAATTAGTATGCGAAATCCAGACTTTCCTCTAACTCCATAAATAAAGCTCAAATGTTCTATTTTTTGGCATAGAAACTCTTTGTGATGTTCTGAGCAAGTTTACATAAAAATTTTGTGATATCAGATCATTTTCTTATGTATTATATTTTTTTTTTGCACTTTTCTTATGCATTTTTATGATTTTTGGACCCTTTGTTTTTCATAGTTTTTTTTCAATGAAATTCGTTGGGGACTCTTCTAGGATCGTAAACAGCATAAAATACATACATTTATGATTTTTGGTTGAAAGCACAATTTACATCGACTTTGTACATGAAATCACATTTTGGAGCAATTTTTGGTCTGACATGCACTTACATAACGTTGCGTAATTTCGGAACTGCGTACCCCGGTGACACAAATTGGTCTCATACTCTCATTGGTCTCAAATTTTGCGCGGAGAAAATATCGCGCGACTCGTTGAGGCCCTCCAAGGCGCCCCCCCCCCCCTGGCCTAGATAGGGTTAAGTTAGCTACAGTGGGAAAACCTGGAACCATGTAATGATGGTCTTGACGCGACTATCCACGTGTTACATACATGTATGAAAGAGAGAGTATTTATGGGCCATGTGTCATGAGGCCGCCAACCAAAAAGGTTTATGCTATTACCTAGATTGTTATTTCTGAGTGCACATTTGAATTACTTGTGTAATTCCTTTCTTGAAAATATATTACTTTTACTCTTGTTGGGTGGTTTACCTGCAAATATGGAATTTTTGAAGTTAAAAAAAAAGAAGCAGAAACCACCATGAAAACACAAAACTAGGCAACCTCATGACACATGATCAAAATCTACTATATTAATATATTAATGAAATACATCTTTTAAAACTAATATCAACAATCTCTGGCATGATCACTTTCTTTAGGCAATTAACTACTTACGGAATTAATTTACACAGGTGGTTTTTAAAAACCATCGGTTGATCCATGGGTTTTTGCAAGTTCTTGTAAAAATTACGCTTATTAACGTGGTCACCCTGATATTAAACAATGTCCAATGATGATGCACGCTTTTGTCACATAGCAACCAAATTGACGCCTGTTGAAATTGATAAGTATGCCATTTCATTCAGGAAATGACTGTTTAAAGAAAGGACTCATAATACGTTAAAACAGTGGACTCATGAACATAGTATACTTATTCATGGAAACAGGCATTGGTTTGGCACACTGACACAAGCGCGCTTCATCATTGGACATTTTTCACTATCTGCAGTAAATAAGCATACTTTATACAGGAAATCAGCATAATGGGTTCAACTGATGGTTTTAAAATTTGGGACAATGTATGCACCTTACTGTTTAATTGATTTCCTCAAGTTGGAAATTTTTTCGCTCGCATGTTTGTTGAATAATTGGTATTCAGGGAAAACCCTCTTGACGAAGCCTGTGAAAACATACAAAATCAGAAAAAAATAAAAGGTATTATTTTTTTTCAATACGATTTATTTGTATGATAGAATATTGTACTTTAACATACTGCTTTGTTTGCAAAGAGGTACATGATCAATAAGATTTTTAAAGCAGACAAATCAAGACAAAGGCATTAAATATTTTAATATATTAGTCATTAGCAAACGGCATAATCCCTTTCTATTTGTTTTGAGTAATAATATTCATTTTTTCCCCCAACAAGTAGTAGCATCACTAGAAAGTTGTAGCTATTTATGACACAGGGCACTAATGAAACAAGAGCATGGATAAAATAATGTTTAGTTTTGTAAGGAAAACTAACTTTAAACAAAATCTGTTTAGGTAATCAAATTATTTACCAGCACTAAAACTAATATCTGACAGTACACATGTTTTTACATACTACATCTTATGAGTTTTCTTGAGCCATGTACACTCAACATGATTGTCTTGTAATTGTGTGAAAAATCATAGCTGGTTCTTTTTCATGTAATAACTAAAGGCAGTGTGCCTGAGAACAATTTAAGATTACACTCAAGATTAAGTACCAAGAGTATGCAAAAAGCACTCCTGTTTCATGATGCAGATTTGAGTGGTAAAAATATGCCAACTAATTATTTGAATGAGAGTCAACCTTATTCACAAAGCTATCTTATCACATCTTCCAAGTGCTTTTGTAAATTAGCTTGGGCAATTCTCTTTCAAAGTACATAGGGAGAATACATCATAATGTGATACATGTGCTGCACAAGATCTGGATATGTTTTATGATACAACTAACAAAGGTATCATTGAAGAGTATAAGAATTATGCTTTTAGCTGACATAATTTCATTAGAAATATTTCACATTAATTGGATTGGTAAATGAACACATTCAAGCAATCTATCTTGGGGAATCACCTCAAACTCCAATAGAAGTAAACAAACTGAACTTTTGTAAAACCTTGTTCAAGACAGCAGTCTTAATTGATGAAATCCAAGATGTCAATGAGAAGCACAGACATTATGCATTCAGGAGGTATGAAATTCATTGCTTGTAAACAAAAATTTGCTTGTTAAATCTCTTATTCCTTGAAAAGTACACATACCTTTGACTGCCGCCACTTTTCCTGCTGGAAGAGGGGCCTTCCGTCTTCTTTGTGCAAGTTACATTTTGCACCCGTCAATGAGTGATTAATCAACTCCTGCTTTGAGAATGCTGCACTCATGATGGCATTTACCAAAGCCCTTGGTGAAGACTTTTTTAGGTCACCAAGGGCTTCCTTGTTCAATACTATGTTCCCATCTGATGTCAAGAGCTGGTGAGTGAAAGAGAAAGGGGAAATGGTAAGTCATCAGGGTATGTATGCTTTAGTAAAAAAAAGCAAAAAATATTTCTAGTACTTTGTTTCCATTGCACAATAACAAATAAAGAATAACCGATAAACCAACAGGAAGAAAACAAGCACAGAATCAATTTCTAAGACCAAATATTAGCAAAAGAGCGAAATTGTTTGGATCTCAGGACAATATAATAAGTATCTTGCTCAGCCACCCAGTGAAGATGCACAAAGTGTGCTGGCTAATTGTATGTACCGGGTACTCTCCAAAAAAAAAAAAAAAAAACCCTAATATGACAACCCTCACCACACATTTACGCTAAATTTCCCCGGCCTGAACCCTTGTCTTTGAGGAACATTTCATTACCTAGATGTTATACTTTGGTACAATGTGCTTATTCACATGGTAAATTTTCAATTAGTCTCATGCCAATTCATCCAATTACCAACTCGTCTACTATCACTTGGTCTACCATCAGTTCCTCCACTATCCACATGGTCTAATTGGCATTCTACCATTCACAATTTCGTTTAATTGACAGTTGGTACAATATCCATTTATTACATGATACCATAGGGTCTTATTTTACTAAGTTATTATTATGCAAAATGAATGAAGATAAAATGGATATTAGACCAACTGGTTCTTAGACGATATGGTCACAGACAAACTGGTGATTAGACCAAATGATTATTGGACAAATGGTTATTAGAAGAAATGCTGGACGGAATGGTATTAGATTAAATGAAGGTAGACCATGTGGTTAGCGGACGAGTTGGCAGTAGACAAAATGGCATTTACCGTTAACATACCCTATAAATAACCAATCCTATTTTTGCCGTTGGTACATATGAACACTTGAGAATACCATTGAATTTCTGACAGTCTTTCTAATAATTCAGCACCAATACCTGACCTTGGCTCCATTGCAAAAAAGTTTGTCATCCAACGGTTTCTTGTATGGAATCCTTCATTCTAAATGGATGTTGATCAGCATTACCATAGGACTTACCATTGGATGGCAAAGTTACCATAATAGTTACTCTCATGCAAAGGGAGCCAGGATATTGAACAGGTGAATATATTTAATCATTTATTCAATAACTCACATCTTCATCTGGTACAGCTTTGGGTTCTTGCATACTACATGTAGGACTGGATGACGTCGATGGCAAGGCCTTTGGTGAGCGAGACTGAGTGCATGTAGGGGCTTTCTTATTGAGAGTCTGTGTGAGTTGTCTAACACTCTCAAGCAACGCTGGCAACTCTATAAGGAAAACAAATTGGTAACGCAACTGAAAAACCACTGCACGACACAGTACTAGTATTCAATCATATTTATACAACAATAATATTCAAAGTTGAGTATGCATTACACATTTTGACGGTAATGAGGTGGTGTCATGCCTTGTGAAACTACATGTACATGTGTAATAATTTTTATAATTCTGCACTGTCACATGAGGCAAGTTTGAAAAATCATTATACACATATCGATCAGCAAAAATGATAAACCTCGGTGAGGAATATGAAATTCAAAAGGCTTTTTTTGTGAAAAACATGCTCTATTTAAGCTTCATCTAATTGATCGTCTGCCACTTAATAGCTGAGCTATTTAAATGACTTATTACACTTAGTTTCTTAATATTCTTAGAATAATTATAGGATTTTAGAAATAATTTTAGTGTTTAAAGGAATATCTAATTATTCCCTCAAGATATACGCCTCATACATTTCAAAACATAATGTGTCCATGTACCTTGAATAATAGATAATGCCGCACGTAGAGAGGCATTCTC
>CM057156.1:0-12684 GCA_029962745.1 Echinometra lucunter
GACAAGTCCTTTCATGAAACGCTCCCCAGGGGTGACAACCCACTTCACCGAAGGCCCGCGAGACAGAAGTCCCGCGAGGCCGAAAATGGCAAATTGTAATCATACGCTCTAACCAATTCCTGTGCCAGAAGGAAGTTTCAGAAGTATTAAAGAGCAGCGGGACCTCCGGAAACGAGGACTAAACATGTTAAAGGAGACATGATTATTTTATAATTATACGGATAGCGCATTATTTGTAATGAAGGAAAATACAATACGAGAAAAGTCGGCCTCGCGGGCCTTCGGTCAAGTGGACGGACCCTCCCCAGGTCACCATGATCTGCTGCGCTGTCTCACCATAAATGAAGGTCTACTCTTCTCTTTAACTTCTAGATGTCCTTCAGATATCTATTTTACCAAATCCGTGATAGTCAGCTCATTATGAAAGGATCCTGACTATAAAAGAAATTTGGGAGAAAGAGCATATCAATGAATCAGCAGCTCCTTCTTTGTGGAAAAAAGGTACACTTTTATCATGTTTATTGTGGAAAGTTGAGTTTTAGCCAAAGTATTTTCTTCTATAGATAAAGATATTTGAAGCTCGATTTGGCGTGCTCTTAGTTAAAGAAATTTTAGGGATTGGCTATGCAAAGTTTGTTTTCAATAGGACGTGTCATCTGGGTTGCGAGGTTGTTGGATTCCTTGTTTTGTCAAACATGACTAAGAATCGCATCCATCTAGTTTTTATGAATGAAAACAAATCACCGTGTAGGGTTCTTTGGATTCCTTTTTTTATTAATTACAGCTGGGCTTCTGTCTCGTGTTCATGAATGAACACTAATCAGTGAGCGATACTCCCGTAAAAGATAAATTAGTTCCACCCAGCAACAGCGTAGGCACTTTTATTTTGTTAACCGATTAATGGTCGGAAGATATGCAAATTAGCTAAAAGGTACATTGTAAATAGGTATCTAGAAAGATTGTTGAAGGTGAAAGATTGAAGGTCTTAATGATGCAAGGCGCATTAATTCTTGGTGATACGGTTAGGTTGGTGATGTGAGCAGAATACATGTAGCATCTGGCGGGTTATCGGGATTCATTCCTTCTTGAGCTTGCATCAGCGTAGCATCAAATTTTATGGGTGAAAGTTCGTTGCTGGTGATTCCCAACACTTTAGATCTTCCGAAGTGTGGTACGTACATTTAATTTGAAATGTTATTTGTACTGGTAGTGAATGTTAGTCATATTAGAGTATTAGGATGGAATTATTTTGTGACAAGACTCACTGATTTCCAAACAAGTATTATTAAGTAACACAGATTTGTATATGTGGGACATGTACACAAACATGTTAGATTTGGAAAGGTCTGTGGTATGAATTAATTAGCTAAAAAATTATGAAAGAGCTATTGAGCATATTGTGATTAATGAGTTATGGCTCTTGAGACATTAGGATTGATATAATTATAGGACAATTGTTATAGTAATTTCAATTATGGATAAATAACTGGAATGGTTAGTTGTCTTATTTTCAGTCTCTAATGTTAACTGTTGGATTTTATCAAGTTGAAACTGATAGAAGTCTTTATCTTGATACAGAGAAAATTCTTTTAATGGAATGCTAGCATGAAAAAAGTAAAATAAGTATGTAAGACAAGTTAGCAATTTTGGATTTGTTCTTTGTTTAACAGCGGTACAAGTAATTTCTACACTGGAATTGAATCCAGCCAGTGTGTTGGAGTGTTGGTTTACAATCACGTGACGAGTGGGTGTTGATCCTGGGTAAGCTGTTGCATTATATTTGGGCGTGGTCTAAGATCTACATTCTAATTATGTGCATGGTGTACAATATTACGTTTGTACTGTATTGATTTTATTGATTTAAATTGAAATCAGAATTGAGATTAATATAGAGTACCTTTCAAAAACTTTAAATGAATTCTTGTGCGGAAACCGATTTGACTTATGGATGCTGTCCTTTTGATTGAGGTATTTTGAGATGTCATTGAAGAGTGTAGTTAGTGAGGCTTTACAATTTGAGGGGATTTGTATGTCATTTTTGATTTAGAGGATAATGACGATGGTCTCTTTGTCTGCCATTCTTCAGGTTTGGTTAGTGTTACAAACATTCGAGGATAAGGATGGTTAGGCAGGCTAACTACAAGGAATTAAGCATTCATAACTTGAATTATAATTTGACGCATTTATTATAATTTTGAATTCAGAAATGCATTTCTATTTTTGTAATGCTGTTTTTATAGCATTATCCATAATATACACTTCAACAGTATGCTTATTTTGTAGGATATTTGCTAAAGGATAGACACTTAACTTTGTCATAGTGTAATTGGCATCATCTGGTGTCTTTGTCATATGCTTAGTAATTAAGAATAAGATCAATCATATATTAATGTCATTATTTGATTGTATACTTATGATGGTCTTGCTTTATATCTTGCAGGGTTTTTTTTTATTTTTGTCTTTGTGCTGGATGAATAAAAGACAAGTGTACTGTACATGAATCCGTTGCCCCTTGTACTCCTTGGAGTGACCTATTCCGAACTACGACAAATGGCGTCACGGACAGGATAGGTCAGGATTAGGCGCCGATTCTGAGGGACAACCCCAGGTTCAACGAGGGAGGTGTTAGACGGTTGGTGCGACGACGGCATCAGACGGTTGGTGCGACGACAGCAGCGTCGGGTGATTAGAGCGACGAGAGTGTCGGATGGTTGCAGTGACGACGCGTCGAACGATTGGGGAGATGGGAGCGTCTGACGGTTGCAGCGATGACGGCGTCAGAGAGAGTGAAAGCGTTGGCAGAGTGACAACAGCTTTGGACAGTTGGAGTGATGGTAGCGGTGGAGAGAAGTGACTGTAATATTCAAGACAGTTAGAAAAGGACTAACTTGCTTCCAGATTTTGAACTGAACTGAAAATTGGACATTGTTATTCCTATTTTGATAAAAGAATAGGAATATGGTAAGACAGGGTATGATTAATGATTATGTTTATTCATAGGTTCCCGAGACCCGATTTGAGTTCCAGAGATGTTGAGAACGGGCGGTGTAGCTGAACATAGCTGACTGAGGGTACTGATGTTTGATCCAGATTCCAGCCGTAGTTAAGAGTAGTTTTAAGTTGTGTAATAACAATTTATTTTTCTCCTATTTCTTTCACAGCACTTTGTAACGATGGCTGAAAGCGGAGTTGCTTGAATCTTAATTTAATGATGGATATTAAATAGAAGAAAAATCCAATAGATTAGGCTGAGAATCAAATAGTTACTAGGTTCCAATTTGATTATTTTGGGTATACTTTGAAATGGGGTTGACCTTGGATAGCAATGAAACAAAAAACAAAAAAAACCAAACAAATAGGATGAGGTATTTGAAGATTGATTCAGAGCTGAAAAAAAAAAAAAAAACGCACCTAAAACATACAGTGGTTCAGTTTAGTCTTGACAGTGATTGAGGCTGGTTCAAGAATAAGTTTTGCTAGGGCTTTAAGTATGGCATAGGCTGGATCTTTTCTTGTGGAGTTAGATTTCCTGGAGATAGATTAAGATAGTAGTTACATAGTTGAAGGTAGTAGATTGCTCAAGATGGCAGAAGAGAGAATGGCGGAGATGTTGCAAACTTTGACTGGTGTTTTGAAAGGATTGAGTGTGCAACAGACTCCACAATTACCCAAAGTGAAGTTACAGAAATTCAGGGGTCCACCTAGGTCTCCTGGGGATCCATCCCTGAAGGAGTGGTTAGATGAGTTTGAGGCCTATAGTAATTGTTATAAGTTAAGTGGAAAATCCAAAGCTCAGGCCTTAGTGGATCATTTAGGTGGGATAGCGAAAGAAGAGATTCTTTGTAGAGCGGATTCTGTCAGAGAAGACTATGACGAGTTGGTTCAGATTCTTAAATCCCAATTTTGTCCCGTAGAATCCCTTCAGACCCTGAGTGCTAGTTTTCACTCTTGTGTTCAGAAGGATGGTGAGTCACTGGCGGACTTTAGTAGGAATTTGATGAGGTACTATTCTCGCATGGAGCAGGCAGCTCCCTCTGAAGATGAAAAGAAGGCATTACATGCATTGCGTGATACTTCTTTGAAGGAAGGCTTTGTAAGGGGTGCCAGAGAGGCATCGGTGAGGCGAGAATTACGTAGGATTGAATTGGCCATGAAAAGCAAACCTTTCATGGACATGCGTTCAGAGGCATTGGATCTCTTTAGAGACCAAGAATCTATTCGTAAGATTGGGGTAAAAGAAGTGAGGATGGAGGACCCTTTGATAGGGGTAGCTTCATGTGATAAGGAGTCAGTTGTTGACACTAATGAGCTTAGTGAACTGAGAGGTCATTTGAATCAGTTATGCAAACAGGTGGCGGTTTTAGCCGATTCGGTTAAAAGTTTGAAGACTACTCCTAAAGCTCCACAAAATGAACTTGTATGTTACAACTGCGGAAAGAAAGGGCACATTCGACCCAGATGCACTGAGCCAACTTTGTGTTACAATTGTAAAGGTCGAGGACACATTAGCAAGAATTGTCCAGAAGTGGTACCATCTAATAGTCCAATTTCCTCAAATGTTCCAGTGGATAGTCCAAGTGTGAGAGTTAGTGATGTAGGTAATGCTAAGAGTAGCGTGTTAACCCAGAAGTTGATCTCTCACAGTCCTCGAGGCAAGGTCCGGTTCAAAGATGTTGAACTTGGTTGTGTGTTTGACACGGGAGCGGAGACTTCCATAATTCCTTCATCGGTATTTCATTCCCAACTTAAAGATTTGGATGGTGGTCTACAACAGCTTGATGGTTTGTTCGTAAACGTAGTAGGGGTAGGTGGAGTTGAAGTCCCTGTTGAAGGATATGTAGAAGTCCCAATAACTATTGAAGGTCAGAATTTAGTAGGTAGCTTCCTTGTGACTCATGATGAGGTTTGTCGTTCTGCTCGATGTGAACATCCCATCTTGTTAGGTTGTAATATCCTTCGTCGGTTGCCTTCTAAGATGATGGAGTCGGTTTTATCTCGATCATTGAAACCAAAAGAAGAAGGCTGCGGAGATGAGTTGGCTGGTTGCTCTACACATATTAGTGTGAGCTCTGAGGAAGTTCTTCCACCCTTGTCTGTTCGAAGAGTAGTTTGTAAGGTTCAGTCAAGTGCTATTGATGCAGATGAGGTATTGGTGAAGGACACACTGAGTAGGTTTGATCCTACACTCTGTACAGTGGAAGGCTCCCAAAGCATTAGGGGAGACTCGGTGGAGTTATTGGTACAGAACAGTTCTGAGCATGAGGTACGAATCCCCCCTCACACGCCAGTAGCAGAAGCTCAGGCAGTGAGTAGGAAGCAGGAAGTCCATGTAGAATTTCAGGAAGAGGGTAGCCTGTTGGTGTCAGTATACGATGTTATTACTGATCAGACTCCCAGTATTAAGGAGGATACCAACAAGGCAGGTAGTAGAGATGGTGTAGATCTTCCTAAAGGAGTGAAATTGGAGGGTTTGTCAGTGGTTGAAGAAGAAAAGATTGTTGAATTATTGGCTAAGCATAAGGATGCCTTTTCTGAGGGGTCATTTGATTTGGGAGAATGCATTGTGGTACCTCATGAAATACAAGTTGTAGAAGGTCCTCCTATAAGGCTACCATATCGACGTTTGCCCCCTGCACAAGTAGATGATGTTAAACAAATGTTGCAAGAAATGTTGGATCAGGGAATAATCCGACAGTCAAAGAGTCCTTATGCAAGTCCCATAGTAATCGTGAAGAAAAAGGATGGATCTCTGCGATTGTGCATAGACTATAGATTGTTGAATGCTAGAACAGTGAAAGATTCGTTCCCTCTTCCTCGAATTGATGAGGCATTGGAGGCTTTGTCTGGTGCATGTTATTTTTCCACTTTAGATCTCGCACATGGGTACTTTCAAGTAATCATGCATCCAGATTCGATTGAGAAGACAGCATTCAGAGTTCCGTGGGGACTTTATGAATTCCTTCGCATGCCACAAGGCTTATGCAATAGTCCCAGTACATTCCAAAGAACAATGGAATATGTCCTAGGGGATCTGAATCTGACTGAAGTCATTTTATACCTAGATGACATCCTTGTCTTCTCCCGTACTCTTGATGAGCACGTAGACCGCTTGGGTCGAGTTTTGACTAGGCTGAAGTCCAATGGATTGAAAATAAAAGGAAAGAAATGTGCTTTCATGAAGAAGATGGTCAAGTATCTTGGACATGTTGTGTCAGAAGAAGGGATTAGTGTTGATGATGACAAAGTTGAGAAGATTCATTCATGGCCAACTCCACAAAGTGGTCGAGAAGTGAGTTCGTTTTTGGGACTGGCTTCTTATTTCAGGAGGTTTATTCCAGATTTTTCAAGAATTGCTAAGCCTTTGCATGAGGTTTCTGCAAAGAAGAATCAGGTTCCTCAGCCCTTGTTTTATTGGAGAGAAGAGCAACAGATCGCTTTTAGAGCTGTTAAACTAGCTTTGGTACAAGCTCCTGTGTTGGCTTATCCAAGGTTTGATGAAAGTTTCATCATTGAGGTGGACGCTTCTGGAGAAGGCTTAGGTGCTTGCTTGTCGCAAAGGGATGCAAAAGGGAAACCTCACCCTATTGCATTTGCGAGTAGAACTCTAAGGGGGTCAGAAAAGAATTATGCTGGACTGTCAAGCTTCAAGTTGGAATTACTTGCTCTTAAATGGGCTGTAGTGGACAAATTTGGTTCGTATATTCAGGGCCAACACTGTGAGGTCTTCACAGACCACAACCCTCTGGTACACTTGAGAAATGCTAAATTGGGAGCCACAGAGACTAGGTGGGTGGCGCAGTTAGCACCATACGATATAGAGGTAAAATATCGTCCTGGCTCTGCGAATAAAGTAGCAGATGCACTAAGCAGACGACCATTGGGTAGGGACGAGGTTGCTGTGATGATAAATGAAGTAACAAAGACTACCCCAGTGTCTGTGTCTCAAGAGAATAGCAAAGTTAGTGAATCAATTGACCAAGAAGATAGTTGGGTTCCCATGATGTTGCCTTCGTATAGTTTTGAAGACTTAGCGATTCTCCAAGCTAATGATCCTGTACTTAAAGAAGTGAGATGTTTGAAAAAGAGAGGTTGGGAACCGGGTCAGTTCATTGATCCGAAACTGTTTGATCTTGTTAGAGGTTGGTTGAGAGAATGGCCTCGGTATGTAGAACATGCAAATGTCCTTTACCGTGAAGTAGAAGATTCTGTCCATGGTAAGGCCCTACAGCTGTTAGTTCCAGAAGTTTTGAAGAAGACTGTGTTGGAACTCGTGCATGATCAATGGGGTCATCAAGGGATAGATCGTACGTTGAATCTTCTGAAGGAGAGGTGTTATTGGCCGGGTATGTCTCAGACTGTGAAGGAGTATGTGAAGAGATGTTTTAGGTGTGTTACATCAAAACCACCCCTTCCTACTATCCGTCCTCCTCCTCGACATTTAGTAGCTTTTCGACCCCAGGAGGTGTTAGCGATGGACTTTTTGAAGTTAGACAAGGGACAGCAAGGCTACGAAGATGTTTTGGTACTTACTGACGTGTTCAGTAAGTATGCACAAGCAATACCTTGTCACGATCAATCTGCAAAAACCGTAGCAAAGGTTTTAAGAGATGAGTGGTTTGCCCATTATGGAATTCCTGGTAGAATTCATTCTGATCAAGGAAGATCATTCGAGAATCGTCTTGTTGCAGAATTATGTCAATTATATGACATCAAGAAGTCCCGTACTACTGCATATTACCCCCAAGGTAATGGACAGTGTGAGAGATTTAATCGAACTCTTTGTGGGTTGCTAAGATCATTGAATCCTAAAGAAAGAAGGCGTTGGCCAGAGTTGATTAAACACATAGTGTTCATGTACAATACTACCCCCCATCGTGTCACTAGGGTCACTCCCTATTTTCTGATGTTCGGTCGAGATCCTCAGTTGCCGATTGATCAACTGTTGAGTAGATCAAAGTTGTCCTGGAGTGAGGATTATGTGGAAAATCAGAACAAGCTCATGGAAAGAGCTTATCAGATTGTAGTAGATCGGCAAAGAGCTGCTGCACTGAAAGAGGAACAGAGACAAAAGGTTGGAGATGTTCCTGTCTTGAAAGTAGGGGATCGAGTGTTACTCCGCCGTGATGCTTTTTCAGAGCGTCACAAGTTACAGAACAAATATGAGGATTCTCCTTATTTGATCGTTGCAAAAAATGAGGAGAATGATGTTCTTCAGATAAGGCCAGTTTTTGGTGGTAAATCGAAGTGGGTGAATAGACGACGATTAATAATTGATCCTCGTCAAGTAGGAGAATCTATTGATGTATTCCCAGTACCCAGTGATATCGATAGATATTCAGTTAATGAGAATGAACAGAGTCATAATGATACTGATGACACAGATAGTGATGATGATGATGTGCCAATATGGTTATATTTGACCAGTAGTGACTCTGAAACCCCAGAGACTAGACAAGTTAGACGCTCCACGAGATCCACACGTGGAAAAAATCGTAATCCCTATCGTTTGCCGACTTCAGCCGTTACTGGTCGTCCAGTATGATTGTTCAGGGATTTATTATTTATTTCATGAAAATTGATCCCATTAGAGATGGATTTAATCAAACTAGCCTAATTTAGTGAAAATTATTCGAGATTCAAGTGCCTAGCTGATTTAGTTTTTCATTTAGGAATATGGGAGACAAATTTTGCTAAAAGAAAATTTGGACTGTGTCATATAGGATTTCTTTTGCAAGGCTTGCTTGGTATATATTAGTTTCTTTGAGCCAGATTGCCTTCTTTGCTAATTCTCCAAAAAAAAAAAAAAAGGAAAAGAAATCTAATCCTTAAAAACACACATAATTGGCTAACAGTAATTCTCATTCAATTTTGACAGGATTCAATAAATTAACTGTGGTCTTTAGTCATCAGGGTAGGAAAAAAAATCAAATACAATTTGATTCTCAGCCTAATTTTTTCATTAGGGATTATGAATTTTACTTTCAGTACAAGTTTGAAATTCTACATTTTGAGATCAATTTTTTATGAGAAGACAAGATAACTCCTTGCTTTCAGTTCTTCGTGACAGATGCGTATCTTATACAAATTTCTTTCCGGGTTAAAATTTGAAGAGGTCAGTAGTTACATCCTAAACCTTGTTTAGTTTACTGTCAAATGAGTGAAATTTAAAAAAAAAAAAAAAAAAAGTATTGGAATATGCTAATCAGGTTTGATTTGGCTGAATCTGGATTGTTTAGTTTTTATTATTTCAATCATTCCAAGAAATAAGTGGACTCTTTACTGTTAGAAGTTCAGTGAAAGAATTTTCTTTTCATACATAGGTTGAAGTAATAAGGCAGAAATTTGATCAAGATTGGAGAATAATCAAGAAAATTGAAAAGACATATTTGATTTAATAGCATCCAGAGAGTAGATATTAATTTCTTTTGTTTGAATCAGCAAACTGGAAGATAGATACCATATACCGGTACTTTCTAATCTTTGTTGTGATTTTGAATATTGATTGTAGTGTGAATAATTCGACCTGATATTAAATTGAATTATGTGCTATATTATAGTCGGGTCGACTATATCTTGAGTGGGGGAATTGTGGAAAGTTGAGTTTTAGCCAAAGTATTTTCTTCTATAGATAAAGATATTTGAAGCTCGATTTGGCGTGCTCTTAGTTAAAGAAATTTTAGGGATTGGCTATGCAAAGTTTGTTTTCAATAGGACGTGTCATCTGGGTTGCGAGGTTGTTGGATTCCTTGTTTTGTCAAACATGACTAAGAATCGCATCCATCTAGTTTTTATGAATGAAAACAAATCACCGTGTAGGGTTCTTTGGATTCCTTTTTTTATTAATTACAGCTGGGCTTCTGTCTCGTGTTCATGAATGAACACTAATCAGTGAGCGATACTCCCGTAAAAGATAAATTAGTTCCACCCAGCAACAGCGTAGGCACTTTTATTTTGTTAACCGATTAATGGTCGGAAGATATGCAAATTAGCTAAAAGGTACATTGTAAATAGGTATCTAGAAAGATTGTTGAAGGTGAAAGATTGAAGGTCTTAATGATGCAAGGCGCATTAATTCTTGGTGATACGGTTAGGTTGGTGATGTGAGCAGAATACATGTAGCATCGGGCGGGTTATCGGGATTCATTCCTTCTTGAGCTTGCATCAGCGTAGCATCAAATTTTATGGGTGAAAGTTCGTTGCTGGTGATTCCCAACACTTTAGATCTTCCGAAGTGTGGTACGTACATTTAATTTGAAATGTTATTTGTACTGGTAGTGAATGTTAGTCATATTAGAGTATTAGGATGGAATTATTTTGTGACAAGACTCACTGATTTCCAAACAAGTATTATTAAGTAACACAGATTTGTATATGTGGGACATGTACACAAACATGTTAGATTTGGAAAGGTCTGTGGTATGAATTAATTAGCTAAAAAATTATGAAAGAGCTATTGAGCATATTGTGATTAATGAGTTATGGCTCTTGAGACATTAGGATTGATATAATTATAGGACAATTGTTATAGTAATTTCAATTATGGATAAATAACTGGAATGGTTAGTTGTCTTATTTTCAGTCTCTAATGTTAACTGTTGGATTTTATCAAGTTGAAACTGATAGAAGTCTTTATCTTGATACAGAGAAAATTCTTTTAATGGAATGCTAGCATGAAAAAAGTAAAATAAGTATGTAAGACAAGTTAGCAATTTTGGATTTGTTCTTTGTTTAACAGCGGTACAAGTAATTTCTACACTGGAATTGAATCCAGCCAGTGTGTTGGAGTGTTGGTTTACAATCACGTGACGAGTGGGTGTTGATCCTGGGTAAGCTGTTGCATTATATTTGGGCGTGGTCTAAGATCTACATTCTAATTATGTGCATGGTGTACAATATTACGTTTGTACTGTATTGATTTTATTGATTTAAATTGAAATCAGAATTGAGATTAATATAGAGTACCTTTCAAAAACTTTAAATGAATTCTTGTGCGGAAACCGATTTGACTTATGGATGCTGTCCTTTTGATTGAGGTATTTTGAGATGTCATTGAAGAGTGTAGTTAGTGAGGCTTTACAATTTGAGGGGATTTGTATGTCATTTTTGATTTAGAGGATAATGACGATGGTCTCTTTGTCTGCCATTCTTCAGGTTTGGTTAGTGTTACAAACATTCGAGGATAAGGATGGTTAGGCAGGCTAACTACAAGGAATTAAGCATTCATAACTTGAATTATAATTTGACGCATTTATTATAATTTTGAATTCAGAAATGCATTTCTATTTTTGTAATGCTGTTTTTATAGCATTATCCATAATATACACTTCAACAGTATGCTTATTTTGTAGGATATTTGCTAAAGGATAGACACTTAACTTTGTCATAGTGTAATTGGCATCATCTGGTGTCTTTGTCATATGCTTAGTAATTAAGAATAAGATCAATCATATATTAATGTCATTATTTGATTGTATACTTATGATGGTCTTGCTTTATATCTTGCAGGGTTTTTTTTTATTTTTGTCTTTGTGCTGGATGAATAAAAGACAAGTGTACTGTACATGAATCCGTTGCCCCTTGTACTCCTTGGAGTGACCTATTCCGAACTACGACATTATGTTCAAAGGCTAACACCCCACACTTTCAAACTCAAGTTTAAAACTGTTACTCAACTAACTTTTAATTTTCCCTGTTCTTAACTTATAAGTCAACTTTTCTGTCTTTATTTAAAATTAGATATGTTCTGTCTATAGGACATAACTGAAATTTTACTCTTCCTGAAAACACAATAAAATTGAGGGGGTAAAAAACAAATTGGTTTATGCCTCACTTTTTATTTGTATTTTAGTAATATACATGATGAGTCGCTTGCATTCACTTTGGAAAAACAAACAAACAACAACTGACTGTTTTAAAGTCGATTTTCCCCTTGAAAACTGTTGGTTATTATTGTAAAGGCCATCCCCATCCCTATAAAAGAAAAAAGGGAGATGAATAACTCAACCCCCCCCCCCCCCCCCCCCATGGATTAAGGACCTTGCGTATATGGTTTTTAGTACTACGGATCTTCTCCTGTAGTATAGTAGATTTACCAGCAAGCCTACTCTGTCAAATGACAATAAAAGTCCGGTGTTCTCTTAAACGTTAGAAGGGTGTGGCAAGATAGTGATAAATTCGGAGTCAGGTGAGAAACGGGGGGGGGGGGGGGGGGGGGGGGGGGGAAGATTCCTTAGAATAAAAAAGAAGTACAAAAATTAATAAAACAAGAAATCAACGACGAGCATGTTATTTCGCGACCAGTTGTTCTAAATACTGATTAGGTTTATTCTTCATCCGTCACCGCTTTTCCTTGCAAAGGTCTGAACATTATTTAGAAGGCTTACGAAACGAAAAAGAAAGAAGAAGAAAGAAAGAAAAAGAAGAGGAGGAGTAGGAGGAAGAAGAAGAAGAAGAAGAAGAAGAAGAAGAAGAAGAAGAAGAAGAAGAAGAAGAAGAAGAAGAAGAAGAAGAAGAAGAAGAAGAAGAAGAAGGAGGAGGAGGAAGAGGAGGAGGAGGAGGAGGAGGGGGAGGAGGAGGAGGCGGAGGAAGAGGGAGTTGTCATTTTTAATTAAATTTTGAGAACACCGTACGTATAGGAAATGTGATCTGCAAAACTGCAATCACCCTTAATTCCACGCACACGTC
>CM057156.1:13184-98184 GCA_029962745.1 Echinometra lucunter
ATCGTCTAACATTGTCTACCTTGAATAAAAAGAAACACAAGTCAAATAATGTGATATTCCAGTCGTGATTTTTGGTGAACTTTTAGTGTAAATATCTGAGAAGAACGCAAATTAATGACTATACTCTGCCCTACGCTAGGACCTGTGAACCCCCGACCGCTCATCGCACAATAATCACAGCGCTTTGTTAGCCCGGCGCACACTGCACATGCTGCACGATCCGACTGCGATCCGATTTGGGAAAATTTTGTTATAGCATTTGCTATGAACATTCAAACATATAAAATCCTCGTGATCAAAGTTTGGAATAGCCGTATTAAGACTAAAATTGAAATTCTGCGATCCTCCCTATAGGAATAAAAGCAAATTCAAGTCCAAATTGTAGTGACGTCATAGCAATCTTGCCATCGGCTAAGATTTGAAGTCGATTTGGCCTTTACTCCGACCACAAGGCTTGCAGTTAACCAAAATATCGATTTTGGTATTGCTGTCATTATTCCGAACTTCAAATAAGACAATTTTACTTGCTTAAACTTTAATGTTGAATGCAAAATGCCATTTGTTCGAAAATCGGGTCGCAGTCGGATCGTACAGTGTGTGCCGGGCTTTAGGCCTATACTTGTCGCGTAAACAGAGTTCTCACTGGTTTTACAGAACGGGCACTGTGTAAAGCACGTCGACCTCGTAGGAGTTTACCTCGAGACCCGAGATGAAATATTTTTCGTCTTTACGAGATCTTAGTTTTGTTAGTATCTTGCTAATGACCAGCTAAAAGAAACTGAGAAGATCGTTATAACGCGGAGCAAAAATAATCAACAATTACAGTTTATGAATTGCCTTTGATTAAGGACCGGTAATATCGGAGGAAGGTGTGAGGTTGAAAATAGGATGTTCAATATTGCAGATATATCGACTGTCTAGTTGTGAGGGGTCATCATCTGTAGCTTCAGTTGTTAAAACCCCGTTATTTGAGCATTTAACTGTTCTTGTGGGATCTATATCTGTACCTCGCTCAGCTAAGATATTCGAATTCATTTCAGGGGTCTCTGCGGATACTGCTTTTGAAGCATCCGTATTGCTTTCTGAAATGTCCTCTGTTACGGGTAGGTGATCTAGGAGCCTTTGGGACATATCGATATAAGCAGCAAATCTGACGTCTTCGAAATCATATGTCAAAGTGCGTGGATTGAATAAACGTACCGTCTCTTGAGTTGATGGATTGGTATGAATATCAGCTTTGATAACATTTCTTGACGATGGAATGTCGTACGCAGTGCGGTCCATAGGATGGTCTTTTATCTTTGGTAATGGTCGTGAGGATAGATCCATCTTTAGTAGAGAACGCTGATCCGTCTCTGATGGGTACATGGATGCTGTCTGTTCCTGAGTAGGCCGCAGCATCTTCTTTTGTTGATTTTTGTCGGGGATTTGTTCATCAATTGTTTCATAAAAAGACTCCTCTGAGGGGTGTACATGTTCTGATTGGATGGTGCAGCCACCTGATTCCATAGTAGCAGGATGCGATCGAATGCTCGACCTGTATATCTTTGCGCTATAGTTATAGGTATCCGGAGACTCTGTCAATGACCCTTCATTGTTTCTTGGTACCATACTTATCGCTTCCACAGGCGCCCTGTCGCTCACATGTGGGATTCGCAGGATGCCCCCTGTTCTTTCTTCAGATGATATATCAAGAGTACCTTTTCTATTCCGTTTACACGTATGAATGAATCTGGTTCTGATGGTATTCACAACTATAATAGATATCAGTATAATGGCGATGCATGCCAACGTGCAAAGCATTAAAAGAAGTATTTTTTCTGATGTCATGGATGATGTCATGGATATAGAGTTAGGCCAAGTAGAATAAACTTTAACGCCTTCATTCGTCGTAGATTCAACTTCTCCAGAAAGCGTTTTTGGAAGGTAGTATACAGTGGTACTACGTGTATCCATCGATGTCGAAAATGTCATTTATAATGACATCAGAAGTGCTGCCCCAGCATAATTGCCCGGTTCATGATCAAATTCTTGTCGTTGACTTCAGTAAGATAACTTCAAGGAAACCTATGGTCTATATGCTATCGAATTCCACTTCTGCAGGTGTCAGTTCTATCAAATCGACGAAACGCCTTTTAGAGTTTGATAAGATTAAAATTTCTCCTCCACTGCTAATGTACCTTCCATACCGCACTAGTTACCGTTTGGGGCTTTTGGAAACTCGTAGTCTCATTCTTTATCTAACCAACTCCTTGAATTTCTACAAGGCCATGTACGTACAAATAATCAAACCAACGTGACCAAAGAACTTGCCTGGAGATTTGTTTTTGGTGACCAACGAACTTGCCTGGAGTTTTTTTTTTCGGTTGAGTAGCCTTCAAGCAAATTTCTGTATTCTTGGCCTTTCAAAATATACATCCATTTAAAAGATACAATAGCAAAAAATAGACATCTATAAGTAATCGGACTACAATGAAAACTGAATCCAGGTAATTTGACGATGGTTTGTAAATCACTAGACTGATGCATGAAAGTCTGGGGAGCGTTTTATCAAGTGTCTTGTCAGTGGTTTTTTTTTCTGACAACTGTTACAAGATACTTAATATTGCATCTGATTGGCTGAGAGCAAATCTGTCAGTCAAAATCACTGACAAGACACTTCATGAAACGCCCCCAGGAGTGTTTTCTAGTTTTGAAACGTGATTCAGTAGTTCTGTACAATAAAGTCATCAAAAGGTTCGGTTTCAATAGAACCATTCACAACGAGGTTTGAACCCGTGGTTTTATAACATTATGATGTCACGATAGCAGTTGTTGGACAAAGTTGTTCCTCCGGGCTTTAGTTTAAAAGAATATCGTGTTCATTGGTTAGTATTGCTCTTTCGCTTAGGTTAGGGATAGAGTTATGGTTTAAGGTTCAGAGCGTCAGGTTTAAAGTAATGCAAAGTATGTGATCCGGGTTTGAAATTAAGGCTTTGGACTGGACCAGGAGCCATTGCTGCCGTCGTTTGATGCATGCTCTATTCTAAAAATTGGGATGAGATCATAATTTGACTTGTTGGTAAAATCGCGGTGATTTCATCCTTTGTGTGAACGTCTAATACTGTGAACTGATCCTTCTTGTTTGTGACTTAAAATTATCATTAAAATGGATTAGTGATATCGCTGAAGAACGTGATCCATCACTAATGCTTAGTTTACATTTGCCCCGGGCGCCGTATGATGAATTGGTGTACCATTTTCCGTTGGATTTCTTGGGCATCGTAGGTGGCTACAGCCCGGGCTGCGCATATTTTTTTTACACTGGAGTTCTGCCATATTTGCGATAACATTCAAGAAAACCGGTGGTAAATTAGTCTAACTCGTCTGCGCACATGTACAGTGAACACTGATCTCGAACGTCGAACAGCACGGTACGAGCGTACATGTAATGTACACACAAGGGAAGGGAAATACTGCAGCGAGTATTTACACACAAGCGAATCAAGAAAATAAGGAATTTAAGAGGTGATTGAAGGGAAAACAGATAAATAAATAAGGAAAAGAGCAGGGGTGAGATTGAAGGGAAAACAAGGGAAAACGTAATTAAGGAAAGGAGAATGGGAGAGCGGCCTTGAAAGGAAAACAAACTAGCTTTAGCAGGGGAGAGATTCAGAGATTAAGGAAATCAAAGAATAGAGGTGAAAGATTGAAGGGAAAACAAAGAAATACATAAGCAAAAGAGCAGGGTAAAGGGAAAACAACGAAGATAAAAGGAAAAACAATGAATGAGAAATCGAAGGAAAAAAACAGCTATGAGGAAAGAGAAAAGATTAAAATAAACAAGGAAAATAGAAAGATAATTAAAAGTATGATAGAAAGAGAATAGGAGAGAAGGGGAAGGAAATTCACAGAGAGATGAATGACACTCTGACACTCAACTTAATCTGTTTCACACAATGTACAAAGACAGCAACAATACCCCCCCCCCCCCCCCTTTGAAGGAGTCACACAAATTTGAGCTATGATCTATAGGTAAGTATCATGATATGTGCAAGAAATGCATTGTCAGTTGTCATTACAGGGCATTTATGAATTACAGGTTTAAAGCTGACCACTAATTGTTATAGAATATTTCAACTTTTTGGTTCACAGAAACATCCTTACAGTATGCGATTATATCATCAAATCAATCAGTCAATCAAAAATGGTTTTATTTGGAATAAACGTGTACATAGTCATTTCACATGAAAAGCAGCTAGAGCTGGATAATTCATATTAACATGTTTGGCATACTTACAACATTTAAAAAATATATATGTTTAAGATGGTCAATGTACAGATAGTGGCAAGGTACATAAAAGACTTCATCATGGGTAAAACAAAGCTGTATATTAAACCAGGTGACCTGTTGCTTGGAAATTGCAGTCTCAGTAGCATCGTATAGGCCTATTAACCAGAACGTGACAGATAAAACATTCTTTATTTTAATCAGAACATGTGATTAGAACAATGGAACATTAATCAGAATCTTTGAATACAATAGCAGTACCCGTGGAAAATTCCACGGGTGTTAGCCAACTGTGGAAGAAAATCTGTTTAAAATGTATCAGTGATTATTACTCTCAGTTATGATTTTAGTAGAAATGAGGGGGGGGGGGGGTGTAGTGATGATTAAGTGCGCCTGCAGGTACGTGGGAGAAATGCAGAGCTTTTGGCTTCGTTTTTTTTTTCTTTCGCTTTTCTTACCTTATTTTACTTTTTTCTTTTCTTGCTCACATTCTCCCCCCTTTTTTTCGTATTTGGATGGGGGCGATCGCTCCCGTTGCGTCTTCCTTTTTGGCTACCTGGGTTCAGTTACAGCTTGCCATAGATTTTATCATTCATTTTGAAACGATTCTCTCTTGCAACATTATTTTGTTCATGGTCAGTAGAGTTGTATTTGCATTCGTTCTGATTTATTATTATTGCCATATTTTTCTTCACATTTACACACATACACACACAATCACACAAGGAATTATAGTTAAGAAACTTATTATTTTATATACAGAGAACTTTAAGAAATGATATTATCAATATGCATGTTGTTTTGTTACGAAACAAAAGAAGTGAAATCATAATTGTAGAATGTTACTGCTACACCTTATATTGGACCACATTATTTATACGGTTTTGTTTAAATTCATCAGTCTTTACCAATTATCGATTTTTCTTTTTGTTTTCAATCACCTAAATTATGTGAAATGAATTTTTACAACAGTTATTATTTGGTATGCATGAAATAAAATGGTATAAAATCTAATGGTTAGGCTACAGCATGAAGTAAAGTTAATTCGGACATTTTATTTGAAAAGTTTTGTGAAATGGTTTTATATCCCTCTGATCATACCTTCTATTCTCTTTCTATTTCCCTTGCTTATTTCAATATTTTCCCTTTCCTCTTCTCTATACTGTAGCCTATCTCCTTATGTAGGCCTATATATTCTTTGATTCCGTTCCGTTAACATTGTTTTTAGTTATCTTTAATATTTTTGCTTATCCTGCTCCTTTCCTTGTGTATTTTTTTTTTGTTTTCCCTTCATCCTATCACCTATTTTCCTTGTGCATCTCTTTGTCTTCCCCTCAATCTATGACCCTTTCTCTTTTCGTTATTAAATAGCCTACTCCATATCTGAGCAGTCAGACATGACACAATATGCCTTTCCTTCTGTGCATAATACGTACGTACAGTACATTTTTGCTAATATTGTTTGCGCTGACGGGTTAGACTCATTTACCACCGGTTTTCCTGAATTTTATCGCAAATATGGCAGAACTCTAGTGTAAAAAAAATACGTGCCTACGGGCTGTGGCGTTTGTGTTTGCATTATCTACGCGGTCAAAGTGCCATTTCCTGTATTGGCCTATCAGGGGGCAGGCCGAGGGATGTCCGTATGAGGCTGATCGGAGATTGTACGGTATTCAAGCAATCTTCGCAGCCTCTCCAAGGAAATCGTACGCATACCCGAAAGTTTGTTGCATTTTGTGAGTCTGTCTATCCACGCGCGCGAATGCCGAACCTTCTCCACAGACCTGTGTACATTAATTACAAAAATATTGAATCTCTACTTATATAACTGCCTGTATCTTTAACATTTATCAACGAAAAAAAATATGAATGTTGAATCAACCTCTAAATACTTTCAATACAATTTCTATCGTATCTTATGTAGAATTCTGGCCTTTTTGGTTTGTAAACACCCTTCTTTTTGTTTTCACAGAAAATAAAGAAGCCCCAAATAACACGTATTTCTATGGGGAAAGATGTCGAACCACAGTGACAAGGTGTTTTTTGTTGATTGGTTAGAAGTGTTTCTTATGGCGGAAATGAACCAGTTGAAATATCTAATAAAAGAGTAAGAGTGCGTTGTGTGACCTATCTATTCTTCCTTCCTATTGGTTGTATGGAATTCTGGCCCTTCTTTTTTTTTTGATTAATATAAGTGCTTATTTTGGTTTGTCATCGCACACATATCGAGAACATACTTGCGTGCGCACTGTACCTACCATAGACATACATGCGTCTGACTAGACCAGCGCTCACAGCGAGCAGAGTGTCTTCTTGGTGACCTTCATCTACGCACATGCAAAAAATCAGGCAAAACTTTTTGACATGACCCCATACAGAGGATGCGCGGTGACCGTACAGCCGCGAGGGTTCCGTACGATGCCCGTGCGGGAATTGTTCGATGTCATCTATGATATGTTTACGAGCTACGGGCTTACGATTTTTCAGATTTGTATAACTCATCGTGATACAAAATCGTAGAGGCTGCGGAGCCCGTGAATCCGTACGGAAACCTTACGGTCGCCTGCATGCCTCCGCATGGAGATAGCAAGGTTAGGGGGTTACGGGCGGGATACGGGCTCCGTACGATGATCGCAAGCCAAATGTAAACTAGGCATAACTTAAAGAGAAATACTCGTAGACCTGTTATGGAAGCTTATTTCAAGGGCTTTGGTGTAAGCTATAAGGATTGAATTAACTTGTCATGTAGATTTATATCTGAGCAAGTATATGATGAAATAAAACATGAATATATGAATAAACATGACTTGCTCCTATGTCAATAAAGTTTCGGGCAAGCTTCTTCATTTTTCAGAAGTAAGTTCAATATAATTATATACAAATTTTACCCATGCGTCAATCTATGCGTATGGGTTGAGGGGGCTAGCGCCATCTCACCTACTGTGGACAAGACAAACTGTATAGCTGATATTGTTATGTCAAAATATTGCTCTATTTGTTCAGCACAGAAAGAGATGCAGTAACTGAGACCGGTAGGGAAGAATGGTTCCAATATGTGTTTTGTGAAGATGTGGACATGGTGAAAGAGGCCGGGGAGAGTTATGGGAAATCACCCTCAGCGTGTTCTCTTTCCAAACAACGTTAACAAGTCGACTTGTCGATTTTTGAGACTCCATATGTTCATGAATTAATCATCAATAACCCGATTATGTCCTGGCAGATTAAACGTCTTGTTGACACCTGGCACAGATTCTCTCTTCCCAGGTTGACATGTTTCTCCCAGAGATCAAAGTCCCTGTCGGCTATAAATCGACTTAAATTGACAGCAACATAATCTGAGCATCCTCGTATGAATATTATTGAATTTTCAACGCATGTCTTAGTTTCTTTATGGGAAGTATATGCCTCTGAAAATGTGACTGAAGAATGTAATATACACATTATAATATTTGTACATCATACGCGTTACATTTTAACTGCTTCCTCTTTGTGAAGGCTAAGCAAAAGAAATTTGATAGTCAATATGGTCAAGTGGTTCAAATAATGGACTTAAGATAAAAAAAAAAAAAAAAAAAAGAGGTCGTGGGTCCAAACTACGGAGCGTCAGTAATGTTAGGTGATAAGACATCAGTCGTGTCACATGTTAATGTAAATTTATTACTCTCAACCCAGGTACCAAAGCGGTACCTAATCTGATACTGTGTGTGTATTAAGGAAATCTTGCTAGGGGGTGGGTGGTACTGCTTTAAAGCACCTCATGTGCATGGTGGATACGAGTGTCATAGAAGTATATATTATTCACACTCATTGACAACCCCTGCCTATACATGCTCACTGAAATAAACTCAAATGTCTTCTACATGTTTAATCACCTATCGAGTACCGATCTCATTTTTCGGGAACCTGTCGAGTCGAGTCGGGGAGAGTTCTAAGAGAGTGGGGAGCATTCGGACTGGGTTCGAACTAGGTCGGAGTCTAAAATCGGAATGTGTACGGTTTCAGTACCAAGTTGGGTCCGGTTGTTGTCGGTCGAACTAAAACCGAATCATTGTCGATAGAGTACTGAATAGAATTTTGGTACCAGACACAAAACCGAAGTCGAACCTCGTCTGATACAAAACTGAACAAAGCTGAACTCAGTCCGATCAAGGGCTGTATTGACATCCACAACAAATTTATAGTCAGTTGTCAACAGGTACGTGAAATGCCATTTTATGATAATTCTTGGAAACGTTATATTTTTGGAAAGGTATTATCAATTAATAAAACAGTGAGAGTTGTTTCCAAATTTTAAAATGGACAGAAGTTGATTTCAGTCCCCTTTTTATGGTGGGTGCGGGGGTAATCATGAAATAAAACTAGGAAAAATATTTAAAGTGCATTACTGATGACTCGTAGTAAGTTTAAACATGCTATTGCCGACGATTTTCGAGAGGAAAAAAAACCGCAGAAAAAAATGTATGATTAATGAAAATATGGTTATTCGTTCGAACTATAGTGTTTTTTTATCCACATGTTCAGTAAGATCAGAGAGATTGAAGGGATGAAAAAAATCCACAGGCTGCACCCCCACACAAATCGGCCCAAGACATACAGAAATATTCATTGCAAAAAATTAGTATCTAACATTGTAAATTTCTCATTTTGTAGGCTTGCAAAATAGTAAAAACTCAAGAACTTCAGGGGGAGGTGCCTGAACTCCCGTTTGGGGCCCTTTAGCCCCTGTATTCTGTTTGTTTCGGTGTCAGCCCAACCCCTCCTTCCGCGATCTTTTCTTCATAGGTACCTAACGCGTGGAGACAGGGTGGTCCGGGGGTGGGGCAGTATAGATCCAAGTTTCAAAAGTCATAATTCACCCTCTCTCCCCCTTAAATGTTTGAAAAGGGGACTTTATGCCCATTCTTAAAATTAGGAAACAACGTCCATAGTATAACTCATCAAATTACCTATCCAATAAGTTATGTTTCCAAAAATCATCACAAAGTTTCATTTTGACCCACCTTTTTTTTTTCTTCAACTGTTTAACAACGGACTATGTACCCGTACAAATTCTTTCTAACATTCAGGGAGAATAAATAACAACAACAAAAAAAGTAAGCAGAATCTGGGTTGTCGGTTTGATGTCGGGCATGCAACGGTGCCCGACCATACCAATTCAGAAAAATATCAGTCGGTCTGAGGTCGGTGTGGTCGGCGTGGTCGGTGTGACTGCACCATAACCAGTCAAAAAGTGGGTCACACCGACCAGACCGACCTCAGACCGACTCAGATTTTTCTGAATTGGTATGGTCGAGCACTGTTGCATGTCCGACATCAAACCGACAACCCGATTCCTCAGGAACCCAGTCCGATTACATCCTGCTTTTTTTTTTTTTTTTTTTTTTGTAATTTATCATCCCGAATGTTAGAATTTATACGGGCACAAAGTCCGTTGTCAACCAGTCAAAAAGTGGCTTAAAATGCAACTCTGTAATGATTTTTGGAAACATACCTTATTGGAAAAATAATCTTATATATTGTACTAAGGACATGCTTTCCAAATTTTAAAAGTGGGCATAGTCACCTTTTCAAGCAATTTGAAGGGGGAGGGAGGGGAAATTTTAAAACTTGAATCTACCCTGCCCCACCCCATCCTATCTCCACACGTTAGGTACCTATGGAGAAGAGATTGCAGAACGTTCTTTGAGTTGATGGGGATGACACACAAACAAACAGAGTTCAGAGGCTGTAGGACCCCTAACAGGGGTTCAGGCGCCTCCGCCCCCAACTCCGAAGTTCTTGAGCTTTTACGGTTTTGCAAAACTACGAAATGAGCAATTTTTAATGTTAGATACTAAGTTTTTTGCAATTTTTTATATGTTTGGGGCCAAATTTATTTTGAGTGGAGCCCCCCCCCCTTCCCCCTGCCGCTTCTGCGGCCCCTGTAGATTTAATTTTCATCCCTTCAAGCTCTCTGATCTTATTGTACATGTGCATGTAAAAAAAAAACTAGAATTCGAAAGAATAACCTTATTTCATTAATCATATATTGCTCCTGCGTTTTTTTTTTCTTCTCGAAAATCATCTGCAGTATCATATTTATAAACTTCCCACGAATATCCATCAGTAATGCACCATAACTACTATTTTCATATTTCTGTTTTATAATCACCCCCGCCCCCACCATAAAAAAGGTGACTGAAATCAACTTGTGTCCATTTTAAAATTTGGAAACAACTCTTACTGTTTAATGTTCCCTTCTTCTATCTTTATCTTTTGTCTTTGTTTATTTCTTCATTTCCTTCCATTCCTTTTCTTTCCCTTTCTTTTCCCCTTACTCTTTTCATTCCCCTTACCCTTTTTCCTTTTCCCTTCATTTTCTCCTTCCCCTTCTCCTTCTTTTTCTTATAATTTTTTTTCCTTTTTTTGCCTCTTTCTTCCTCTTGTCCTTTGTCTCATTCCTGTTTATTCCTTGCTTTTGTTCTTCTCTCCCTTTTTGATTTCCTGTTTTACCCTTACTACCTCTTATTTTCTGTAAGATTTGGAAAGCTTTCCAATTGTTTTGGTATACTGGGTATGTATTTAAAAGGTTGTAACCATCGGGGGCGTAGACAGCGGGGGGATGAGGGGTATGCATCCCCCTCCCCCACCTCACAAGGTGGGGGAATGACATGTACAATCATCCCCCAAGTTTTAGGTAAGGATGTTTGCTTACAATTCAACTGA
This sequence comes from Echinometra lucunter, assembly GCA_029962745.1. Taxonomy (NCBI): domain Eukaryota; kingdom Metazoa; phylum Echinodermata; class Echinoidea; order Camarodonta; family Echinometridae; genus Echinometra; species Echinometra lucunter. Next base: position 24,160 of record CM057156.1, read on the forward strand.
ATTAACATGTAGAAATGATAGGAACAGCAATAATGATAATAATAATTATCATTATAACAACAACAACAACAATAACAATAATAATGATAATAACAATAATTATTATTATTGTTTTATTATTATCATTATTATTATTATTATTATTATTATGCTTATGATAATAATAATAGTTATCATCATCATTAATGTGACTGAAATGACGATTACTACATCGATCATTATTCTGATTTATGTAGTTACTTATATTACTTTGGGTAATTTCGGCGCCGTCACAGTTTTTCTGAAGTTTGAAGTTTGAAGTTTCTTTTATTTCCACATAATGTAAGTAACACAATTAAATAAACATACATATTCTTATTCTTGGAATAACAATATTTGAAATAAATTTGCATATAAAATAATACATTTTACTCTTTGTAAGTATTAAGTTCATTTAAGAAAAATAAATCAGTGGAGGAGTCTATTTAAAGAAGCAAAGCTTGTGTTGTATAGACCCCTATCTGAACATGCTGAAGTGGTGTAATAACAATTTTTTTAAAAAGATAAATAGCGTGATGCAAATATGCAATGTGTGTCAGTCCATATTCTGTATTCGTTTGTCACGGTGCGTATATATTCTATTTATGTCTGTGCATTCGGGTGTATGTGGGTGTGTGTGGGTGGGTGTGTGTGTGTGTGTGCGTGTGTATCTGTATACGAAACTGATCCTCGAATTCTTGTGAACGGCAAATTATCCCCCCCCCCCCCCTCCAGGTGTAAGAACCTGTCTACGCCACTGGTAACCATTTCTCATTTTTCTTTTACACATCATGTACATCATGCACCTATGATTGTCAGAGCGCTCTTAATTTGTCCTTGCCCGTTTTCTTCTCACTTTTCCTTTCTTCCTCTCTTCTCTTCCTCCGTCTTGTTCATCTCTTTTTCTCATCCCTCTTCTCCTTCTTCTAGTTCTTTTGTCCTCCTTCTTTTCCTTTCCTACTTTTTCTTAAATAAAGAACACAGCTTATGATATTATTATAATACCTTTCAAAAAATATATATTTCCAAGAATCATCATAAAAATTGCATTTCAAGTACCGGTCGACGACTGACTATTTGTTGTTGGAGTCAATACAGCTCTTGTTCGGGTTGAGTTCAGCTTTGTTCTGTTTTGTATCGGACGAGGTGCGACTATGACCAAAGGCCTGTTCATATTTTCTTCTTTGCGCAGACGTTAAAGACATGAATCAGGATTATGAAATTCAGATTAAGAGCTTTTTATGAAATTCCTTCATTTCTAAGGCGGGATGTACCTAGTGTTGTAGAAGGCATTTCAAAAATTCTTTGACCGTTGTTTCTTGCACGAGATTTGAAAGAATAGGCTATGTATTAATCGGTTATTCTAAATATAAGTCTGTTTTTGAAATACCCATAAAGTTGGATGATCAAAAACATTTATAGGAAATGGTGGTTATAAGGAAATGGTCGAAAGACTGAAGTTGTGGCCTTCAATACTTCTTCGAGGAGACTGTCACATCGGTTCGCATCATTTTTAAACAATTTGCATATAGTACTCTTGCGTGACTTGGGAAAATGTGTAGAATGCAATTTATCTTTTAAAATCTTTAAGTTGCCTGCAGGAAAAAAAGGTGTCCTTTGTATGGATTCAATGAGGAAATGAAATTCGAAATCAGCCTTTCTTCAGGGGAATTCTAAACAAAATAGTTGGGTTATCTACATGCCTTTAAATATGAGAGAACATGTTACGAATTTGACTGCCCATTGGTGAAAATGAATGCTGACAGTGTCCTTTCTTTAATAGCAGATTAATTCAAATGACACTCATATACTTGATAAAAACTGGAATTACACGGAGATTAATTTGAATGATACAGAAGCAAATTCCCTAGCTCATAACTTGCATACATTCAGGCCAGTAAACGAGTGTTTGTTTTTTTTTATTCATTTTTCTTTCTTTTTTGTGTGTGCTAAATTGAATGGATTCTTTATCAATAATGGACTAATAAAAATATAAATTTGCCCGGGAAAATCTTTGATTTTTTTATGACAGATATGGTTCTGTTTGTTCAGCAGGGGGGAAAATGTAGTGGTTTGGAAGGTATGGATAGTTCCCATGACCTCATGTTTTCTGTTAGATGAATCAACTGTTTATTGAGTTGGATCGTGAAGAGGAACAGGGGTAATTATCGCGCTCGCCCAGTAGCAGTGGTATTGAAGAGCCGAGGATAATGCCCCCCCCCCCCCCGATATTATAATTTAGAATTTAGTACAGTCAAGTTTCTCTTTCTACTGCTACCTTCCTCTTGAATCGTTCAACACCAAACAATGAAATGGCAGTTTGGCTACTTTTTCACAGATCTAGTCACAATTTATGGATCAAATACTTTATTTCACCTACTCTTTTGAACTTTATGAGACCGTGTAGATACTTCCTCTTCCTCCAGTTAAGCCAAATGAGTTTTATTAAGGAATCAAAACATAAAACAATCTTCACAGGCATATAAAATGATAAGTTAAGAACAAAGAATCTTAATTTTGATTCAGTAGTCCTTATACAAATTTCTGTCTTCTACGCCTTTGCCGCCACTGTTGATAAACGTTCACCGCTCTGCCCCCCCCCCTTATCTTTAAACCTGAAGCTGCTAGGGATGGTTACAAATTCATGATATTTATTCGTGGACGTCTAAGGAGCTTCCTTGTTTTGAAATTAATTGTTTTAAGTGATATATTATTAGAATTTCCAGAAGGAAGCTAAAGTTTCAACATTATCTTGTGTTCAAACTATACATTCATTTACATGTACTTAATATAATTGTTTTACACTAAATCTAAGCCTTGCCATAAACTTAAAAGGAATTTAAAAAAAAAAACATAAATTCTCTATTTTTGTTGTTGATGTTATTGTTATCACTATCATCTTTATAATGTATTCGACAATTCGTATAAGAAAAACAGAACCAACTATTTAATGTAAAAAGAAACGAACAAATAAAATAAGTGGGAGCAGCAAGTGGGCCAGGGTGCACAAACTTAAAGACGTCATTTTTGCCAGGAGCAATGTGCCGCTACATTATGCTGCTCCCATTATATAAAATCATATGCAAAGAATATTACACATACGATATTCACTGAACTACTGAATTAAGTAAAATGAGATTCTAAAACTACAGTGAAGAGAAGAAGTAGCCAATATGCACTGAGGTATGAGATAATATTTCATGTATATCTAAGCCCGACACTAGGTCTGAAGCAATCCTAAACAACAGGATAATTTGGCCCCGGTCTAATTTCCGTTGTTAAGTTTGAATTTAGACCAGAAATGATTTTAACATTTTAGCAGAATGCGGGCTATAGCCGATTCCAGAAGTCCTTCCCTGATAAATTTAATTCAACCAATTTCGATTCGAAAGTTCGAAACGCTACAAAACCTAAACAGGTGCCACGAAATTGGCAATATACATGATATATCATTATAACTGTCTCATATAAGATAAAATTGAAAATAGAATAAAAATTGTGACAATATGCATTTATATGACTTGTAAAAGGGTCAGTCTAAAATAGCATGAAGAAAATTGATATGCATGTAGATTGATCTATAGATGCCTTACGATCTGAAGATTAGAAATGCATGATATAATTATGGTTTACATGGTTTCCGTATTTTATTGAACTTCATAGGTATGCATCAATATTCTGTTCTTTTTCAAACATGAAGAAAACAGAGTTACACACATTAACACACACACACTCTCACAAACTTTATAATATACATAACAAATCACAGTAGCCGTTTTTTCACAAGCATGATAAGAGTAGCTAAATATATTGAATCGATTTTCTGAAGTCTAAATTACATGAATTACATAGAGTTACATATATCAACCAATAAAATCTACTGAGTAGCTCTTTTGAAAAAAAATAACAGATATGTTTTTCAACATAAAGTACCTAAAGTTATATATCATGCATTCAGAATATCGCAGTAGCCTTGGGTTTTTGTTGTTTTGGGGGGAGAATAGCTAAATTTTATATCATTATTCTGTTTCTTGTTTTCTTTTTAAAAGTAAGGTTCATAAACTTTCAGTTATTTTCAGCTGTTATTTCATAAAATACCAGAAGTAACAAAAGAAACCAAATAACACGGGCAACATGTAACAAAATAGCTAATATTCATGTAAAAATCTAATCCCTTCATTTAGGATGCTACCTTCAACAGGATGTCAGACAAAGTAAGGGAGATTTCTTGAAGAAGGCGATCGTCTGATATGGCTTTCCTTTCAGGATAAATTTCTAGAAGACAAAATACTTTGTTGAAAGGAGGAGTGGGATAAATCTTGTACACTTCATTAAACGGATGAACCTAAAGTAAAAGTAAAAAAGAGTGAATTTTAGAATTGTCAGTTTAGTGGGCAATGTAATTACAAAATATTATTGAGAAGATCGCTAGACATGACGTAATAAATTATAGTTAACAACACTTTATGAATTTTCTTTGTTTTAAGAACCGGTAATATTCGAGAAAGTAGTGAGGTCAAAACTGGGACCTTCAATATTGCAAATATATCGATTGTCTAGTTGTGAGGGTTCCATGACATTTGCTCCGGCGACAATTGCTCCGGTGGAAAATCTGAACGTTGAGCCAAATATAAAACCTAACCCCAAACCTAACACTAACCCTAATCCTTATCCTCACATCATTCTGAACCAAAACCCCTATTGCAACCCTAACCCTAACCCTATGTCTTCGGAGAAATTAAGGCAGGAGCAATTGTCGCCGGAGCAAATGTCGTGTCACCCGTTGTGAGGGGGTCATCGGAATCCTCTATAGTTTCAGTTGTTGAAATCTTGCTATTTGAGCATTCCACTATGGGACCTATTCCTGTACCTCGCTTAGCTAACATTGTCGAATTCATTTCAGGGGTCTTTTCAGATACTGTCAGTGAAGCATCGTTATTGGTTTTTAGAATGTCTTCTGCTAAGGAAAGATGATCTACGACCTCTGGTAAAATATCGATATAATAAGCAGATTCGTGTTCGCGATCATTTGTCATATTGCCTGCATTGAAACCTAATAAACCGCCGATCTTCGGCTTATCTGCACAGCCATTAGAAGCAAAGGGTTCATCTCCTATTTTTTCATATAGTGAAGAATCTAAGCTCGGCCTTTGCGAATGGAGAGGTTCCTGCCTATGGCCTTCTTGTTTCAAACCTGTCTCCATTAGACATGAATCTTGGCGAGTGCCTTGCTTGTGGTCAGATTCTAAATTTGATTCCCGACGAGATTCCGACATACTAGAACAGAATCTAATGTCCGATCGGTATATTCTACTGCTGTAAGGATGACAATCGGAAGAAGTTGCTACGGGAGGGTCATTGCTTCTTTCTCCATTACAACTCTCAAGAGAACCTCTTTTCCGCCTTCTGACAAGCAGAACGATGGTGATGACAAGTACTACGATAATGATGATGAGTGGTATAACTGCAGCTAAAGTCATTCTAATGCCATCTCCTGTGTTAATGGGAACAGTTTTCGTAAGTTCGATGATGCTGTTTAAAGTGGTTGCTCTTTCAGTTGTCCGATTTGTCTGACTCTCTTCAGGGGGTCTTTGAGAGGAAGGTGTTGTGACTTCGACTATTCGCAGAGATGCATAACTTGATACCGTCACATCTTCGGAGATGTGGACTTTACATTCGATTAGCAGGTATTGGTCATCATCTTGTACGTTTATTATAGACATAACTTCATTGTTTTTGATGAGACGCTCTTGACTAACTAAGGGAGCACTTCCATTAACACTTACATTCCAGGAAATCTCAGGAGAATAATTTTGATTACCAGATGTACAAACGAACGATACATTGGAACCAACAGTCACTTCTCCGATGAAGGGGTCTACTCTTACTAATCTGGGTGTATTTTCACCACTACATGGTGCATTTATGCTTACAGAAGGATCGCTATCTCTCATAAATCTGCAAATAACAGTCGGAGTATCTAGGGACTCAATACGACTAATGATGCGATTGGGGAATCTAAGGCCAACATCGATTGTTTCATTGTTGCTACTGTGAAAGTAAGCCTCACCTGGCTGATGATGGATCCAGGAACAGGCCACTTCAAAACTTTGGTTTAATTCTGTTCCCAACGAAATAAGGTGGTTGAGATGGCAACTGAGAGATTCAGAAATAGGTGACACGGTAATCATTGCCGTCGCAAGCGGTGTGAATCTTCTACTAGATCCATATTCATAGCCACATTCATAATGCCCAGCCTCCGTTGACAAGTCAATGGACTTGATAAGAAGCGTATATATTTGTCGAGACTGGTCAATAACTACTTGGTAGTTACTTGAATCTACACCGTACCCTTCAGCGTGGTATATGTAATCATTGATACTAATATATCGCCGACGTAAAGGTTCAATCAAATAGGTCCAATATATGGTGTTATTATTGTCATTGTTTAAATCGCAAATTAATGTGACTCTATCACCTTCCACTACAGTCTGATTTTGTGGTCCAACTTCGAGAAATATAGCACACGACACTAATGGACATAAAAGATGTATCCAAAGGACAAAGATAAATCCAGAATGCCATAAAGCTTTGATGCACGCCATGTCCATTATTTGTAAACGAAGCAATGTCACATCAGTACAGATTAGTCAACTCCTCAAGAGGATATTCAAGTAATGTCTTCACCGCGCTCATAAATCCAGTCTGTAAAATTGTTTTAAAGAACTTATCTGCAATTGTGTCACTTTATCGCCATCTGCATTCATAGTTCGATGTCCTTCTTCAAGAGTCAGTGTTTATGATACAAACGGCGATAGAAGACCCATGTACACCATAACGCACTAAAAACGGAATTGCGATTTTCATGTCACTACGTTGATGAATTTATTGATTGCCATTTATGTCTTGGCAGATTGAACGTATTCTTATCATTTGGTATCAATACGGTTATCTCTCCCCAGGGGGGAGATTAGTTATGAACCGACTTACGGTGACGGCAACGCAATCTGAATATCCGCATGTCAAGCTAATGTTATGAGACACCACCCATGGGCCTAGCTGTGTGAGAAAGGAATGCATTTACACATTGCATTTAAACTGCTTCCTCTTTGTGAAAACGAAAGCGGAGCCTATTCGAGGGTTTCCGGATATATAACTCGTGTTTGATTTCTTTTCTTTTGCTTTCTTTCTTTCTTTCCCTGTCTTTCACGTCCATATTTGGTCGTAGTGACAAACCTAGAAAGTTTCGAGTTTCAGGTTTCCAGTTAAAACACATTTATTTCCAATTATTCAAATGATAAACAAGATACCTAAACAGCATGATGTCATACATAAATATGACAAAAAAATACATTCATAGTGGTTACATTATTGGAGGACACGCCAAGCAAAAGCTTAGGTCGAGAGTGCCCTCTGACTTAATAAATTTATGTATATATATATATATATATATATATATATATATATATATATATCATGGTCATGAAAATCCAAAGAAAGAAACAAAAGCAACATCAAAAGATAAGCACTCACAAACACTCACCCATATACACACGCACACCTTCACACGCGTGCATACAAGAATAGAAAAAAAAGGAAAACAAACCTAAACCGCTTAGCTTGATCATGTTGATCGGAGTGAAGAAAAGAAGGGGCAAAATAGAATAAGGAAAAAATCTCGGAGGTGCAAAAGAAAAGGAGTATGAAAGAAAAAAATCATGAAGAAACAGAAAGATGAGATCCCAAGAAATGGACCTTGCTGATTATTTGATTCAGAAAATGGGTTATGTTCTTTGTGGTAAAATTTCTGATCTAATACCTATATTGATCTATTACCCAGCAGTAAAATTTGCCTTCGGTAATTCACAGCGGACCACGCTTCTGTTCAGAGGAGGCTTTCAATAATTCTGTCAAAAAAGGAGTAACTGCCGTGTAACTGAACATAATATGGATTCATCTTCTAGTTAGAGCAGAAGAGCTCTCTATTTTGCGTTCGATATCACATGTATTTGTATTTTATTCATAGAAATTCACTGACACATAAATCAATATTTTTCGCAAATAGTCATGAAGGTATGATGATAATAATAACATTAACATATGTCAAAAAGAACAATATACATGTATAACAGTAAAAAACCCTCACGTCAACGAGGGTGCTCTTTCATAATATTTATATTATCAGTGTATGTACAACTACAAGTAGTCAAGGTACTCTTATTGTTATGTGATAATAGGACCAATGTCACATTTTCTATAATAATTATTTATCAATAATTAATCAATATTTCTACAGGAAGTAAAACAGGAAGTTAAATGTTTGCAAACTTCACTCTTCTTCAGAAAATATTACTCATACATCTTCCAACTAAAGCTATGACGCACTGGTCACTTAATGGTCTTCTTATTCACTACATCACTCCTTCCAGATAACTGACCCACTCCCCCAATACTGAGTAAAGGTTATGACGTACACAAGGCCCTTGGTCAGGAGCTCAAGGTTGACCAACTCCCAATAGAGGGTTTACCCATTATAAAAGGGGTTCACTTCAGGACTCCAATCAGAGAGAGAACCAGAATACTTCAGAATACTTCAGACTACATCAGAGTACAGTCACCATCAGACTTACTCTAGACTTCTGTTCATATTTTTGATCTTCAACTGAATAAATGTTAACTTCATACTTCTACTGACTTTGAGTCTTCGTGTCTTCATACGTATTCTCTATGCTGGAAGAACTTAACAATAAATCCGATCCCAACACGACATTATAGTAAAAATTAACGGGGCGCTGAAAAGCCTGTGACCTTTGACCGTGGGAAGAATTTTAGGGCGGACTTTGGTGCTGCTCATTTCAGTAAAGTGGTCCGCTCCTGGTGCTCGTATAGGCAGCGTTAAAATAGTGCGGACTATTTTGGCACGCGCCGTTCAGTAATTCAAAATATTACGACTTAGAGTGGACCTGGTCCTGACCAGCGATTTGTTAAAAGGGGATACCCTTTTTAATAATCCTTCCACTTTTGGCCCACACTAAAATAGTCCGCACCAAGGAATAAGATTTGCTTTCAATAATTCACAGCGGACCGTTGCGTTTCTGTTACAAGGAGCCTTCCAATAAATCTGTCGAAAAAGGAGTAACTTTCGTGTTTTCTATTCATAGAACTTCATTAACATATACATGAATATCCCGGATCAATATTTTCTTCGAATAGTCATGAAAGTATTATATGGCAATGATAATAATAAGGAACAATATAAGCCTATAGCATATGCCATAGTACGAAACCCTCACGTCTGTGATAAACACAAACTTTTTCACAATAATTATATCAATGACAGTGCTCTTTCATAATATTTACATTACCAGTGTATTTACAACTACAAGTATACCCCAGGCAATGAAAGTGGGTCAATATCCTACTCTCAACACAAGGCAAAATTCACGGGGCGCTGAAAAGCCTGTGTCCTTTGACCGTGCGAGGAATTTTAGGGCGGACTTAGGTGCTGTTCCTTTCAGTAATTGAGGGGGCCGGTGCAGTATAGTGCTAACCCACATGTTTGTCATTTTGAGATAATCGCTTTTGAAAAATTTGAAAAAAAAATCATAAATCACGTTCATTTGTCAGGTGTCTTGAAATTTGTTCATTTGAAAGAGTAAATACTCGAGATTAGCTTCTGCGAATTTAGAAAACGAACATGTAGATAAAGTTGCCAATTTTATGACATTTCTGACAAGTGATTCTGATTTGTGGGTTAGCACTATAATGCACCCATATGTAATACATGCAAAATCCCATAGACATTTTTGTCATTCTCCAAATTTTAAGTTTTAATCAGACAAATGCTACCTTTTCGAATGTATTGGATATTTGGGATGCTTTTGAACATGAATATCTACAAAAGAACAACAAATAATTTTTTTTCTTTTCAACATCAAAATAGTGCTAAACCACAGGTAAAAATATTTTTATTCAAATTTGTAGCAGTGATTTGCGCATCCCTAGAGAAACCGACGGTGAAAGCGAACAGTGGCCCGAATGGCCTATCATAGTTAAGAGCGATTTGAGTCAATCTTAGTCTTTGTGAAACACACCTCGGGTGTATTTTTCTCCAATACATGGTGCATTTATGGTAATAGAAGCATCGCTGTCTCTCATAAATCTGCAAATGATAGTCGTAGTCGTAGACTCAGTATGACTGATGATGAGATTTGGGAATCTGAGGTCAACATCAATATTGTTCCACCGCTGCTACTGTCAAAGTAAGCCTCATCTGGTTGACTATGGGTCCAGGAACAAGCTACTTCAAATTTTTGGTTTAGTTCTGTTTCCAATGAAATAAAATGGCGATGGTAAAACTGAAAGATTCAGAAATAGGTGACACAGTAATCATTGAGCAATGTCACAGCAGCACAGATTTTTCATCTCCTCATGAAGATATTTAATGTTTTCATCGCGCACAAATCCAGTTTGTAAAATTAATTCAAAGAACTTAACTGCATTTGTGTCACTTTATTACCATCTTAATACAAGTCGTATTTGGAGGTCCTTCTCTAACAGTCAAAGTATATGATACAAACGGTGAAAGAAGACACAGGTATACCAAAAGCCATCGGCGTAAATCCACTTCGAGGAGTGGGGGGGGGGGGAATGATCGACTTTTTTGCCAATTTTTTTTTTCTGTCGAACTCACACTTAAGTATAAAAACACGCGCTCACCCACCTGCACAGTCCCATTTTACACACATTTTCATTTTTATCTTGCGAGCGAGCGAAGTGAGCGAGCCAAAAAAATAATACTTTGCTGGTTTTCAATCGAATTTTCAAATAGAAACTCTAAAATATGAGACATTTGCAAATAGAAACTCTAAAATATGAGACAAAAAATAATAAATCAACATTTTACTAACTGATTAATTCAAATATCATTGGTGACTTCGACTACTCGCAGAGATGTATAACTTGATACCGTTACATCTTCGGAGATGTGGGCTTTACATTCGATTAGCAGGGATTGGTCACTATCTTGTATGTTTACAAGAGACATAACTTTATTGTTTTTGATGAGACGCTCTTGACTAACCAAGGGAGCACTTCCATTAACGCTTACATTCCAGGAGATCTCAGGAGAATAATTCTCATTACCAGATGTACAGACGAACGATGCAATGGAACCAAAAGGCACTTCTTTAATGAAGGGGTCTACTCTTACTAGTCCGGGTGTATTCCCTCCAATACATGGTGCGTTTATGGTTATAGAAGCATCGCTGTCTCTCATACATCTGCAAATGATAGTCGGAGTATCACTGGACTCAATACGACTGATAATTCGATTTGGGAATCTGAGGTCAACATTAATTATTTCACTGTTTCTACTGTCAAAGTAAGCCTCACCTGGCTGATGATGGATCCAGGAACAAGCCACTTCATATTTTTGGTTCTGTTCTGATCCTAGAGAAGAAAGAAGATTTAAATGGGAACTTGCAGAATCTTGTATTGACGAAATGGTAACCATTGCCGTCCCAAGCGGTATGAATCTTCTACGAGATCCATAGTCATAGCCACATTCATAAACCCCAGCCTCCGTTGACAAGTCAATGGACTTGATAAGAAGCGTATATATTTGTCGAGACTGGTCAATAACTACTTGGTAGTTACTTGAATCTACATCGTACCTTTCAGCGGGGTATATGTAATCATTTCTACTGATATATCGCCGACGTAAAGGTTCAATAAAATAGGTCCAAAATAATGTCTTTTCATTGTCATTATTTAAATCGCAAGTTAATGTCACTCTATCACCTTCCACTACAGTCTGATTTTGTGGTCCAACTTCCAGAAATATAGCACACGACACTAATGGACATAAGAGATATATCCAAAGGACGGAGACAATTCCAGAATGCAATAAAGCTTTGATGAAAGCCATGTCCACTATTTGTAGTTTAACCGATATCGTATCAGCAAAGAATTGTCAGCTGCACACGAAGATATTTCAATTATTAAACGTTTCCATCCAATGTGTTAAACTATTTCAAAGGACTATCTGCAATTATGTCACTTTATCACCATCTGCAGTCATATTTCGAGGTTCTTTTTCAAGAGTGGAAGTAAAGTCATTAATGACGATACGGATAAATCATTAAACGATAAACCTGCCAATGTTTCACACCCTTTTAATTCTATTGTTCTAACATGTCTACATGTCTACAACATGGAACTAAGATTTTTTTTTTGTATCTCCAAGTTCATTAATTGTTAATGACCTAATAATGTCCAGGCAGATTAAATGTCTTGTTAGCAAGTTGGCAAAGATTTTCTCTTTCCAGGTGGACATGTCTCCAGTGAAGACCCAGATTCCGCGGCTGCGAAATAGCTATGACTTGACTTAAATAGACAGCAACATGATTTGAACAACCTCATATAAATTTTATTGAATTTTAAACGCATGTCCAATTTCGTTATGAGAAGCCGCCCATGCCTTTAAAAGTGTGATCGAAGAATGCAATGTACACTTCAAATGCAATTTGTACATCATGCACATCGCATTTAAACTGTTTCCTCTTGTGAAAGCTAGGCGAAACAAATTTGAGAACTGTGGGGGCGGGAAGGATGACGGATGGGTCATAAATGACACAGTTATGCTTCTTCTTATTATCATTATTTCCTTTTCCCCCTTTTTAAAACTATGTCTTCATACATAATTTTGTTTTCATAATTTGTTTCTCCATTGTCACGATTATCCTGCCTTGTAGTGCACCACTATCTTATCACTCATTTTTCAGTTTCAATTCCCTACTCTCCAGTTCCATGATGGATGGGGAGGATTGCATTAATTCATGGTCAAGTGGTTGAAATAATGGACATCAGAAAAGAGGGTCGAGGGTTCAAACAATGGAACGTTAGTAATGTCAGCTGGTAAGACATCAGTAGTGTCACATGTTGATGTAAATTTACTACTCTCCGTGCACCAAGGTACCAAAGCGGTACCTTAATGTTTTAGATACTGTGAGCTATATGAAATCGATAAGGCCAAATAAAGATAATTCCTAGTTTCACGTCCCCTCCTCCTTCCTTTCTTCGGTGAGCCTCAAAACTTTTAAAAAGTTGTTATTTTTGTTCTCAAATGAAATCACTTTTAATCTGTGTATATCTAGACAATGAGGTTACATAAAAAAATCATCAACACCCTTAATTTTTACATTGTTTATAGCCTCTTGAGTGCATATGTCAATGAAATATTAAAAAGAAATTTACATATATATATATGTATATATATATATATATATATATATGTGTGTGTGTACATACATACATATATATATATATTATGAAAGTTTAGCGTCGGTGTAGAAAAGAATAGATATAATAATACCGTAGGAGCCAAAAATTGACTGACCATTCGATCAGTTTTCGTCAATCAATTTTTGGCTCCTGCGGTGTTATTATTTGACTCTTTCTTTGATACATACATACATACATATATATAAGAAGAAATTTTTATCAAAATTGTCCGAATACCACTTCATGTACAGAAGATATTAAGTATCAAATAACAAACACTCTCCTCCGAAGTTTGAAAATATCCGGAAGAGAAACCAAGAATCAATTTTTGTCCTAAGCTGTAGGGATACTTATAAGTGTCATAAATTCACAGATGTATAGTGATGATAATATAAACCGAAATCGGCTTTCCGCAGATTTGTTATCTTTTGATTTGTAAATTTTGTATTCATAATCTTTGTATATAATTTGTTCTTTGTATATGTTCTTTTTATTGATTCTGAAATAATAAAAACAAACAAACAAACAAATTGACATCCCCTACCCATGTCTTCCATGAAACTTAGTGAAACATGCCTCCTCGCTCCCTATGTGGACCGATCTAAGAGAGACCTAACCAAGATGAAACGTATTGCTTTAACATGTTTAATCATTTATCAAGTGCCGTTTTACTTGTACCGAATCCATAAAAAGCCTCTCAAAGAGATGGAATTGAAACTAAAATCTAAGAGTCCTTAAGCGTGCATTGTAGATCGGCCATTGATTAACAGTCTGTATTAAAATTATTTTATCATCATCATTATCATCATCATTATTATTAAGTTACGATTCATATCTACAAACTCTATCATGGGCATGACAAGCAGAATTACAGAAACTCAGTTAGTGGTCATTACACTTCTCTCTTTTTAAATTCAATACGCAACATAATAAACGAATATGATACAGAGATACTACGTAATACGTGGTGCTATCATGATTGTTTTTTGATCTGATAATGTAAAAACAAAAAATTAAAAACTCTGAAGATAATTAATCTAAGGAGGATGAATTCCTTGTGTGTATCACGGAATTCTGTAGTGAAGGTGAGCTACAGCAAACTTTAAAATGTCTTGAGCTCTTTCAAAGTTCATGTATAGTTTTTGTAACAAAAAGAAACTTGACATGAAACTGATCAAATATCGTCTAACATTGTCTACCTTGCATATTCCATGCATGATTACCAATGAATTGTAGTGCAACTATTTGAGAGGAACGCAAATTAACGGCTACACATGGCCCTACGCTAGGACTATAGGCTAGGACCCGTTCACCCCGACCGCTCATCGCGCAACGATCACAGCGCTCTGTTATACTTAATGCGTTAAAAAATCTTCTCACTGGTTTTACAGTGCTGGCACTGTGTAATGCACGTCGATCTCGTAGAGTTTTATGTCACTGACCCTAGATCACAAATACTTTTTTTCATTTCATATTTGTTTGATATTGAACTTGACGAGGTAAAAAAAACTTCAAAATATCTTAGTTTTGCTACTTTACTGACCAGCTAAAAGCAAAGAAATCTAACGCACAATTTTTGAGGGCCTACCAAAACTTTGCATAACCTTTAAAAAATATGATATAATTGTGAAGACCGTTATAGCACGGCTCAAAGAATATAATAAAAAATTACAGTCTATGAATTTCCTTTGATCAAGGACCGGTAATATTCGAAGAAGGATTAAGGTTAAAAGTAGGATGTTCAATATTGAAGATATATCGATTGTCTAGGTGATAGGGGTCATCATCTGTAGCTTCAGTTGTTGAGACCCCGTTATTTGAGCATTCAACTGTTCTTATGGGACCAATTTCTAAACCTCGCTCAGCTAAAATGGTAGAATTCATTTCAGAGGTCTCTGCTGATAGTGCCGTTGAAGCATCCGTATTGCTTTCTAGAATGTCCTCTGTTAAGGGTAGGTGATCTACGCGCCTCTGGGACATATCGATATAAGCACCAAGTCTGTCGTCTTCGATCATGTCGAGATCATATGTCAAAGTGCGTGGATTGAATAAACCTACCGTCTCTTGAGTCACTGATGGATTAGTATGGATATCAGCTTTGATCACATTTCTTGACCGTGGAATGTCATACGCAGTGTGCTGCATAGGATGATCTTTTATCTTAGGTAATGGTCTTGAGGATAGATCCATCTTTAGTAGAGGCCGTTGATCCATGTCTGATGGGTACATGGATGTTGTCTGTCCCCGAGTAGGCCACAACATCTTCTTTTGTTGATTTTTGTTGGGGACTTCTTCATCTATTGTTTCATATAAGGGCCCTTCTGACTGTTGTGCATGTCCTGCTTTGATGGTGCAGCCACCTGATTCCATAGTACCAGGAGATCTAATGCCCGACTGGTGTATCTTTGCACTATAGGTATGGGAATCCGGAGACACTATCTGTAGCTCTTCTGTATCTCTTGGCATCATCCCTACCACTTCCCCAGACTCTCTATCGCTCAGGACATCCCTCCTTTTGTCTTCAGCTGATATATCAAGAGTAACCTTGCTGTTCCGTTTGAATTTACGGAGGAAGTTGATTCTTATAAGAAGGACAGTAGGTATCGATATGATGACAATGCCTGCAAATGTAAAAAGAATGGCAAATGGAAGAGGTGATTTGGTCGATTCAGAAGGCCATGTTCCTGGATCGCTTGTTGGATCCGTTTCAATTAAGTCTTCTGTTCCAGCCGATGTGTTGTCAGTTATTTGACTGGTCTGACGCTCCTCAGATGAGGTTGGGAGTTTCATGGTTGTCAACTTTACTGCAGGTCGTGTTTCAGTAATATTGTTTTGATACGCTGTAGATTCGACTGTTTGAAGTGATCTCCTTTCCGTCATTTGACTTGTTTCACCCTTATCTGATGGGGTTGTGAGGTTAAAAGTTGTCTCCTCGATGATTCGAATAAGACCATAACTAGACACATTTCGATTTCCAGGAAACCGAAAAAAAGACCCACGAAACCCTAAAACAAAGGGTTGTCATGATTGTTGTGACCAAACTATGAACTTTGTGACAGTAATTATCTATTTCCCATAAATTTGAAGTATTATTCCTTGAAATGATACCCTAATAGCATTAATCCATTTACGCTTCACCGAGCAACTTTCTTGTTTCCAAAATGGCATGTCTGAATCCCTTTACGCAAAATTTGGGTAAAAACGTGAACATGTTAGTATCACATGCAAACCAGGGCTCCGATGCTTAAACTTAACATTGATCGTAATTTTGCCATCAATGGTAAGTTTCCATGGAAACCTTGAACTTTTATTGGCTGTTGAGCAATTTTTTCGTCTGGCCTAAAACTGCCTAGAACTTCTCTGCACATACAGTTGAAACAGAAGGTTCATCCCAAGGGGACAGTCAACTTCATTGCTGTGCATACGCGGGTCCAAAAAAAAAAAAAAAAAAAGAAAACGAAAAGAAAAGACATCCACATGAACAGCGTGATTTTCGCTGGTTAAGGCGCTTTACTCGCATGGCGCAATCTAGAAAAAGAGTTTGTTTCTCAAGTTGAGAGAAGGCGCTGGGATTCTAGGACCAGATAGATTCTAGTCAAATTTGACACAATGCTAGTAAAAATACCAGAATTCAAGCCAAGCTAACACAGGAGCCCGGGAGAACCAACACTATTGTAGTCTCAAAATTGAGACAATGCCCAGATTATAATAGACCTCTGGATCCCAAGGGCACTTACTCTACTTTAGTCAAATTTGACTAGATTCTAGTGAAAATAACCAGCAGCTTATAGTAAACACGAATGGAAAACTTTTACTAGAATTACTTAGTTAATTTTACTATAGAATAGCGTAAGGTTAGTGTTGGTGCTGGAATGATGCGATAATGTAATCAAATTATTTTTACTAGAATCTAGTAAAAAAAAAAATTAATAAAACTAGAATTGCATCAAATTTTACTAGAACATTACTAGTCAGTCAAATTTGACTAGATATGTTTTTGGAGTGTATTCTTGCTCTAAACCTGTTTCATTTTGACAATGTTTGACTGTTTGACACGACTCTTGGTGAGTACGTTTCTTGTGATCAGACTTTTAATAACTCCTGAAGTGACAGATTCAACTGGAAAACAACGTAACCTCGGACCGGCATATTCTATTGCTGTAAATGTGTGAATCAGAAGAAATCGCCATTGGCGATTCATTGCTTCTCTCTTCATTGCATCCCTCAACGCAACCTCTCTTCCGCCTTCTGACAAGGATGACGATCGTGGCGACAAAGGCTACGATGAGGAAGACGAGTGTTATCACCACAACTAAAGCTATTCTCCTGCCACGTGCTGTACCGGGGTGAACAGGTTTCGTGAGTTCCATTATGCTATTTTCAGTCATAGGTCTGTCAGTTGTCCGATTTGTCTCACTCTCTCCAGGGGGTCTTCGAGAGGGAGGCGTTGTGACTTCGAGTATTCGTAGAGATGCATAACTTGATTCCGTCACGTCTTCGGAGATGTGGACTTCACCTTCGATTAGCAGATTTTCGTCATCGTCTTGTGCATTCGCAATTGTCATAACTTTATTGTTTTTGATGAGACGCACTTGACTAACAAAGGGAGCACTTCCATTAACTCTAACATCCAAGGATATCTTAGGAGAATAATTCTGATTAACAGGTGTACAGACGAACGATGCATTGGAACCAATAGTCAATTTCCAGTGAAGGGGTCTAGTCTTACTAGTCCAGGTGTATTATCTCCAATACATATTACATTTATGGTTATAGAAGCATCGCCGTCTCGCATGATTCTGTAAATAATAGTCGGAGTATCCAAGGACTCAATACGACTGATGATGCTCTTTAGGAATCTGAAGTCAACATCAACTGTTTCACCGTTGCTATTGTCAAAGTAAGCCTCACCTGGTTGACTGTGGGTCCAGGAACCGGCTACTTCAATTTTTTGGTTTAGTTATGTTGCTAATGAAATAAGGCGGTTGAGACGGCAACTGAGAGATTCAGCAATTGGTGTCCAGTCAGTCCGCAGGTCCACAAAAAGTGGCTTCTTTCACGTAACTGGTATGCATGAACGGAACAGGCTCTGCATATTAATATGAGTTAGAACCTGTCAGAACACCACTTTCATTTTGGCCCTTGTTGCTCTAATACTTTATCAAATTTGATGTTTTTGATATTTATGTAAAGATGGATAATCAGTCTCTCATGCCATGTGTTTAGATTTAATGAAAAATTTGAAGAGGTGAAATTGTTGATCTAAAAAAACGATACAAAAATGATTTTTTCGCCTGCCAAAAGTTGCCATTTTGTAAGGCATTTTGTACTTGAGCCCTCATAATTTTTAC
The DNA here is from genome assembly GCA_029962745.1 of Echinometra lucunter. Lineage (NCBI taxonomy): Eukaryota > Metazoa > Echinodermata > Echinoidea > Camarodonta > Echinometridae > Echinometra > Echinometra lucunter. The sequence continues at coordinate 42,813 of CM057156.1, forward strand.
ATGACCACAAAGCTGAATATCTATGCTTCATGAAAATACCAATTTTAACACATAATGCAATTTAATCGGGTCAAGAGCACACTTTACACAGACCAAGTGCAATTATCAGCCCAAAAACCATAAATACTGCTCTGTGATTGGTCTATTCAGACCACACACTCATCCTGGAATCCTAACGGTCACTTGCTGAGTCACTGAAGGTCAAATTAATGTCACTCTATCACCTTCCACTAAACATGTTAAAGTCTGATTTTGTGGTTCAACGTCGAGAAATGTAGCACATGATACTAATGGACATAAGAAATGCAACAAAACGGACAAAGATAAATCTGATATTTGAATTGTAACCAGTGTCTTATCAGCAAAGACTGGTTAGCCCCACACGAGGATGCTTTCAATTTACGTTTTCCTCCATCATGTCCATGCACATTAATCCAGTCTGTAAATTGTTTTAAAGAACTAGCTGCAATTATGTCACTCTATCACCATCTACAGTCATATTTCGAGGTTCTTCTTCGGGATACATCATTAAAGCTTATACGGATAAATCATTGACCGATAAACCTGCCAATGTTACACACCCTTTAAATTCTATTGTTCCTATTGTTTTTCTAAAGAAGGTATTCCATAAAGCATTGGTAAATATGGAATTGCGATTTTTCGCGTCTCTATGTTCATTAATTATTAATGACCTGATAATATCCTGGCAAATTAAACATCGTCTTAGCACTTAAGATTCTCTTTCCCCAAGTTGACAGCAACACAGCAACAATTTAACAGCAACACAATCTGAGCATCCTCATATGGATTTTTTATGAATTTTCAATGCACGCCAAGTTTTAATATGAGATGTAAATTCAATTCAATTTAGTTTAGTATATTTGGTCATAAAAATCCATAAAATACATGCAAACAATAGTAAATGTGCATGATACAAAAAGTAGAATGAATAATCAAGAATACTACATTGGATTTGATATGAGAGGGACAGCATAAACAGGAGTAAGCCTTGTGATTAGCTGACCATGGAACATCATACATTACTTTCGGGAAGCCTTTGAAAATACGCAATGAAATATGCAATGAAACAATTTGTCGTCATACCTGTTAATTTGAACAGTTTCCTCGTTGTGAAAGCTAAGCGAAACCAATTTGAGAGACATGGGTGGGGGTGGGATAAGTGTAAATTTACATGTGTGTGCTTCCTGTTCTTATTCTTTCTTTCTTTTCCCTCTTTATGTAATTACGTCTTCATTTTTTTTTTCGTAATAAACTTGGTATTGTCACGATCATCCAGCATCATAGTGTATCACTATCGTATCATTCATTTTTAGTTCAATTCTTTACATACCAGTTCAGTGATGGTTGGAGAGAATTGCATTAATTTGTAGTCAAGTGGTTTAAATAATGGACTTCAGATAAGAAGGTCGCGGGTTCAAACTACGCAGCGTCAGCAATGCCCTGTGGTAAGACATCAGTCGTGTGTCACATGTTGATGTTAATTTACTACTCTCCGTGCACAAGGTACCAAAGCGGTACCTGATGGGTAAGAATGCTTCAAATAGTGTGAGCTATGAAATAGGTAGTCCACTGCCTGGACTGTTCTCTATGATCCGTACGCACACATATCAGCGCACACCATGGCTATATATATGTACACAAATAAAGTGCACGTACGGACACAGAGCCTGAGAACAGTCCAGTACACCTTGGCAGGTTTTATTGCTTTCCCCCTAAATTCAGGGGGAACTTTTATTCCGCCCACTTCATGTGGTCAAAGATTGCAAGGTCGTGATTGGTTCCCACTCATGCCAATCAAAAGATTAGGTTATTATGTAACCTTGCACCGATCGTAAACCTATAGTCTCCTTTCAAAGCCATAACTATTAAATATCATGTAATATCTTTACAATCTAACACAATTACCATGCAAAAACATCTTAGATATTTAAAAGAAAATCATAATTGTATATTATTGATTTTAAGAATCAATTCGAATAGGTTGAAAAGTTTTGATATGATTGTAAACTACAAAGACCTATTAAACATGCTTTGCCGGAAGACTATTCTGAACTATTCGGACAAGATCGAGAGTGGTACCAGGGAGATGGGAGTTCATTCATGTTGCACCGCTGGGCTGATTTGTCTATTTTTACAGAAAAGATAGAGGCAGTTATGGTGTGGTTTGAAGTGTCCGCTCATATATATTTTTACAAGCTATGCCCCACTTTTTACACTCTCTATTTTGTGCCGTATAGTTTATCTAGAAAAACTTTACTGACAGTAGGCCTATGATTTTGAAATGGACAATTATATTCTTATTAAATCTGAATGATGTAAAAGTGGAACAAATAAATTCAGTTCAATTAAATTAAATTCAATCGACTTGTTGACTTCTCATGGAGTTTATATTTGTAACTTTCCTCGCACACTTGTCGAATGGTGCGATTTGATGGTAGAAAAGTCACCAAATACATGTATGTCTTTAAAACTCTTCCGCAAGCCACTCCTTGAAGTTTTCGTAGAATTGATATAGTTTGCAGGTAACTACTAGGTTGATTGATTGTTAGATAGATAGATTGATTTATTGATATTTATTCGTCAAGCTTCGAACACAATATAGACATAGACAAATAACTTTGAAGCTTGATCAGGATAACCCACGAAAGCTCGAGAGCTTATTATTTTGTGGACTTCTCATGCCCCAGAATCCATACTGAAAACTTTAAATAAACCCAGTTGGCAGATTTCCTTTAGACTTGGTATATCTTTAGAGAAGGGGCTTCTAAGGATATCTTTGGGAAGACTTTCTAAGAGATTGGGGTTGGTCAATCATTATGGTTCAATAAGAAGATACCGTCAAAGTCAAAACTTTTTCTACGTTATGATGAATGGTATGCAAAAATGTATATAAGGTATCAGATTCATTGAACCCTCCTTTACCGGGATACAAGTTATTTGAAGAATTGATTCTTGATTTCAGTGTTTCTCATAAAGATAGAAGGAAATATAATTTTTTTGTTAAAAAAATACCAAAGTCATGGTTGGAAGCTGCTAACTCTGAAGATACTGACAATGATGTTGTGGGTATATACTATAGTTATTGATAAACTTGTTCGAACGACAAAAAAAAAAACCCAAAAGAAAACCTAGATATGCATATACTGTAATACAAGACTCCTGTACCCCTGATAAGCGTTATGATTACTGGGAAAATAATTCAGAATGTTCCACAAGATTAAACTGGAATCTGATTCATAATGTGAACTTTATGTGTTCAATCAGTACTCGTTTGCGCTCTTTTTATTTCAAGGTCTTTCATAAATCCATTGCCTTAAATGACTTTTTGTTTAGGATAAAGAGAAAGGATTCACCAAACTGTATCTTTTGTGGAACAATGCTTTTATCAATTATTCATTTGTTTTGTGATTGTGATATGGTAAACCCCCCCCCCCCCATGGTGTAATTTATTGCAAGTAATTCTTTTAAAACATTATAACTGTTTTACTTTGGATAATTTCAAGAAAATGTTTGGAGTTCCATATGACAAATTTCTGTCCTTTATATTTGTATCTTTAGAATATTTCATTTATCTATGCAAATTCAAGAATACTAGACCAAAATCTGAATCAAGAAACATATGAAAATTCCAAAAGAGACAGTATTATGTGGCCAAGAAGAAAGGAAAACTCTATATCCACTTTAAGAGAGGGAAATTTGATTTGCAAATTTTTGTGAAGACTGTTATATTTGTTAGGGTGAAACCGTTCAGATGTTATCAACTATACAGTAGATGTTTTTAATAACTACCACATTTACAAGATAACTGCTTTTTTTATTTATCTTTTCATTGTTGACATCATTATTCATTCATGTCATTATTTCATTTTATTTTGTCGGTATTTTAATTGCTTCTTCATTTGCTTTGTGTGTAATCATGAAAATCAATAAAACATACGAATAATAAAAAAATAAAAATAAAAAGCTCGAGAGCTTATTTCCAGTGGGGCCCTCAAAATACAAACTTATTAAATTGAAATTATATTAGATTGAGAAAATAATGGAAAACAATCATTATTATACATGTATACAATTTCTGAATCAATAAAGTTATTTACAAAATTTGAAACTATCAGTTCACCTGGCAGACAAAAGCAAGGTGGTCTGTATTAGGCAATTTCAGTCATAAATCAGGATGTTATTCTCTTCTCGTCTCTGACTATTATTGACAGTTATTCCCTTAATTTCCTCTTCAAAATGAGCAAATTAAGTTCTCTGTTTTCTTTATATTAACAGATAGAGATTTCCAATGTGTTATACCATGGTAAACAGAGGCGGCAGAGCCGGGGGGGGGGGGGCACAGTGCCTCCACTTTTCCAAGCATCCCTAAAGTGCCCCTGTTTATACTAGTACCCTTGAAAGTGCCCCTTTTCAAACCTGTTCAGCGCCCCTTTTCTTCTTACGACGGTCATTTTTTTAATAAGTGCCTTTTTCGATTTAGATAAGTTGCCTTTCTTAAGCCCAACAACTCCCCCCTTTTTTACTGCCAATTAGTGACCCGTTCCCGTTTTTTAAGTAGCGCTAGGCCTATTTTCCCTTTATATGACTGTAATGAATATTCCTAAATTTAAATGTGATAAGTGCCCCCTTTTGACTGCTCATTTTTTGTTCTAATAGTGCAGTTGCCCTTCTGCTGAGTGACCCTCTTCATCTGTGATAATTTTTCCTTTTTTCTATTTGGGCAAGTGCCCCATTTGGAGTCAGATACATACCCCAGCTAAATGCCCCTTTTCTTTTCTAGTATGTCCGATTTCCCCTTCTGTTAAGATGCTGTAGTGCCACAATTGCCACTTTTTGTTAGATGTGTTCCTTTTCCATTCCGGCATGTGCCCCCTTTTCAATTTGATACACATCCATTCAATTCATGTTCAGTTCCCCTTTTGCTTTGTAATAAAAGTAATTTTTCAACCTCGAATCTGATAAGTGTTCTTTTCTTTTTTTTTACTTCAAATGAGTGTCCAGTTTGATTATGATAAGCCTCTTTTCCAGGTTTTCTTTTCATTTTATGCAGTGCGATTCTTCTTCTGAAATTGCCCCTTCAAATCTGATAAAAATGTCCTTTACGTCTGATTAACACCTATTTTCTTTCTTGTGCCACCCCCCCCCCTTATACCTTTTCACATCCAGTGGCTAAGTATAAAGTCTTCAAAATAGCTATATATCTAGTATTCAAGAGAAACTGCATAAATTGCAGTTTCTCCTATAATTCATTACGGCTAAAGAAGTGGACTCGGAGGCAAAAGTGAGGGGCACAACACTTGGTCAACTCATGACTATTCACATAATTAGCCAAAAATGCATTGATTTCGATTGCAAATCATCAAATTTTTAATGTTATTCTTCTTAGAATTCTGTTCTCGATCATATATCCTTTTTTTACCATTGTGTAATCACTTTAAAAGGTGTGTTAGATACATGGGCGTAGGATGCTTTTCTGAACGGGGGGGGGGGGAGGGGGAGCTGAACACACACCTGGAAATATCAATTTAGGCGCACCTCGCTAGCGCGAAGTCCCTTGCAGGGGGGGGGGGATAAGATCTAGGTGGATTACTATTACTTTAATATTTAAGGGCCATGAATCGATTTTTCAAAATTTGGGAAAAATTACACTTCTCGCTAAAATATGAACCTTGTGAGCGAGAGAAGCGAGCGAGCCAAAAATAACCACTTCATGTTATAAAAGAATTGTTATTTTGTCATCTAAATGCACTTCGTAGGCTATAAGAAATAATAATACTCGCCTTCAGATGACTGTGAATCTATTTTGACACCTGAATGGTTAGATGCTACGAGCGAGAGAAGCGACAGGCGAGCGAGAAAAACAGATTATTTTTTATTGTAGAAGTGTTATTCATCAAAATACGCAGTAGGCCTATAAGATGTCCAGAAATATTCGGTCACCTCACTTGCCAAATTTGTTCGCTTTCCGAAACCATCCTGTATCTTATAAAGTATACATTTATACATTTGACTTCGCTTGCCGAATTGGTTTGCTTTCCAAAGTTATCCAGTTCCTGATACGAGTGAGTGGAGCAAGCGAGGAAAAAATATGTATACTCCTTTTCATGGTAGAAGTGATAATTCGTCATCAAAATCTCAGTCATTATCTATTATCTATTACGAGCGTCCAGAGCGAGCAAGGAAAAATGTATACTCTTTTTCGTGGTATAGAGGTGCTATTTTCGTATCCTCTGGAAAAGTATTTATCAGGATAGTTAGGTTCATTAAATAACACAAGGGCTTGTACAAAATCTTTGCACTATCTTTTAAAAATCTAGCCGGAATCATGTCTAGCTCAGTACTTTTTGATACATTCAATCTGCGAAGCTCATTGAAAACAAATTGTTTACTGACTGGTAATAACTCGAAGCTATTCACAAGTACACACTTTCCTTCGTAAAAACTCACGAATACGATTTTTGTCTGGGCTGAAAAGATGGAGTTCGTCTACTAATTTTTGACGGCCACATTTGTAAAATACGAATTAAATTCATGAGCTATACCATCTTATCATGACATAATTTCTCATCAATTTTAGACTCTTGTCTCTTGTTCTTTCCTCTTCTTACTTTTTAATCCTAAACTGTTTAGATTTTGCCAAAGTCTTTTCAAATCATGTTTGTTTTCTTCCATGTTGTTTTATAAGTATTCGAGTTTAGCCTTTCTAACCTGTCTTTGGACCAGAATACTTAAATCACGAACACCCCCTAATACATGTACTGGCAGATCTCACGTTATCCATTATTCAAGCAGATAGTTTTTTCGAATTTTGTTTGTTTTCTTCTATCTTGTTTTGTAAGTATTCGAGTTTAGCCTTTCTAACCTGTCTTTGGACCAGATTTCTTAAATCAAAAATCATACACCACCTAACAAATCTCACGTTATCCATTATTTAGGCAGACTTTTAGTTAACTTCAGCTCAGCAATATCTGGAAAATTTTTCTCCAATACGAAGCATATCTTATATCATGGAGGTATACTTCCATGCCATGTATTTGGACGTGTGGAACGTCTTGGGAAAGGGTCAATAGCTGCATGCATTGATCACTCTCACATTCACCAATAAGCACACACAGACACACATACACACTGGCCTTGACTGACCAGCTGACCCCTCATCAAACCAAACATGCACCATTCATGAGAGGGTCCTTATTTGGGAAGCGGGGTCATGGGGTCACTGCTCATTAAAATCGGACCTCGCTGCCGAGGTTTGCTGGTCGTTTTTTTTCGGGGAAGGTGAATTCGTGGGGTAAGTGACTTCGTGGGGAGATACCACATCAGCGCGCGCGCACGCATGTTCGGGAATTGGTGACAGTTTAAAACGACCAGCAGCTGGTCTATGAAATAGGTAACCTGCTGGACATGCTGGGGGTGGGTTAGTGCTGAAGGAAATAAAGTACTTCGCGTGGTGGGCATGAGTATCATAGAAGTATCAAATGTCATTAATCACACGTATCTTGCGTATTGACAACCCCTGCCCACACACGCTTCGTGAAATAAATTTAAAATTCTTCTATGAAACATAGTGACACCTGCCTCCTAAGATCCATTCTATCAGTCTTAAGGAGACAAAGTGAAGATAGAACGCCCTGACCTACCTAATACTGCTAACTTGGTTCGAATCCAGACAAATCTCTGAAAGACAAACTGAAACTAAAATTTAATGCACTGTCGACCATTGGTCAAAAAACCGTAGATTTCTAATTATGGATAACAACTTGGAACTGCAATTTTCAAAATGACTTTGATAGTTATGATTATGTATAAGCTACATCACTGGCACGACGAGGATAATTGTTTTTCTGCTATTAACTGCATTGAAACAAGATTTGAAAATGAAATAATCTCAAATTAGAAGCAGGCGAAATTTCACACAAACATGATAAATCTAAAGTGAAAGTAAGCAAGAGTGAATTTCAAAATGTTTACTTGAGAATAAGTGCCATAAACATTATTTTGCAACGAAACAGAATTTGAAAATGAAATAATCTAAAATTAGAAGCGGGCGATATTCCATGGTTTACATGGAATTTCACACAAACATGATAAATCTAAAGTGAAAGTAAGCAAGAGTGAATTTCAAATGTTTACTTGAGAATAAGTGCCATAAACATTATTTAGAAGATCGCTATGACACATTGCAATGAATAAAATCAACAATTACTACAGTTTATGAATTTCCTTTGATATAAAGAACCGGTAACATTCGAGAAGGGCTGATGTTAAAAATAGGATGTTCAATATTGGAGATATATCGATTGTCTAGTTGTGAGGGGTCATCCGAATCATCTATACTTTCAGGTAATGAAACCCCGTTATTGGAACATTTCTCTATGTGATTTATTTCTGTACCTCGCTCAGCTAAAAATATGGTCGAATTCATTTCAGAGGTCTCTCCAGAAACTGCCAGTGGAGCATCGGTGGTGTTTTTTAGAGTGTCCCCTGATAAGGGTACGTGATCTACGGCTCTTTTGGACATATCAATATAATCATCAGATTTGTTGTCTTCAAAATCATATGTCCAGGTGTGAGGATTTAATAAACTCACCGTCTCTCGAGTCAAAAGTTGATTGATATGGATATCGGCTGTTATAACATTCCTTGACGGTGGAATGTAGTCATATTTAGTGACTGAATTCTTTGGACACTGTGGCAAGGGTCTGTTGTGCAGATCAATAGCCTTAGAGGGTACAGCCCATTGATTCATATTGGACGGACAATTCGATGACATCTGTTCTAGTGTATGGGTCGACTCCAGGTGTTTTTTGTCTTGCCTAGAGACGCCTGTCTTCGTCCTCTCTACATATGCATTTGAAGTAAAGGGTTCATCCGTTATTTTTTCATATAATGAAGAATCTATGCCTTGCCTTTCCAAATCATGCAAATGGGGAGGTTTCTGCCTAGGGCTTTCTTGTTTTAAACCTGTTTCAGTTTGACATGATTCTTGGTGAGTGCCTTGCTTGTGATCAGATTCTAACTCCTGACGAGAATCCGAAATAATACAAACTAAACTTACGTCGGACCGGTATATTCTATTGCTGTAAGTGTGTGAATCAGAGGAAATCGCCATTGGCGATTCATTGCTTCTCTCTTCATTACACTCCTCAAGAGAACCTCTCTTCCGCCCCCTGACAAGGATGATGATGGTGGCGGCAAAGGCTGCGATGAGGAAGACGAGTGTTATTACCACAACTAAAGCTATTCTCCTGCCACGTGCTGTACCGGGGTGAACAGCTTTCGTGAGTTCCATTACGCTATTTTCAGTCGTTGGTCTGCCAGTTGTCCGATTTGACTGACTCTCTCCGGGGGGTCTTCGAGAGGGAGGTGTTGTGACTTCGACTATTCGCATAGATGCATAACTTGATACCGTCACGTCTTCCGAGATGTGGACTTTACATTCAACTAGAACGTATTGGTCACTATCTTGTGCTTTTATAATAGCAGCAATAGTGGGCCCCCTGGAAGGTGTTAATTGGTTACTTCCGGTAAACAATACGGAAGCGGAAATGAGTTGATGAGTTATCCTTCCGGTCTTGGAAGTTGTTAATGAGGGTGTGTCCATCCGGAGGATGATAGATGGGGGTGGGAGGTGACACATTGGGCCCACCACTGATGGTGGGCCTTTCCTGAGGGGCTGCCAACATATGAAACATTTTCAGGAGCGAGAGGGGAGGAGCAACCTGAGCATGCATGCCTGTGTTGCCAATGCACATTTATACAGTTGACCAACGGGAATGGGAGGATTTCGATAGGGGAAGTGACATCACCTTGTTGCACTACTAAAGCAGCACTAGCAGCTATTGGATGGAGGTAAATCATGGCAATGGCAGAAAAAACATATTGTATTGGGTATCAAGATTTGTATTTTGTATGTTTGTGTGTCAGTATGTGTTGTTGTTGTGTTTGTTTTTGCTACCTGTGATTGAAATCATGGTGCGTCTTTTTGATCGTATCTTGACTCTGTAGAACACTCTCCAAGTCATTTACCGATTGGAGTTTGTCTTTTACTTTGACCCATTCACATCGCCACTTTATTTAGACTCTCTCACAATGCTCTGTTATAATTCACCACTGGACTTTATCACATTTTCACAATGCCACTTTATTTGGACTCTCTCGCAACAGTGTCATACTCATCATTGGACTTCATTACACTTTCACAACTTCACTAGCACTCTATACATTGCCAACCCATTTTGCTCTGTGTTTTAGCGCCACGGACTTTGTCTCTAGGCCAATATCATTGAGCAGTTACCAGTCACATCCCCTTAGACCAATATGGGCACCACAGTCTAACGACATAATATTGCAGTTTAACGCCGTAACACTGTAGCACCATACATAAACGCCGTAACGCCGCAGATGGCATATTTTATCTCATCGGAGAAGTGACTGTTGGTTCCAATGCATCGTTCGTCTGTACATCTGGTAGTGAGAATTATTCTCCTGAGATCTCTTGGGAAGTAAGCGTTAATGGAAGTGCTCCATTTGTTAGTCAAGAGCGTCTAAAAAAAAACAATGAAGTTATGTCTATTATAAGCAGCAATAGTGGGCCCCCTGGAAGGTGTTAATTGGTTACTTCCGGTAAACACGCACGCACGCAGAAGACGGTGTAACGCCGTCTTCTGCCCTCGCACGGCGTTTTTCTTTCACAGTGCAACGCCGTCTTCTGCGTGCGTGCAGACATTTCAAGGATTCCAGCACTGGTGATGCTTGGCGGTGTGTCGAACGCGACATGATACCTGCGTGTATGGATATGTCTTATGCGGCGTTACGGCGTTAAAGTACGGCGTTACGATGATAAAAACATGCGCAAAATGACAAACGATATATCATAACGGATTAGTCGATTTGCATCATTTGCAATCTTGGTATCATCGAGACAACATGAATACATTGTGTACATTTGATTTGTCCAATCGTTACAGCTGTTCATTTTGCGATAAGACGTATAGTCGCAAGTTCGACATGAAGAGGCATGAACAAATGTGCATCATAAAATGAAAGAGAATAAATATGGAAATGAGGATTCCAGCATTGATGATGAAGCTAGTGAAGCAAATTATCCATCTGAACCGCCGTTTAAAAAGCAAAGGGTTGAAGAATCTAGCAACGACGATGATGATGCTGAAACCAGTGATCCAGAAAATGAAGGAGAGGATGATTTGTCAAATTCTGAGGTACCTGGTACGGAAGACCCTGAAGACAATCCAGCTTATCAGGAATGGCTTGAACAAGCCATGGAAGACACCAAGGAGTTGAGGAATGAAAAATACCAAAAATACATCTCCCAGGGTATGGACGAAGACGAGGCTAAAGAAAAGGCTCATGTGAAAGTTCTATGGACCGTCAAACGGAACTTTTTTGATCTTTACTCTCAGTTCTTACAGGAGAGCTTGCATCTTGAAGAAGATGACACCAACATTGAAATTATGACTGATCTGACAGAGAAAGTAAAAAATGGTATGGAATTTCCAAAAGCCGTGCGGAGAGTTTTAGTCAAACATGGTACAAAGTTTGAGGGTTTATTCCAGTATCAGGAAGAGGATGAAGATGATGGTGAAGAAGATACAGAGAGGGGTCAAAAGTAGTGATAACTATTCAAAGCATGACATCTTTTATAGCCAAGTAATATACAATGTGTATGTAGTATACCGGGCATGTCGGCTCAATTGAGATAGCGTCCACCTCATAAACGGGAGGTCGCGGGTTCGATCCCTGGCCGAGTCATACCAAAGGCTTAAAGAATGGGACCTTCTGCCTTCTAGCCAGGCACTCGACATACAAGAATGGAGATAATAACATATTATGTTATACAGGGCCCGCTGGGAGAGCAGTTGAAAAAAACTGAAGCCGCTACCCTTGGTAAATAAGACGCTATTATTGTTATCATTATTATTAGTAGTAGTAGCATCATCATTAATATCAATATTAATATTATTATGGGGTAAAATGTAGTCTATTTCATCATGTCATTTGCTTGAGCGTAAGCTCGCTGGGGGGGGGGGGGGGGGGGGTCTTGTAGAAATCTCTGTTATATGGTGTTATGTTTGAAGCTTAACTTATACCTCACCTGTACATTATGCATTTTTACACCAAGACTGACATACACTGTACTTGCAATAAAGTTGAAAAGAAAACACTACATACCTCACTTCCGTTTCTCTACGATGTTGTGTTATTTTGATTGCTGTGTGTCTTCCATACTATTAATTACCATAGATCTACATGTACCTAAGTTTTGATCAAACCAACAATATACCCTTCATTACTTTAATAATACAGTCTCATAAAATACATCTACAAGACCTCATATGACTCGGATCTAAAATAGTTACGGGAAGTCCCAACATGACGTCACAGAGCTAGAAAAAACAAACAAAACAATACAAAAAAAAAAGTCATACAATGTGTGCACGGCAACATATTACAGTCACCACGTCATCACACATTGACCCGAGGCGATATACATGTAAAAACAAAAAAATTTGAACATGAAGATAAAAATGCTTAAAATATGCCATCTGCGGCGTTACGGCGTTTATGTATGGTGCTACAGTGTTACGGCGTTAAACTGCAATATTATGTCGTTAGACTGTGGTGCCCATATTGGTCTAAGGGGATGTGACTGGTAACTGCTCAATGATATTGGCCTAGAGACAAAGTCCGTGGCGCTAAAACACAGAGCAAAATGGGTTGGCAATGTATAGAGTGCTAGTGAAGTTGTGAAAGTGTAATGAAGTCCAATGATGAGTATGACACTGTTGCGAGAGAGTCCAAATAAAGTGGCATTGTGAAAATGTGATAAAGTCCAGTGGTGAATTATAACAGAGCATTGTGAGAGAGTCTAAATAAAGTGGCGATGTGAATGGGTCAAAGTAAAAGACAAACTCCAATCGGTAAATGACTTGGAGAGTGTTCTACAGAGTCAAGATACGATCAAAAAGACGCACCATGATTTCAATCACAGGTAGCAAAAACAAACACAACAACAACACATACTGACACACAAACATACAAAATACAAATCTTGATACCCAATACAATATGTTTTTTCTGCCATTGCCATGATTTACCTCCATCCAATAGCTGCTAGTGCTGCTTTAGTAGTGCAACAAGGTGATGTCACTTCCCCTATCGAAATCCTCCCATTCCCGTTGGTCAACTGTATAAATGTGCATTGGCAACACAGGCATGCATGCTCAGGTTGCTCCTCCCCTCTCGCTCCTGAAAATGTTTCATATGTTGGCAGCCCCTCAGGAAAGGCCCACCATCAGTGGTGGGCCCAATGTGTCACCTCCCACCCCCATCTATCATCCTCCGGATGGACACACCCTCATTAACAACTTCCAAGACCGGAAGGATAACTCATCAACTCATTTCCGCTTCCGTATTGTTTACCGGAAGTAACCAATCAACACCTTCCAGGGGGCCCACTATTGCTGCTTATAATAGACATAACTTCATTGTTTTTTTTAAGACGCTCTTGACTAACAAATGGAGCACTTCCATTAACGCTTACTTCCCAAGAGATCTCAGGAGAATAATTCTCACTACCAGATGTACAGACGAACGATGCATTGGAACCAACAGTCACTTCTCCGATGAAGGGGTCTACTCTTACTAGTCCGGGTGTATCATCTCCAATACATGGTACATTTATGGTTACAGAAGGATCGCTGTCTCTCATAAATCTGCAAATGATAGTCGGAATATCACGGGACTCAATACGACTGATGATTCGATTTGGGAATCTGAGGTCAACATCAATTGTTTCACCGTTGCTACTGTCAAAGTAAGCTGTACCTGGTTGACTGTGGGTCCAGCAACAAGCTATTTCAAAATTTTGTTTTTGTTCTGTTCCTGATGAAATAAGATGGTTGAGATGGCAACTGAGAGATTCAGGAAAAGGTGACACGGTAATCATTGCCGTCGCAAGCGGTGTGAATTTTCTACCAGATCCATATTCATACCCACATTCATAATTCCCAGCCTCCGTTGACAAGTTGATGGACTTGATAACAAGCGTATATATTTGTTGAGACTGGTCAATACCTACGTTATAGTTATTCGGATCTACACCATACCCTGTAGTGGGGTATATATATTCATTGCTACTGATATATCGCCAACGTCCCGGTTCAATAAAATAGGTCCAAAATATTGTGTTATCATTGTCATTGTTCACATCGCAAGTTAATGTCACTCTATCACCATCCACTACAGTCTGATTTTGTGGTCCATCTTCCAGAAATATAGCACACGATACTAATGGACTTAAGAGATATATCAATAGGACGAAGATAAATCCAGAATGCGAGATATCTTTGTTGAAAGACATGACCGATATTTGAAGTGTAACGAATGCCTTGTCAGCAAAGATTTGTCAGCTCCACACAAAGATGCTTTCAATTAAGGTTTTCCTTCATGCACATTAATCCAGTCTGTACAATTTTTTCAAAGAACTAGCTGCAATTATGTCGCTTTATCACCATTTACAGTCATATTTCGAGGTCCTTCGGGGTACATCATAATTTGTCATACGGGTAAATCATTAACCGATAACGCATGTCCAAGTTTCATTATGAGAAGCCACCTATGCTTTTGAAAATGTGACTGACGGAAGAATGCAATACTTGTACATATTATATGCAAAATGTACCTCATACACACTACATCTAAATCGCTTCCTGTTTTGTAAAAGTTAAGCGAAACCAATTTGAGAGTTGAAGGGGCGGGTAGGATAAGTTGTACTTGGCATATGTATGCTTCCTGTCCCCCCCCCCCCCCCCCATCCCATTGCAACTAAGTCTTCATAATTTTCTTTTCATAATTTGCTTCTCCATTGTCTGAATCCTCATGCCTTGTCATGCTTGTAGTGCATCACTAATATATCACTCATTTTGAGTCGCTATACCAGTTCCATGAAGTGTGGGGATTGATATTTTTTAACTCGTAGTCAAGTGGTTCAAATAATGGACTTCAAATAAGCAGGTCGTGGCTGGTCGTGGGTTCAAACCACAGAGTATCAGGAATGCCAGGTGGCACATGCTAATGTAAATTTACTACTCTCCACCCACATACCAAAGCGGTTCCTGATGGGGAAGAATGTTTCAAATACTGTGAGCTCTGAAATAGATAAGGCCAAATAAGAATAATTCTTATAGTTTGTCGTTGTCTCGTCCTTCCTTTCTTCGGTTAGCCTTAAAATGTTAGTTATTTTGAGGGCGTTTGAGGGTCTTAAGCGCTAATATCAATGAAATATCTTAAAGATGCATCAAAATGAGAAAAAAGGAGAAGAAGAAATTTGTATCAAAATTGTCAGTGTAGTATTTCATGTACCCAAAAGAAATCAAATATTAATTAACATGACACCCCCTGGCATCCTCCTCCATTTAAAAATATCAGGACGAGAAATTAGGAGTCAATTTTACTTGGCCCAACCTACTTGAGGTGGGGTAGTGCTGAAGAAAATAAAGTACTTCCCGTGGTGGATACGAGTGTCGTAGAAGTATCAGTATTCACACAAACTGACATCCCCTACCCATGTCTTCCAAGAAACCTAGAAACACGTGCCTCCTCGCTCCCTATGTGGACCGATCTAAGAGAGATTTAACCCAGATGAAACGTATTGCTTTTAACATATCAAATACTTGTCAAGTACTTATCAAGTACTGTTTTACTTGCTTCGAATCCATAATAAGTCTCTGAAAGAGGTGAAATTGAAACTAAGATCCATGAGTCCTTATAACATGTATAAGCATCCATTGTCGACCATTGAATAATGGTTCGTTATTTTGGTGTATGGATGAGAACTTGGAAACTCCTTTTTAATTAAGTTATGATTCTTATCTACCAAGCTTCATCATGGGCATGACAGGCAGAATTGCAGACATTCAGTTAGTGGATATTATGCTTCCTCCTCTTTTATTTAAATACACTACATAAAAAACAATTCGGCATATACAGATATGTACAGAAACTATACGTAGTCCATGATGCCATAATGATTATGTTGTTGTTGTTGTTGTTGAAGTTGTTCTGATATTGCAACAAAAAATGATAAACTCTGATTTTTTTAAAGATAAATTAATCTAAATGGAGAGGATAAATTTCATTGTGTACACTGTGTATAAATAAATCTGTAGTGAAAGTGAGCGAGAGCACACTTGAAATGGCACGTTTACTTGTCTTGCGATTTGAATAGTTTTGGTAGCAAAAAGAAACTTGACATGCATGGAACTGTATAACTATCGTCTCACATTGTCTACCTTGCATAAAAAGAAACACACGTGAAATAACGTAAAATTCCAGGCGTGATTTTCGGTGAAATTTTAGTTGTAAATATCTGAGAGGAACGCAAATTAATGACTATACTCTGCCCTACGCTAGGACCTGTGAACCCCCGACCGCTCATCGCATAACAATCACAGCGCGTTGTTAAACCCGGCGCACACTGCACATGCTGCACGATCCGACTGTGATCCGATTTGGGAAAATTTTGTTATAGCATTTGATATGAACATTCAAACATATAAAATCCTCGTGATCAAAGTTTGGAATAGCCGTATTAAGACTAAAATTGAAATTCTGCGAGTCTCCCTGTAGGAATAAAAGCAAATTCAATTCCAAATTGTAGTGACGTCATAGCAATCTTGCGATCGGCTAAAATTTGAAGCCGATTTGGCCTTTACTCCGACCACAAGGCTTGCAGTTAACCAAAATATCGAATTTGGTATTGCTATCATTATTCCGAACTTCAAATAAGACAATTTTACTTGCTTGAACTTTAATGTTTAATGCAAAATGCCATTTGTTGGAAAATCGGGTCGCAGTCGGATCCTACAGTGTGTGCCGGGCTTTAGGCCTATACTTGTCGCGTAAACAGAGTTCTCACTGGTTTTACAGAACGGGCCTCGAGACCGAGATGAAAATATTTTTCGTCTTTACAAGATCTTAGTTTTGTTAGTATCTTGCTAATGACCAGCTAAAAGAAATTGAGAAGATCGTTATAACACGGCGCAAAAATAATCAACAATTACAGTTTATGAATTGCTTTTGATTAAGGACCGGTAATATCGGAGGTAGGTGTGAGGTTGAAAATAGGATGTTCAATATTGCAGATATATCGACTGTCTAGTTGTGAGGGGTCATCATCTGTAGCTTCAGTTGTTAAAACCCCGTTATTTGAACATTCAACTGTTCTTGTGGGATCTGTGTCTGTACCTCGCTCAGCTAAGATATTCGAATTCATTTCAGGGGGTCTCTGCGGATACTGCTTTTGAAGCATCCGTATTGCTTTCTGGAATGTCCTCTGTTACGGGTAGGTGATCTAGGAGCCTTTGGGACATATCGATATAAGCAGCAAATCTGACGTCTTCGAAATCATATGTCAAAGTGCGTGGATTGAATAAACGTACCGTCTCTTGAGTTGATGGATTGGTATGAATATCAGCTTTGATAACATTTCTTGACGGTGGAATGTCGTACGCAGTGCGGTCCATAGGATGGTCTTTTATCTTAGGTAATGGTCTCGAGGATTGATCCAGCTTTGGTAGAGGCCGCTGATCCATCTCTGATGGGTACATGGGTGTTGTTTGTTCCCGAGTAGGCTGAAACATCTTCTTTAATTGATTTTTGTCGGCGGCTTCATCATCAATTGTTTCATAGAAGGACTCCTCTGAGGGGTGTACCTGTTCTGCTTGGATGGTGCAGCCACCTGATTCCATAGTACCAGAATGCGACCTAATGCCTGACCGGTATATCTTTGCACTATATGTATGGGAATCCGGAGACACTGTCTGTAGCTCTTCTGTATCTCTTGGCATCATCCTTACCACATCCCCAGACCCTTTATCGCTTAGGTAATCCTTCCTTCTTTCTTGGAGGAAGTTGATTCTTATAAGAAGGACAGTAGGTATCAATATGATGAAAATGCCTGCAAATGTATAAAGAATGGCAAATGGAAGACTGAATTTGGTTGATTCAGGAGGCCATGTTCCTGGATCGCTGGTTGGATCCGTTTCAATTAAGCCTTCTGTTCCAGACGATGTGTTGTCAGTTTTTTGACTGGACTGACCCTCCCCAGGTGAGGTTGGGAGTTGCAGGGTTGACATCTTAGCTGGAGGTCGTTTTTCAGTAATGCTTTTTCGATTTGTTGTAGATTCTACCGTTTGAAGCGATTGGATTTCCGTTGTGTGATTTATCTGGCCCTCACCGCATGGAGTTGTGAGATTAAAAGTTGTGCCCTTGATGATGCGCAGAAGTCCATAACCTGACATACTGAGATTTCTAGGAAACTGAATATGACATTCTACAAGCAGAGATCGCTCACCCTCATGCTTAGTTACAATAACATTGACATTTTGATGTTGCTCCTTGTCAGCGAGAGATACATTTCCATTATAACTTACCATCCACGAGAGTCGGGATGGATGCCAACCACTATAGCAGGTACATTCGAATGAGGCTGTAGAACCAACCTTTACTTTACTGATAAAAGGGTCCACTCTTATCAGTTTTGCTAAATCTTTCAGGCATGGTGTACTGGTCACTGAAGTGTTGTTGTCGGATAAAAAATGACATGCAATGTTTTTAGCAATACTTGAATTCACCCGACTTATGATACGATCAGGGAAAGGAAGATACTTATCGATTTTTTTGCCATTACTTCTCTTGAACTGAGCCTGATATGCTTCCCTGTGATTCCAGGAACACAACACTTCAAAATCACGGTTTATCGGTGCTTCTGAAGGCAGACTATAGAACTTACATTTCGGAAGACCGAAAGTTTGTGGAGTACCAATGTTAAGAGTTGTAGCCACCGATATCGTAAATGTCATTAATAACATCAGAAACGCTGTCCACAGAATAGACCATAACTGATGACATATAACTCTTCGATTCGTTGCCATACTTTTGATTAGACCCCGGTCTCTGACTCCAGAAAGACATCGGCATGATCGGTCTTCCTTCAATGGAAGCTGTATAGTCAATAAGCTGTCGAATCCCCGTTTCCAGTTTATTATTCTTTTTCATAGACAAAACGCCTTTTCAGAGTTTTATACAATCCAATTTCCTTTTCCTTCTGGATTGTTCAAAGAATAGAATTAATAGCAGTTTGGTGATTTAAGACAAATCGTAGTCTCATCCAAACAAATATTTTACTTTACTAACTTCTTGAATGTTCACGAGACGATGTATGATGTAGATTCTTCCTCTTCCACCAACCAAACCAAATAAATGTGATGTGAGTTTTGGCTCAGTAGCCTCTGTGACTTTTTATACAGACGTATGGTTTCTACGCCCTTCATACTTCAAGCTGAAAGATACCACAGCCATATTAGATATTTCAAAGAATAATCTTTCTAAAAATGAAAGCGAAATCCAAATCATGATTTAGGGTGGCCTGTAAATCATTTAATTAAGGCATGAAGATCTAGGAGGTGCTTTCTTGTTTTGAAACGTCATTAAAGTGTTTTGTCCATAGAATTACCAGAAAGCTCGGTTCTAATAGAGTCGTACACACGCACTAATCATGCTCATGTTGGTTTACGCTGGGCCATGTTGTCCACGATCTCCACGATTTTAATAAGAGAATGGTGATGAGCGTGGGATGAAACTCGATTCTATCAAGTTTTTCTATAACCCCATACGTTTCTACCACGCTCTATATACGCTCTACTACGATTCATCAAGTTTACCAAGATCCCCTACGATGCCGCAATAATTTATGCCGGGTTTGCAGTCACGATGTCCAAAATTGAGCATGGGGGTCGTGGGGTCGAATCGTGATTATCTTGAAGGAACTTGGTGGAATAGTAATAAGCCTGATGAACATGGGCGTCGTGGGGTCGAATCGTGACGATCTTGAGAGAGTTAGACAAATAAATAGATTCGGTTTATTTTTTTTTTTTAATGGACAGACAGCCCGAAGGCTGAAAAGTGGAGTGTACATAAATCATGACAATTATGAAATTGCAAACATTTAAAATTTAAAATTTAAAATAGGCAATAGCATGAATAAACATGGCTGATTATAAACATATAAACGAAGGAGGAACAGAAATTAATATAAACAGAAGGGAGGAAAAGGAAGCAGAGAGAGAAGAAGAAGAAGAAGAAGAAAAAGACAGAAAAAGAAGAAAAAACAATATATGGTTGATCAATGAAACATGTACAAACGTCGTGAATCTATAAGAAAAAAGAATTCGGTATAAAGACATATATAGGCCCAACAAATGACAAAATGCTAAAATGCTAGCTGGCCTTGTGAATATCATGTACATGTATAGAGAAGACGAAGGGAATATGTGATGCAGAAGAAGGGCAAGGAAGATACGCGACAGAAAGGAGAAGAGATAAAAGAAAAAGGAAAAAGAGAACCAAGGAAACGACATGACAGAAGAAGAAAGGGACACGAGAAAGATGAGAAAGAGGGTAGTAGAAAAAGGAAATGATCAATAAATGAAGCAAAACAAAATAGAGGAAGGAGAGTTGAGGTAAAGATAAAAAGATAGGGAAAGAAAAAAAAGAAAAGGAAGGAGAAAGGGATAGAGGAGGTGGCATCAACATAACTTCCAATACATGAAGAATCATAAAAACTAGCTTGAATTGATCCATCTAAAGTGTGCAAATCTGAGCATTTAAGGAAATCAAGCAATAAAAACTGGTTTGAAAATTAGAATTGAAACATTAAGGGCAAAGTAGGACGGTAAGTAGATCGAGATATTACTTATAATTTATACATAAAATTAAGCAACAACTAGTCCATAATTAACTTAATAGGAGGTGAAAGAGAAATAGGAAAAGAAGAGCTATAGGAAGTTGGTAATAAAGTAGAGAAGAAAAAAAAGGAGAAAAGCCATAAAGAAGTGTAAGGGGAGTTAAAAAGAAGATAGGAAGGTAGACGTAGGGCCATGAAGGATGAAAACAAGAGGTCAAATAGAGAAAGACGAGAAAAGGAAAAAGGTGAAAATAAGAAGCAAAGAGGCACTGGCAAGATATGCATATACATGTACATGTACATGATAAACCCATAATCATACCTGCAGTTGAGTTGAGAACAGATACGATATGCGGTATTGCAGATTGTTTATTTCTGCGAGTTCTACAGAGTGGTGTGTCCAGGCATTCAGAGTTTCTTAGCTGAAGTCTAGAGCGGGACTGCGACTGTCTGGTAGGGGGGAGCAAATCGCGATGACGCTCAGATCGCAGCTAACCAAGACCGAAACGAAGCAAGAGTCCATCCCTTCGTTGAGAGACCATACAAGGCAAGCTGTTCAATATACGGCAAGACGTTCGGGAATGCAATACAGCGTAAAGCTCGCTTCCCGCGTTCTAGTTCTTCAGTCTGGGCTGTACTTAAACTAGAACTCCAAACTGGCGATCCGAACTCTAACAGCGGGCGTATATATGTTTTGTATATAGATGGGCAAAGGTCATTCACATTTACGCCATGCTCCTTCAGAACATTGAAGATGTAGAATCGCCGTGTGGTGCGTGAGATCATGAGCTCAACCTGGCGATCGAAACTGAGATTAGACTATATCGTGATTCCGAGTAACACCATGGATTCCACCCATTCTAAACGACAATCATTGATGTGAAGAGTAGCTTTAGGAGGGAGAGATTTCATGAAGCTAAACTGCATGGCCTTACATTTCTAAAGTTTTAGTTTCATGTCATTTGCGACACACCATTCCCTCAAGGCATCAATATGGCTCTGCAAGAAACTAACTTGACCTTTGCGAACAGCTTCAAGAAGACTCAAATCATCCACATATTTCCAACGATAATCAGTGGTTAAAGCGGCATCGTTTGGTGGAATAGTAATAAGCGTGATAAGCGCGATAAAATTTTGCACCATCAAAAATTTTATTACGCTCATCACTCTAATACCACTTTCACACCAAACAAATATAACGGAATAAAAGCGTTTTTTGAAAAAAAACGCTTTGGTATGAACACTCGGCAAAGCGTCATATTTGAAAACGGAATCAAATATTCCGCAATCTACGTGTGAGGTCTATCACTAGGTTTTGAGGTGTTTTGAAAACGGAATATTCCAAATATGACGCTTTATTTTTTGGTATGTACAGAAAAAAGGAAATAAAGCGGAATGAAATGTCAAAGGTCAACCAGGTTCCCACCAAAAACCCGGAAAATGCGGGAAACGAGTGAAAGCGCGGGTATCTTCGATCGCAGCGCTAGCGAGCTGCATGGATCGGCATGGCAGTACAGCGTACGTTCGACGCTACTAGCTGCATGGACGCGAATCATGTATGAAGAAACAAACGCGTTAGCATTCGTACATTAGTTTAAAAATTAAAGTATACATACAAATAAAAAAAATAATTATTAAGTAAATTTAAAAAAATTGCAATAAGTTAAGTAATAATTATACATTTCATTCTGAATAACTGATTTGTTTTGTTACATATATCGAATAAAACAAAAAAAATATACAGCTAGAGATACCAAATGCATGGTGGGTAATGACGTATTTCCGCACTCTCTCACACCGTAATATTACGCTTTCGCTAAAAACGGACTTCATTGGTTCAGTGTGAACAGAAACCAGAAGCGTTTTGGAAGCGTTTTGAAAGTGAAGCGTCATGAAATATAACGGCATGGATATTCCGTTTCGGCAGTGTGAAAACAGTATCAGTGTGAACAGAAACCAGAAGCGTTTTGGAAGCGTTTTGAAAGTGAAGCGTCATGAAATATAACGGCATGGATATTCCGTTTCGGCAGTGTGAAAACAGTATTAGTTGAATGTGATCATTCAACCGCGAATTGATAGGTATCATTTGCAAAAGTCGGAAACACCCTTCCAAAACATGAATTCTCTCTGTCTCGTTCTCTTGCCCTTTCCTTATTCTCTCATCTATCAGGCTCTCTCTCTCTCTCCTCCGCTTTTTGTCTAAACAATCCTCTCTCTAGCATTCTCCCTCTCCCTTTTTGTTTCTTATCTCATTTATCACCCCCACTCTCTGTCTCTCTCTCTCTGTCTCTCTCTCTCTCTTTCTCTCCTCTTTCTTCTCTTGCCATGCCTCCTCAGTCCCCTTTAGTTCTCTTTCTTTCTCTTTCTCTCTTGCTTTGTCTTTTCCCTCTTCTTTTAATTA
The DNA here is from genome assembly GCA_029962745.1 of Echinometra lucunter. Classification (NCBI taxonomy): domain Eukaryota; kingdom Metazoa; phylum Echinodermata; class Echinoidea; order Camarodonta; family Echinometridae; genus Echinometra; species Echinometra lucunter. The sequence continues at coordinate 66,002 of CM057156.1, forward strand.
AGTCACGTTTGATTATATGATTAAATATACACTCTAAAATATTTCTGTAAATTCTGTAAAATACTGTATTATTTACAGTTAAATACACTATTTTGCTGCTGTTCACAGTTTTACCATTATTTACCGTAGAATTAATAGTGCAATACTGTAAAAAAAAAAAATAGTGCAATTAATTACTGGCCATTCTGCAGCCAGTAATTTACTGTTATTTTTTGCAGCATTTTTTTTTTTTACAGTGTAAGCAAATCCTCTTAGCTTTCTGTTTCTTTATTTGTAAAATGGTAATACAAACTTGACTGATACAACCCTCCTTTAAAGTAAGAAACTGTGATGTGTTTTACGTCTTCAACTTTTTTCCCCAATGCTCGTTATAAAAATTTCAATTTTGATATTTTCCGCTATGCAGTTCTTAGTAGCATGGATTTTATCCCGAACTGTCATTGTTTTTTTTTTTAAATTTCCTTGCTGTGTGTGCGTCTGTGGGTGGGCGATTATCATCTTTTTCAGTATAGCATGTTCGAATAATAAACCTTTGAACTGAATTAAAATGAAATGACATGCTCGTCCATACCTCCATTGAACATACGTATAAAATGAAGTGGATATAGCGCCATCTCACATATATTCCGACCAAATAATTGTAGGCCTAGTCCATTTCATTTTTATGTTGGATCTTGTATGTTGTTCTAATGTTTGGTACAGATAAAATTTGCGTTAGATTGACTTACGGGAATGATTCCAGTGACGTCATGTTTCATCATATAGGGAATGGCTGTGTATCGTGTGGGGTGGTGAGGGGAGGGGGTAGTTAGGGGGTAAGCGCCTCCATCAAGGGAAGTGGCACTGAAAGACGAGGTTGTTGCCCGCCACCCACCCAACCCCCCCCCCCCCCACAGACGGTATGTATTTAATCGTTATCAGCAAATGTTTTATATCTAATGATTTACATACATGATTTTAAATCGATACCTTTAATAAGGACGAACAAATTCAAAACTTCCTCTAGAAGCAAATCTATGAAATCTTTTATGTGAATTTGACCATAACGTGCTCATTCATCACATTGATTTGAACTTCCAATCGAATTACATTTAGAAACCTACTGCCGAATAGACGTGATACTTTCTCCATGGATGCTATAAACAAACAAAATGGCATATAACTCTTCGATTCGTTGCCTTGCTTCTGATTAGATCCCGGTCTCTGAATTCAAAAAGACATCGGTCTTCCTTCAAAGGAAGCTCGAATCACCTTTTCTGGTTCAATTTCTATCACATTAACGCCCGAGTTTTATACAAATTTTTAAAAAAAAATGCTGTCTTTCTTGTGGAGTATTCAAAGGAATATCAATTTGGTGCTTTAAGGCAAATCGTAGTCTCATCCAAAATAATTTTTATTTTACTTTACCAACTTCTTGAATTTTCACGAGACCATGTACATGTAGATACTTCCTCTTCCACTAAATAGGGACTCCGTGCATCATCAAGGAACATTTCAACCAATTTTTTTTGTAGCGCCTGAAGCGTCAGTTTAATAGTTTTTAATGTTCCCATTGCTTATCATTTTATTGTGTCCCATGGGGTTCAAAGTTGGCCATTTCGGCGGCCATATTTGATTTTCTAAATGAAAATAAGGTATTGTCATACATTTGGATCTGAACATCTTCCAAACATGAATATATACATTTTCAACATCATTTTAATAGGAGGAATAGAATGGAACCCTTAATTGCACAATGAGAGCAATAGTTTTGGGGGAAAATTTATGCCAAAATTTGCAAACTGTTAATCAAAAAATTACATATGCATTACTATATTTCTGTTTTATTACAAATAGCAACAACGAATGCGTGTTTTGAGCATTCGGTTTGACGAAATATATATTTACAAGAATGGTAATATGCTTCATGACGGTATTCATGATTTCATTCACACAAAAGGAGGAAAAAATACACCAGCATGTATTTGCCATCTCGAGCAAAAATGTGCCAAAAGAGTGACCCTCTATGTTGGCCTATGCAGCATAGTGTGTACTTCTAAACTGGGATCCAGAGGGGTTCCACTTAGCGCAAAGTATCCTTTTTCATGTACAAGGCCGTAATCCACGGACAAAACTTTGCTAGGTAATAACGCCTGCCGTGCACAATGTAGTTGGGGAGGTCAGGAGGGGGCCCCCAAATAGGTCAAAAAGACGAGCTGCATGAGTGAAAAACGTAACTTCATGAAACCTAGTGGAGTGGTAGAGCACGATCCCTGAATCATAAATGACCACTGCCAGACATTGTAAGTGGTGGGTTGTGCCCGACAGACGCCCCAAAATGTCAAAATGTCCTTTAGTGTACAATGAGAAAATGACAAGTTTAAGACAATGGACTAGATTAGCAAAAACAAAGTAACGTTGAAACTTGGTGGAAATTGTTAAAGCATGACTTCCTGTATCATTCCTGTTTCGACATAATTTTTATTGGGGGACGGGGCGTCTGGCGGGCACGACCCACCACTGAAAATGTCCGGCGGGCGTCATTCATCATACAGGGAGTCATGCTTTACGATTTCCACCAGGTTTCATGAGGTAGTTACTTTGTTTGTACTAATAAGCTCATTGTCTCAAAATTATCATCTTATCATTTATGCACTAATAAATAAATGAGTGTTTTCAGGGGCCTGTTGCATAAAACTTTTGCCAGACTTTTTTTCTGGTAAAAAAAGTCTGGCAAATTTTTATGTACTGGAAAACTATGGCAATATTTTTTTTGCCGTAGTTTCCTCAAATTTTGCCATAAAAAACTCCGGCAAAAGTTTTATGCAACGGGCCCCAGGCGTCTGGCGAGCACAACCCACCACTGATAATGTCTGATGGGAGTCATCCATGATTCAGGGAGTCATGCTTTACAATCAGTTTCACAAGGTTTCATGGAGTTACTTTGTATTTACTCGTCTCAAAGATATCATCTTATCATTGTGTTCTAATAAATGGGAGTTTTGACATTGTAGAGCGTCTGACGGGTACTGAACTAGAAAGGCCTTTTCTAGCACCACTGGCAATGTCTGGCAGTGGTCATTCGTGATTCAGGTTTCATGCAGTTCCTTTTTTTTTTCGCTAATCCAGCTTAATATTTTGACCTATTTGGGGCCCCTCCTCAAAGCCCCCACCACATTTTGCAAGACAGATATATCCCTATAGCATAGTTTTGTCCGTAAATTTTTTCGCCATGTACGTGAAAGGGATACTCTTCGCTAAGTTGAACGCCCCCCCCCCCCCCCCCCGGCTTCCGGTTTAGAAGTACACACTAGTACGCTGAATAGGCCAACATAGAGAGTCGCTCTTTTGGCCGATTTTTGCTCAGTATGGAAAATATTTTCCCTCACATTGTGCGAATGAAATCATGAATACCGTTATTCTTGTAAATATATCCTTTTTCAAACCCAATGATAAAAACACGCATTCATTGTTGCTCTTTGTAATAAAACAGAAAAAAGAATTAATGCATTTGCAAATTTGGGCATAAATTTTCATTTTTCTCCAAAACTGTTGTTCGACTTGTGCAAATAACGGTTCCGGTCGATTCCTCCTATCAAAATAATGTTGAAAAATGTATACATTCATGTTTGTAAGATGTCCGGTTCCAAAATATGACAATACCTGATTTTCATTTTTTTTTTTAAATCCGATGTGGCAGCCAAAATGACCGATTTTGAGCCCCATGGGACACGATTTGGCAATGGGAACATTAAAAAAAACACAATTTTACACTTAAGGCAACATTAAAAAAAAAAAGCAGGTTAGCAAAAATATTCCCTGATGGTGCACGGGGACCCATATTTCCGACTACACTAAAAAAAAAATGAGAGTTGAGATTTGGTTAAGTAGCCTCTGTGACTTTGTGTATAAACGTATGGTCTTTACGCCTTTCATACTTCACACCTGAGTCGTAATAGATCTCTCAGACATTGTCTTTCTAACTGTCTAAAATGAAAGCGAAATCCAGATCATGATTTAGAGTAGCCTGTATCATTGAATTAAGGCATGGAGGTCTGAGGTACTTTCTTGTTTTGAAACGTGATTGAAGTGTTTTGTCCGTAGAATCACCAGAAAGCTCGTTTCAAATAGAGTCGTACACATGCACTAATGCTGGGCTTACACCGGGCCACAATTTCCAGGATCTCTATGATTTTGATAGGAGAATGGTGATGAGCATCGGGTGAAACATGATTCTGCCAATCTTCGCTATAACCCCATACGTTTCTATCACGCTCTACTACGATTTGTCAAGTTTATCAATAAAATTTTCGGCCGTGGAAGTTTTGCTGTTCAGAGAATGATAATCGACAGTTGATTATTTTACTACCACTAAAATTCACCCGAATAATGATATGATCGGGGAATGTAAGATAATTATCGATTGTTTCGCCATTACTTCTCTGTAAACGAGCCTGATGCTTGACTATAATTCCAGGAATGCACCAATTCACCATCACGGTTCAAGTAATCTTATCTTACATGACATAGAGTATAGATCTTACAGCTCGAAGACCGAATGTCTGCAGAGTACCGATGTTAGGATTTAATCATCTTATATTCCTCTTCCAAAAACCAAACCAAAGAAATGTGAGTTGAGTTTGGTTCAGTATAGCTCTACATGACTTGCATACAAACTTCTGTTTTATACCCCTTTCATACTTCAGGTTGAATGTTTTTTAAATAAAAGCGAAATCCAGATCAGGATTTAGAGTAGCCTGTACATCATTAAATTAAGGCATGAAGGTCTGGGGTGCTTTCTTGTTTTGAAACGTGCTTGAAGTGTTTTGTCCATAGAATTACTAGTTCACTGCCTGGACTGTTCTCTATGATCCGTGCGCACCGTTCATGAGCTCACACATCAGCATTCGCTCACTCCCCCCCCCCCCCCCCCGCCTTGTATCGCCGCCCCTGAATACCATACCTTTTAAACACCAAAAGCTACCACAACTTTCTTCATTCATATCTACAAGTGAATAAAATAAATGCAACTGGGAAAATTTTTACTTATGGACTTGAAATGGAAATTTTGCCGTGATTTTGTTGATCGAAGAGTACATGTCTTCATCCTTTTGCATGTTGTGTACTGTGGTTTGTTTGTCTTTGCATCATCAACAAAAGATTCGTCAAATCATCACGTGGTGAGCGGACTTGACCCCAGGGCGGACTAGCCTCGCTCTCCCCTACTTCAGGGTCACCGTTGTTTACACTGGGCCACATTGTCCACGATCTCCACAATTTTGATAAGAGAATGGTGATGAGCGTGGGTTGAACACGATTCTATAAAGTTTTTCTACAGCGCTTGACAGAAATATCAGTACCATTGCAGACCTGTTTAACCCACCTCATCCTGGTTATAAGCTTTTTGAGGAACTAGTTTTAGATTTCAATATTCCTACCACTGATAGAAGGAAATTTAATTTTCTGTTGAGAAATATTCCAAAAGAATGGATTGAGAATTTTGATTGTGACATTGTTGGTGTACATGATACCATAGTTTTGAAACTACTGAGCTATAAAAAGGTCCCAAATAATTAATGTATACAATTTATTACTTGCTCCTCATAGTCCTGATAAAGGATATGCCTTTTGGACTAACAACTTACCAGTATCACCCAACACTAACTGGGAAAAGGTTCATAATACAAATTTTTTCTGCACTATTGATACTAGAATTAGATCTTTTTATTTCAAAATTTTTCACAGAGCAATTGCTTTGAACGATTTTCTTTATAAGATCAAGAGGAAAGACTCACCCAGCTGTGCTCTTTGTAATAAAAAAGAGGAAACAATGATTCACTTATTTTGTGATTGTGAAAAAGTAATTCCAATTTGACAAGATCTTCTTTCAGTGATTCACCGAAAAGGTGATCCTAATTTCAATATTTCAAATTTTGAAAAACTATTTGGAGTTTGTGGGGATAAATTTATCTCATTTTTATTTCTACTGCTGAAATATCATGTATATTGTTGCAGATTTAATGACAGTACACCTAATTTTGTGTCTTTTAAATCCTTTGTGAAAAAACAAAAGGATATGGAGTACAATGTCGCCAAAAAAAGAAACAAATTACCTGCCCACTTTAAGAAATGGCGTTTTGATGTTTAAAATTATACATTTTATCGCTTTTATTGACCCCCATGTCATTGTGTAATTCTTGCAACCGCCCGACTATTCTAATTATGCACAGAAATGCTTGTACAATTTGTGTGAGATCGGTTCCTCCAATAGCATGAATGGGCTACCCCGGGGCTCTGGACCGCAACTCTTTGGTCGTTTTTGCTTAGCATGGGAATTGAGAGTTAGGGCTGGCTTGTATCATATTTTTGTTTGGAATATTTTGTGGTTTGTTCACGTCTAAACTATTACGGTGAACTCCTTGTGAAACGGGATCATTGAACTTAAGAGGTGCGCATGAATACCAAAGGTTTTCATAGAACCCCTTTTTTTCTTTATCTCAAATTTTTCAGATTCTGTTTTTAGTCATAAAATATAAACATATCTTCGTTGCACAGAGCCTGCACTGTTTCAAGAGTCTTTCATCTACGTTTGTTTAATCTGTGAATGGAATAGAATTGGTTGTGTTTGATATAAATCCGAGTCAGCCCTGACTCTCCCCCCCCCTTTTTTTTTCCGGACTTTCGTTCGGCTTGCGGTGCTTCTGTCCTCGGGGTATCCCACGTTCTATTTTGTAGTACAAGTACTTGATGTTTCTTGGTTTTCTTTTTCTTCTGCTGCCTTTTCCAGTAATAGTTTATTCTTATTTTGTCTGCCTTTCCTTTTTTATTTTTATTATTATGTGTTTATGTATTTTATTTCTTATATTGAATCCTGCCAATCATGTAAATATGTGATTCTGCTGATTTACTTTAATAAAACATACAACAAAAAAAAGAAAAAAGAAAAAAAAAGTTTTTCTATAGCCCCCATACGTTTCTATCACGCTCTATCACGCTCTACTACCATTTGTCAAGTTTACCAAGATCTCTTACGATGGCGCAGTAATTTATGCTGGATTTACAGTCACGAAGTCCACAATTTAAGAGAATCGTGATGAGCATGGGGGTCGTGGGGTCGAATCGTGACGATCTAAAGGGAGCTTGGTGGAATCGGTATAAGCGTGATGAGCGTGACAAAATTCTGGACAATCAAAAAGTTTGTTACGCTAATCATGCTAATTTGAATGTTTTCATTCAAACGCGAATTAATAGGTATCATTTGCAAACGTCGGAAACACCCTTCTCAAGCATGAGTTCTCTCTATATTTTTCTCTTTCCCTTTCCTTGTTTTCTCATCTATCATGATCTATCTCTCTCCCGCTATTTGTCTGAATAACCCTCCCCCTCCACTCTCTACCCATTCTCTATCTCCCTTTTTTGTTCCTTGTCTCATTTTCAGCCCCCCCCCCACCTCTTTCTCTCTTTCCTCTTTCTTCTCGTCTCTTGCCTCCTCCTTTTCTTTCCTTCTCTCTCTCTCTCTTTCTTCCTTCATCTTTTCCCTCATCTTTCTCTCTAAGTCACTTTTCATGATTATGATTTACTGTAAATATATTTGCAACATGGATTTTATCTCCAACTCATGGCCGTACGCTGCGGGGAGGGCATTTTCAAAACTTACATTTTTTACTGAAAATTTTCACAAATCCATGAAAAGTATTCACCAAATCCTTCAATTTCAATTTTAAATATGCAAAAAAGCCTTTGTGACCAGCTCGGTTTTGAGCTTCTTTTTTACGCGTCTTGCCCCCCCCCCCCCCGGAAAAAAAAAATCTGCGTAAGGCCCTGCTCCAGCTATCATTGATTTGTCCTTACTGTGTACGTGTGTGTGGGTGTGCGTGTGTGAGGTGAGTGTTGTTGTGTGTTTATCTTTTTTTTCATATATATGTATATATAAGGGGCTTCATTCCTCCTTGTTTTGCTCATTGACTGATCACTGCTGATGTCTTATCTACGAAAATATGCTATGGAAACAAAATGAAGACTTGTATTATATTATTTTGCTTATATTGATTTATATAGATGTATTGATATTCATTTTAAATGAAATCTCTAATAAAAACATTATGGAAAAAAATCTTTCGTATGTATTATGTTCGAATACTAAACCTTTGATTGAACTGAATTGAAATGAATAGACATTTAAGTAATGTTTAGAGTGAAGTGGCTTTAGACCCATCTCATCTATACTCGAACAAAATAATTGTATTCCATTTCATGTTATGTTTAACATTGTTCTGTCTGTTTAGAAAACACATGAAAATGCATTGTGGGCATGAATGATTCTGATGACCTCATGTTTCCCTCAATTGCTATGTATTGTGTGGGATGGTGAGAGGGGGTAGTTATGGGATACGCGCACGCGCCTTCAGTCTTGGCAGTGGCAGTGAATAGACGAGGTTGTCAACATAGGTTTTTATTTTTAATGATTTTATACACAGCCATGTTTTGAATCGACATCTTTAATGATGACGAAAAATTTACGACTTCCTCTCGAAGTAAATCTATGAAATCGTTATTGCATAACTAAGTATTCTACAAAACAGTGTTGATTTCACTTTATGTGAATTTGACCATACTTTGCTGATTCATGTCACTGATTTGAACTTTCAACTTGAATCCAATCACCTTCAGAAAACCTACTGCCCAGTAGACGTGATACTTTCTTCATGGATGCTATAATTAAAAGCAAAATATTTCTGAGAATGAGAATAATTGTCTATGACACACACGAGCTTAGTTCCTTGAAATATAGCTCATACATGCGTATTATCTTTTAGTTAAATGTTTCATAATCACCATAAGAATGGATTTTTAAACTAACAATTCAAGATTTGAAAAGTGTAGGGTTGTATTACCCAATGAAATAGTGAAACAAATGGAAAGCATTATAAAGAAACTTCCATGCCCTTTATCATTCAATGTGTGTAAAGAAACTTGAAAATGACTGAGATATGGATAAAGCGGGATAGGGGTTTTTATATGCCTTACCGTTTACTTCTAGTATACTCTTTTTTCACAGGATATTTTTAAAATTAAATCATAATACTATAAATTCAATAACATTATGAAGATCCACAAAGCATGCAGAGAGAAATTCATAGTTGGTGAGGTTGTTTTTTGTATTGCATTTATATTCAGCATTATGTCAATGTCATTTTTTATAGTACATTTCATCCTGCAGCAAGTATCTAATGCTATATAATTATACAAACATCATAGACTTACGTACGCTGAGAAGTGCAAACAGTTTTTAAAATATACCCTTAAAATTGTTGAAAGACTTTTCAAGTGTTCAAAAAGTAAAAACGAAGATTCAGAAACTATCGCAATGTACTTGATATGGGTTCCTTGTAAGAGTTTAATCACACTTTGCCCTGTTGCACACTAAAGTTTGTTTTATTTTCAATACTCGAATTTCTTATAAGAAAGCCAGATAAAAGTAGAAAAAATGATTTTTTTATAAAGTGATTACTTTATGTACCTAAAAGCGAATAATGAGTGGGTTTTCTTTTTCTTTCTTGTGTTTCTTCCTTAATCTGTCGTTAATACAAAAACATAAGGATAACAAGAGGGTGAGTTCTGGAAAAAACAGAATATGCCAGCTTGTAAAACATAGTTAATTTGCTGATGTTGCCGCGTTAGATATTTCTCCCTTCCTGAATTTAAAAAGAAAAAATCTTAGGGCGATGAAAATTGCTTGTAAATCTGTTAATTATTTAATGGAAAGTAGTTTAAAAGGTACAGCTTGAAGGGAAAAGGGATTATTCTCCTGAAAGGAAGATAATTGGTGGCGCCGAATCTTGATCACATTTTTTTTCCTCGGGGAATTGTAAGAGGTATGAATGGTAAGTCGATTTAGGCCTTAGAACAAAAAGACAGGGATGTCCTTTGAAGTTCCCAGATGTGTGAGGGAGAGCATGTCTTCACCCCTCCCTATTTAAGCATATTTTAGAGTGACTTCGACAGGTCAGGCACATTTTACCCCCAACCCCATTCATTTGTCTTTCTTGTCATTGAACATTGGTTTCATTGCTCTACTGATCATCTTCAAGAAGAGGCGTGAATGTGCACTGTTGTCTTGTTATTGTCTGACGTATTGGTCCTTCTGATACATCAGCCTCAGGTTCAGCATACACGTTCTCCTCAATGGACTCCAGTGGATGCAAGGACGGTATGCCGAGCGATGAAGATAAAATGGGAATGTTCTGATCACTTTCATCATCATGATTGACCATAAGAACATCGCTTTGGTGTTCCTGCACGCGTTTGTCTTTGAAGGATAGAGCATACCACTCCGAACTCTCTTCGTGTATGATGTGGGGGATATTCGAAAGCTCGATGGCATCGGTCTTGCCATCGTCGGACAGACGACATGGTAAGGACATTCTTTTTCGTTTCCTTAGAAGATACACTATGGCGATTGAAAGCAAAAGTATGAACGCAGCGGCTAAAACCGAGATTGAAATCATCACTACAAATCCTTCCTTGGAGGGTGGAGTAGGTTGTGTTTGATCCCTTGTAGATTCTACTGTTTTAACTGATGTGTTGTCAGTTATTTGACTGATCTGACCCTCCTCCGATGAGGTTGGGTGTTTCATTGTCGTCATCTTAACTGCAGGTCGTGTTTCAGTAATATCATCACGCTTTGTTGTAGATTCGACTGTTTGGGGTGATTGACTGTCCGTTATTTGATTTGTCTGGCCCTCACCAGGTAGGGTTGTGAGTTTTAATGTCGTCCTTTCGATGATGCGAAGAAGGCCATAACTAAACATATTGCGATTTCCGTACGACAGATAAATATGGCATTTTACTTGGAGATGGTCGCCATCCTTCTGCTTGTATACAGAAAAATTGACATTGGGATACAACTCACTCCGATCACGGTCAACGGCAGAGAAATTTCCATTAGAGTATACGTTCCAGAACAGCTTAGATTGACTACCCTTATCGTTGAAGGTACATGTGAATAACGAACTAGAACCTTCGCTCATTTCATCAATGAAAGGGTCCACTCTTATATAACTAGCCGTATTCTCTTTTTTGCAAGATGTATTTATTTCGGCCATGGGATTTTTGCTATTAAGAGATAATCGACAGCTGATGTTTTTACTAACACTAACATTCACCCGACTAATGATATGATCTGTGAATGTAAGGTAATTATCGATTGTTTCGCCGTTATTTCTCTGTAAATGAGCCTGATATGCTTGACTAGCATTCCAGGAACACATCACTTCATAATCACGGTCCGAGACTAATTCTTTTAAAGGCAAGTGATAGAACTTACAGCTCGCAGCACTGGATATTAGTGGAGTACCAGAGTTAGGAGTTGTAGCTTTCGATGTTTGTGGAGTACTAACGTTAAGACTTGTAGCCACTGATGTCTGTAGAGTACTAACATATAAAGTTGCAGCCACTGATGTCTGAGGAGTAGTAATGTTACGAGTTGTAGCAACTGGAGGCATCCGTGTTGCAGTGATGGGCGCACTACTTTGATTAATTTCGTAGGTAGTTTGACTAATTCCGTTACTGGGTGTCCACTGCGTTGGATTCTCATCAAGAGAAGGAGTATTCATCTCGACGATACGAAGAGCTCCAAAACTGGATATTTTCACATTGTCGGACACATCGAGCACACACTCAACAAGTAGGGATTTGTTAGACTCGCTGATGTTCACGATCGATATGACATTTTGATTCTCTATCAAATGTTCTTGACCAAAGAGAGATGCATTCGCATCATAGTGAATCTTCCAAGAACTATTGTGCGATGCGCTCTGGTTGAAGAGAGAGCATTTAAATGTGGCGTTGGACTTCACGGTAACTTCATTGATGAAAGGATCCACTCTGAGTATCCTTGTATTTTTGTTTCCGATACATGAAGCGTTCACTGTTTCAGGAGAACTACTGCTGAACATCGAATGGCATGTAATGTTTGGAACTTTGCTACCTTTTATCCGACTAATGATTCGGTCAGGAAAAGTCAAGTGATTAAGGACATATCCACTGACGTCTTCAAAATGTGCTTTGCCTTCGTACCCTTGGGTCAAGAAACAAGTTATTTCAAAAGTATCACCTTCTGCCTCAGACCCCAGTGAAGGTAGGAGACTCATTAGGCAGCTCAAGGAAGGTTTGATCCTTGGTGTGCTTGGTAAGATTGTGACCATGGCGGTAGCAAGCGGCACAGTGTAAGAGGCACATGCATACCCACATTCATACATACCGGCATCTGTCGGGAAAGTGGCGACCTTTATTATTAATTTGAATGTTTGTAAGGATTCATTAATGACAACTTTATAGTTATCTTTGTCCTGTCTGTCATAGATGCAGTCATTTATGCTGATGTTTCGACGAATACCAGGCCCACTCAAGTATTTCCAAACTACAGATTGATTATTTTCATTGTTTAGATCACAAGTCAAGGAAACTCTTTGTCCTTCCTTTCGTGTCTTGTTTTTTGGTCCATTTTCAAGAGTTGTAAAACATGAATGGTTGCTATCTACTGAAGTTTCACCTCCGCCTGTAGTGACTGTTCCATATGCAGAGCTCTGTAGAGATGAAGATGTGAAATTGTTGGATGACTGATTGTGAGAATTAGTTTTAAGTGTTGTAGCGCATGACATGGAACATAATAGATACAATATGATGAACATCATATAGCAAATTGCAGAATACTCGTTTACTCCGTTAGCAGCCATCTTTGTCTTATAGGAATAGTCTCATTTACGTCTGTCTTCGATTCACCCTATGTACAAGATATTCATGAAACCTCCTTTAAAATCCATTCCGTACAGACTGAATCCTGTAACGTTTAATTCCCCGTGTCCATATCGACTATTTATCCATCGGAATTGTAGGTCCTATGCAAGAGCACAGAAGATACAGAATAAACTTGCAAGTCAGGTTAAGGTAAGGTACTGATCGACAATCCCGAAGCTCAACATTAATAAACGCAGTATTTTACCAGCTACTTCCTCGTCAGTCCCTGGTAGAAGATCTTTCTTGGTTGCGATTTGTCCTTTGTGGTTCAAGAGGAGATGAAAGTAATTCAAGCAATACATGATTGATTTCCTTTCAGACGTGAAAGTGAAAGTGCAATTCAGTGAATGATTAAAGAGGAGTTTCCCACGTTAGAAGGAAGAAGAGATTTATGACATTTGCAGCTCAGTATAAAGCTCACATGCATGAAGTATATATATTACAAAAGAAAGCACAGGATGTACGATACCCTTGCAAACTGATGCATGCATTTCGAGCTTAGTAGGCCTACATCCATGGGTAAAAAGAGTATGGCCAGTTCTGTTTCCTGCATGGTTTTCATAAATGCACCAATCCAAAAAAGACTTTCGTTAGATACCACAAATGTTCATGCAAATTTGGATATAATGTTTTCCATTTTGAAAATTGATACATCCCACCAGGTCAGTGTTCCTGCGTCCTAAAATTTCCTTTGTCTTATTCGGGTTGGATCAGAGTTTCACCAAATCAAATGTACGCTTTTCCTTTCTTTTCTTTTTCTTTATCCCCCTTTCTTTCTTTCAGTAGTCCCATTGGTCGTAAAGCTCATTTGAACTTTGGGGCTTTGACTTTGAGGTGCAATTTAGAGTTGATGACTTTTCGGACTGCTCTGCTGCTACTTGCTCATCTGTTGCTAGTCTTTGCGTAACCAGCCGTTTGCATATAGGAAGCCTTCCGAAATTGTGAGCGTGTTCTTACATGGTCAATTGACTGTGCACTCAGAACTGTGTTCAAATTATAATGGCAAATGATAACGCAGATAGATAGAAATAGCTATAGCGGTATAGTTGTCGTGTGGCCAGTACGAGTGTAAGGACGTATTAGCAGAGAAAGAGAGAGTTATAATGGTAATGACAATGGTAATGATAATGATAACGACATGAGAATGATAATAATAACAAGAACAACAACACAGAAATATCAACATTGTATATCATTTGCAAGAATACTGCTTTTGATAACCTACCTTACTTCTATAGCTAGGATTTGAATCTATTGTAACATTCATAACATATTATTTTGTCAAGGAGTTATCACTATGTGAAGACGGCCTTTAATTTTTTTAATATGAAAATATTTTCATATGGTATAAATAACACCATCCTTAAGCATTTTCCTTTTAACGTCGATAGAGGGAAGGCGGAGCCGGGGGGGAGTGGGCACAGTGTCTCTCCCTTCCCACTATTCCAAGCACCCCAAAATTGTCTCTTTTTACCCATGAAAATAGCCCTTCCCAAAAGTGTTCAGTGCCCCCTTTTTCTTCTTACAAGGGCCCATTTTTTAATAATTGCCCTTTAACCTTCTAGTAAGTTTCTTTTTTCGCTCCAGATAAGTCGCCCTGAAGAAATCCTATAACTTCCCCTTTTTACACAAGATTGGCGACTCTTTACCTTTTTACTAGCGCTCTTCTGAGAAGTACCACCTTATATCACTTCTAACAGTCTAATGAGTGTCGATATCAAAATGTGATAAGTACCCCTCTTGACTGTCCATATTTGGTTCTATTTGTGCAATTCTCCTTCTGATGAATGCCCCATCTCACCTCTGATATGTTCCGAATTCCACTTGGGCAGGTTCCTTCCCCATTTGAAATTTGATATATGCCCAAGTTTCATTTCTGTTATCATGAATATTATCATGAATATGTTCCATTTTCCTTTTTGGTGACGTGCTGTAAGTGCCACAAGTGACCTTTTTGTTTTCTGATGTGTCCCTGTTCTATTCTTGATGTGGCCCTTTTAAAACTTGATACACACCCAATCGATTTCTGATAAGTGCCCCTTATGCTTTCTAATGGTGCCATTTCTCATGACGATAAGTGTCCCCTTGAATCTGATATTTTCTTATTTTTCAAAGCTCTCTCGCACTTATCAAATCTTAGGCACAGCTTCAAGTGTGTTGTAACCATAAAGTCTTTTCAATTCTCATATTCATGTCGACATTGTGCTTAAAATTAATCCCCTTTTCAGTTTGATCTTTTTTCTTTTATCGATCGTGATGAGACCTCGAAAAATGCATTGAAAACCCGCTTGGTCAGTAAGGAAAATGACCGGATTAATGGATGAAAATATCAATGATAGTGTCGTAGTTCGGATGAGGTCACTCAGATGAGTACAAGGGCAACTGATTCGTGTACAGTGTACAGTGTACTTGTCTTTTATTCATCCAGCAGAAAATCAGACAAAGACAAAAAACAAACCCCAGGATCAACACCCACTCGTCACGTGATCTTGAACCAACACTCCAACAACACACTGGCTGGACTCAATTCCAGTGTAGGAATTATACTTGTACTGCACACTTCGGAAGATCTGAAGTGTTGAGAACCACCAAAACGAACTTTGGCTTTCACCCCACAAAATGTGATACTACGCTGATACAAGCTCAAGAAGGAATGAATCCCGATACCTCCCCCGATGCTACATGTATTCTGCTCACATCACCAACCTAACCGTATCACTATGAATTAATGCGCCTTGCATCATTAAGACCTTCAATCTCTCACCTTCAACAATCTTTCTAGATACCTGTTTACAATGTACCTTTTAACTAATTTGCATATCTTCCGACCATTAATCTGTTAACAAAATGAAAGTGCCTACTCTGTTACTAGGCAGAACTAATTTATCTTTTGCAGGAATATCGCACACTGATTAGTCTTCATTCATGAACACAGGACAGAAGCCCAGCTGTAATTAACAAAATAGGAATCCAAAGAACCCTACACGGTGATTTGTTTTCATTCACAAAAACTAGATGGATGCGATTGTTAGTCGTGTTTGACAAAACAAGGAATCCAACAACTTCGCAACCCAGATGACACGTCTTATTGAAAACTTTGCATAGCCAATTCCTCAAATTTCTTCTCAACTAAGAGCGAGCCAAATCGAGCTTCAAATATCTTTATCTATAGAAGAAAATACTCTGGCTAGAACTCAACTTTCCACAATTTCCCTACTCAAGATAAAGTCGACCCGACTATAATATAGCGCATAATTCAATGTAATATGAGGTCGAATTATTCACTACTACAATCAATATTCAAAATCACAACAAAGATTAGAAAGTATATTGTATCTATCTTCCAGTTCGCTGATTCAAAGAAAGAAATTAATATCTACCCTCTGGATGCTATTAAATCAAATATGTCTTTTCAATTTCTTGATTATTCTCCAATCTTGATCAAGGTTCTGCCTTATTACTTCTTCAACATAATTTATGTAAGAAAAAAAAATCTTTCATTGAACTTCTAACAGTAAAAAGTCCACTTATTTCTTGGAATGATTGAAATAATAAAACTAAACAATCCAGATTCAGCCAAATCAAACCTGATTAGCATGTTACAATAATTCTTTTCCAAACTTCACTCATTTGTCAGCGAACTAAACAAGGTTTAGGATGAAATTACTGACCTCTTCAAATTTCAACCCAGCAATAAATTTGTATAAGATACGCATCTGTCACGAAGAACTGAAAGCAAGGAGTTATCTTGTCTTCTAATAAAAAATTGATCTCAAAATGTAGAATTTCAAACTTGAACTGAAAGTAAAAATCTTAATCCCTAATAGCAAATTAGGCTGAGAATCAAATTGTATTTGATTTTTTTTTTCTTCTATCCTGAGGACTAGAGACTACAGTTAATTTATTGAATCCTGTCAAAATTGAATGAGAATTACTGCTAGCCAATTATGTGTGTTTTAAGGATTAGATTAGTTTTTTTTTGTTTTGTTTTTTAGAATTAGAACAAAGGCAAATCTGGCTCAAAGAAACTAATATACACCAAGCAAGCCTTGCAAAAGAAATCCTATATAATGACATAGTCCAAATTTTCTTTTAGCAAAATTTGACTCCCATATTCCTAAATGAAAAACTAAATCAGCTAGGCACTTGTAGCTCCAATAATTTTCACTAAATTAAGCTAGTTTGATTAAATCAGTCTCTAACGGGATCAATTTTTCATGAAATAAGTAATAAATCCCCGAACAATCATACTGGACGACCAGTAACAGCTGAAGTCGGCAAACGATAGGGATTACGATTTTTTTCCACGTGTGGATCTCGTGGAGCGTCTAACTTGTCTAGTCTCTGGGGTTTCAGAGTCACTACTGGTTAAATATAACCATATTGGTACATCATCATCATCATCATCACTATCTGTATCATCAGTATCATCATGATGACTCTCTTCTATCTCATTCTCTGAATACCTGTCGATATCACTGGGTACTGGAAATACATCAATAGACTCTCCTTCTTGACGAGGAACAATTATTAATCATCGTCTATTCACCCACTTCGATTTACCACCAAAACCTGGCCGTATCTGAAGAACATCATTCTCCTCTTTTTTGCAACGATCAAATAAAGAGAATCCTCATATTTGTTCTGCAACTTGTGACGCTCTGAAAAAGCATCACGGCGGAGTAACACTCGATCCCCTAGTTTCAAGACAGGAACATCTCCAGCCTCTTGTCTCTGCTCCTCTTTCAGTGCAGCTCTTTGCCGATCTACTACAATCTGATAAGCTCTTTCCATGAGCTTGTTTTGATTTTCCACATAATCCTCACTCCAGGACAACTTTGATCTACTCAACAGTTGATCAATCGGCAACTGAGGACCTCGGCCGAACATCAGAAAATAGGGAGTGACCCTAGTGACACGATGGGGGGGGGGGGGGGGGGGATAGTATTGTACCTGAAGACTATGTGTTTAATCAACTCTGGCCAACGCCTTCTTTGTTTAGGATTCAATGATCTCAGTAACCCACAAAGAGTTCGATTAAATCTCTCACACTGCCCATT
The DNA here is from genome assembly GCA_029962745.1 of Echinometra lucunter. Taxonomy (NCBI): domain Eukaryota; kingdom Metazoa; phylum Echinodermata; class Echinoidea; order Camarodonta; family Echinometridae; genus Echinometra; species Echinometra lucunter. The sequence continues at coordinate 83,839 of CM057156.1, forward strand.
ACCTTGGGGGTAATATGCAGTGGTACGGGACTTCTTGATGTCATATATTTGACATAATTCTGCAAATGATCTTCCTTGATCGGAATGAATTCTACCGGGAATTCCATAACGGACAAACCACTCATCTCTTAAAATCTTTGCTACGGTTTATGCAGATTAATCGTGACGAGGAATTGCTTGTGCATACTTACTGAATACGTCAGTAAGTACCAAAACATCTTCATAACCTTGCTGTCCCTTGTCTAACTTCAAAAAGTCCATCGCTAATACCTCCTAGGGTCGAAAAGCTACTAAATGTCAAGGAGAAGGACAAATAGTAGGAAGGGGTGGTTTCGATGTAACACACCTAAAACATCTCTACACATACTCCTTCACAGTCTGAGACATACCCGGCCAATAACACCTCTCCTTCAGAAGATTCAAAGTACGATCTATCCCTTGATGACCCCATTGATCATGCACGAGTTCCATCACAGTCTTCTTCAAAACTTCTGGAACTAACAGCTGTAGGGCCTTACCATGGACAGAATCTTCTACTTCACGGTAAAGAACATTTGCATGTTCTACATACCGAGACCATTCTCTCAACCAACCACTAACAAGATCAAACAGTTTCGGATCAATGAACTGACCCGGTTCCCAAACTCTCTTTTTCAAACATCTCACTTCTTGAAGTATAGGATCATTAGCTTGGAGAATTGCTATGTCTTCAAAACTATACGAAGGCAACATCATAGGAACCCAACTATCTTCTTGGTCAATTGATTCACTAATTTACTAATCTCTTGAAACACAGACACTGGGGTAGTCTTTTTTACTTCATTTATCATCACAGCAACCTCGTCCATACCCAATGGTCGTCTGCTTAGTGCATCTGCTGCTTTATTCGCAGAGCCAGGACGATATTTTACCTCAGTATGGTATGCTGCTAACTGCGCCACCCACCTAGTCTCTGTGGCTCCCAATTTAGCATTTCTCAAGTGTACTAGAGGGTTGTGGTCTGTGAAGACCTCACAGTGTTGGCCCTGAATACACGAACCAAATTTGTCCACTACAGCCCATTTAAGAGCAAGTAACTCCAACTTGAAGCTGTTGTCACTCTACCAACGCTATCACTCTCTATGACGCTGTCATCGATGCAACCGTCAGACGCTCTCATCTCCCCGATCGTCCGACGCCGTCGTCACTGCAACCATCCGACGCTCTCGTCACTTTAGCCATCTGATGCCGTTGTCGTCGCACCAGCCGTCTGACGCCGTCGTCGTCGCACCAACCGTCTAACACCTCCCTCGTTGAACCTGGGGTTGTCCCTCATAATCAGCGCCTAATCCTGACCTATCCTGTGCGTGACGCCATTTGTCGTAGTTCGGATTAGGTCACTCAGATGGGTACCAAGGCAACTGATTCATGTACAGTGTACAGTGTACTTGTCTTTTATTCATCCAACAGAAAATCAGACAAAGACAAAAAACAAACCCCAGGATCAACACCCACTCGTCACGTGATCGTGAACCAACAATCCAACAACACACTGGCTGGACTCAATTCCAGTGTAGGAATTATACTTGTACTGCACACTTCGGAAGATCTGAAGTGTTGAGAACCACCAAAAACGAACTTCGGCTTTCACCCAACAAAATGTGATACTACGCTGATACAAGCTCAAGAAGGAATGATTCCTGATACCTCGCCCGATGCTACATGTATTCTGCTCACATCACCAACCTAACTGTAATCACTATGAATTAATGCGCCTTGCATCATTAAGACCTTCAATCTCTCACCTTCAACAATCTTTCTAGATACCTATTTACGATGTACCTTTTAACTAATTTGCATATCTTCCGAACATTGATCTGTTAACAAAATGAAAGTGCCTACTCTGTTACTAGGCAGAACTAATTTATCTTTTGCAGGAATATCGCACACTGATTAGTCTTCATTCATGAACACAGGACAGAAGCCCAGCTGTAATTTACAAAAAAGGAATCCAAAGAACCCTACACGGTGATTTGTTTTCATTCATAAAAACTAGATGGATGCGATTTTTAGTCCTGTTTGACAAAACAAGGAATCCAACAACCTCGCAACCCAGATGACACGTCTTATTGAAAACTTTGCATAGCCAATTCCTAAAATTTCTTCTCAACCAAGAGCGAGCCAAATCGAGCTTCAAATATATCTTTATCTTTAGGAGAAAATACTCTGGCTAAAACTTAACTATCCACAATAGGAAGATCCCTAAAATAAATTTGTGGCATATCTTTATCATTAAGTCACCGTAAATCATGCAAATGCCGTGGTCATAAGCCAAATAAAAACTTAGCATTTTGTTCCCTCTCTCCGCTCCCTCGCAAATGAGTAATGAAAGCAATCTTAACAATGGCAAAGTAGTAAACATGCTAAAGATAAGAAAAATTATATCTAAAATAATCCTTAAACGAGTATTAAACAGAATGTACGGCTATACCAACTGCTCAAAACGCTCCTTTTCCTTCTTGTGTTCACTATTTGTAAGTGCCCCTTTTCACTAGTACCAGCCAACACATTGAAAGACGCCTCGCCGCCCGCCGCCCCTACGTCGATGATAAATGATAGTGGTAATGATGTATTCTCATTTTTATCCCTGCCCTTCAAGAAAAAATATTTTTGATCCAGAGTGGCTTTTAAAAAAAGAGTAACAGTGCAATGTTATGTGTTTTCAGTTTTTTGTTTTTGTTTTTTTCTTGTCACATATGCTTTAAAAGTCTGGATACAAATACAATAATACTCGTTTTAACTTCATACTAGTCTACTCTTCACCAGTGTAGTGTTATGTAATCTTACAGTTTGACAGCCTTTTGTTGTTGTTGTTGTTATATTATCATTTATAGGTCATTGACGTTATCAGCAACCAGAGGTGAGCGTAATGATTGCTGTAAAGGCCTGATATATCTCTGATATATATATATATATATATATATATATATATATATATATATATACTGTATACCTATATCCATTGCTTCAAAGATTATGTGTTAGTTTCAAAGAAAGGTCAAACGAATGACAGTAAATCTGTATCTATTTAGGTGAAAGCAAAGTGAACGATTGAACAATATTATTTCAAACGTATAAGCGTATAAGAAATGTTTGTATTGGGGTATAGATTGGTCATACAGATGTCGGCATTGCTGGGTAAACCAGATTTCGTTGTGTTTTTTTTTTATTTGTTTGTTTTTGTTTGTTTGTTTGTTTGTTAGTTTGTTTGTTAGCTTGTTTTTTGTGGAGTTTTTCTTGTAGTCCAAATACGAATTATTCTGCTGAAATTTAAAGTGCAAATAAAATCATTTAACCTATTTGGCGTGTGCCTAAGTTTCTCTAAAGACGATAAGATTCTTATGACATTCATGCTGCTAATAATGCTTTGTTTTTTAAAGTGTCTGCATGCATGTCTGCAATCAAACTTTTTGACGAGACACGTCTCAGTGAAAGTGAAACACAAAGTTCAGTGGGCTGCATGGTAGCTATTTTCCTCTGGTAAATAATGAGCACTTGAGAGTTGAGACCGCTCTGGCAAAACGTTTATAATTAGGACATGGTGAATGATCCGAGAGATAATCAGGAAATTCGACGTCATGTCCTCAAGTTGATATAGGCCTGCAAGTAGGCAGTTTTCCCATGAGGATATAGATACTTATAAAATGGCATGTCAATTTTCCATTCACTATAGTTGTGATGGTCGTCCTCGAGATGGTCGTCTCTGCTAAAACTGTAGGAATAGGTAAAGAAGAGACAAGAGCAAAAGTGAGCCAGTGATATACCTTGTTTGTACACATAGTACATGTAGTACATGTAGAGTAAGAGACGCCATATTGCATAATCATGTTCTTTAAGGTCAAGAATTGCCGTTTTCGTTTTGGTGTCACGTCCTTCTCATGGTCACAAGCACGATACAATATAAGCATGAATAATTCTAACAAAATATCCAGGAAATGATGTGAATGTTAGAACAAATAATATTAGGCATCAGATTCCCCTTCGCTTTCACCACAACATTATATCTTCTGTCATTAAAGTTCAACTGCAGTCGCTAAGTGCAACTAACCACCAGCTTCTAAGAAAATCCGAAAATAGCATCATTAAACGCATCGCATCTGAAATTGAAAGTGAACTAAAGTTTGACCAGGCTGACTGAAAGTAATATCCATCCATTTACTCTTATAATTGTTGCATTAGTCTTGTTAGATGACACCAGCAGTATGCCTCTTACCAGGTTGAGTATTTCGGTCATAGCGGTCGACCTCATTGATTTCCTTATCATTGTGCATTGATTCGTCATTGTTATAGGACTTGTTTCCAATAGCTTCCGTGATCTCACTGATTTCTGTTTACATTATATTGTGCGAATCATTGTTTGCTGTGGAGATATTATACATGACTTGTAGGACATGCTCCATCGTCATGCTTATTTGCCAGTATATATTAAGATGACTGCCAGAAAATACTTTGACAGATTGGATTCGTCTGAGTAATAAGAATTTTACCTTACTTTCTCCGTATGGGCTTGGTATTCCTTTGATGATGTAATAGTGGATATACTTCAGATAATGAACATGGCTTTCTTCAAAGTTTATTGGTATTCCGGATTTATCTCCGTCCTCGGGATATATCTCTTATGTCCATTAGTGTCGTGTGTTATATTTCAGGAAGATGGACCACAAAATAAGACTGTAGTGGAAGGTGATAGAGTGGCATTAATTTGCGATGTGAACAATGACAATGATAACACAATATTTTGGACCTATTTGATTGATCCTTTACATCGGCGATATATCAGTAGCAATGATTACATATACCCCACTGAAGGGTACGGTGTAGATTCAAGTAACTACAAAGTAGTTATTAACCAGTCTCAACAAATATATACGCTCGTTATCAAGTCCATTAACTTGTCAACGGAGGCTGGGATTTATGAATGTGGCTATGTATATGGATCTAGTAGCAGATTCACATCGCTTGCGACGGCAATGATTACCGTGTCACCTTTTCCTGAATCTCTCAGTTGCCATCTCAACCAACTTATTTCATTAGGAACAGAACAAAACCAAAACCAAAATTTTGAAGTAGCTTGTTCCTGGACCCACAGTCAGCCAGGTACAGCTTACTTTGACGGTAGCAACGGTGAAACAATTGATGTTGACCTCAGATTCCCAAATCGAATCATCAGTCGTATTGAGTCCCGTGATACCCCGACCATCATTTGCAGATTTATTAGAGGCAGCGATGCTTTTATTACCATAAATGCACCATGCATTCGAGAAAATACACCCGGACTATTAAGAGTAAACCCCTTCATCGGAGAAGTGTCTGTTGGTTCCAATGCATCGTTCGTTTGCACTTCTGGTAATCAGAACTATTCTCCTGAGATTTCCTGGGATGTAAGTGTTAATGGAAGCGCTCCCTTTGTTAGTCAAGAGCGTCTAAAAAAAAACAATGAAGTTATGTCTATTATAAAAGTACAAGATAGTGACCAATACGTTCTAGTTGAATGTAAAGTCCACATCTCGGAAGACGTGACGGTATCAAGTTATGCATCTATGCGAATCGTTGAAGTCACAACGCCTCCCTCTCGAAGACCCCCCGGAGAGAGCCAGTCAAATCGGACGACTGACATGACTGATAGACCAACAACTGAAAATGACGTCATCGAAATTACGACTCCTGTCCAACCTGATACAGGAGGTGGCTGGAAAATAGCTTTAGCTGTGATAATAACACTCGTCTTCATCATAGCAGCACTTGTCCTCATCATCGTCGTCCTTGTCATTAAGCGAAAAAGGGGATCTCTACGACGTAAGTACTCTGAAGGAAAGGCGCATACTTACGATGCGATTGAGCTCCAAAAGATTTCGCATACCAGGCACGATGGCAGCTCACAATTATATGCCCTTTCCTTCAAAGATAAGAAATCAAAGCGACATCTGAGTGACGGTTTCGACACCAACGAAATGGACGAAGGAAATTTCAAAGGCTCACTTTCGTCTTCTTGCGGCATGCTCAACTTGCAACCCGAGTCAACAGATGAGCAGGTCTACGCTGAACCTGACACCACCACTGAATCCGGAAATCAGCTCCAGAACAATTCAAGGCGTCTCTGCAACTCAATGCCAATCCTGGACGCTAGCGAATACGAGACGATATCAGAGCCGAAAGCTCGATCAAAACAAATGGCAAAGACTTTGTCGACGTTGCCCATCAGCTCCAATTGCAGCAGCCGTGGTGACCGAAGATGGACCTCACAGAGGATGAAGAAGGATGCTCCCTGGACACCTCCGATGTCAAGACACGCCACATCATTCCGAAAACCAGGGGTCAAAGATCCTCACGCTGATAGTGACTATTACGCAGATTACGCAGACATCGAAGGCGTGGGTAGCAGGTCTTCTCGAAATACTCTCGATGATGAAATCCTCGATACTTATCTTAGTAACATCCCGAGTTCCTCTAGCTCTTCTCTTCATAAGAACATGAAAAATAACAAGGCCACGTCACTCAACAGGGCCATGTCATGTCGCCCTGGCCCACCAAAACCTCAACGTGGAAAATGCCAGTCCATGGGTATTCCAACTTACAGCACGATCAGTGACTACGAGATCATGAGCAAGCAAGTCAAACAAATCAACGAAGACGACAATGACTACGATGAGTGCGACCAAAGCGAGCCAAGTTTTCCGATGAGTAACTACGATCGACCGAGGAACCCGAGTCATGTTAAAACCGCGTACACCCTCCCAAGGCTTACTGAAGGAGCCACGGAGGTGATGATGAAGCAAGGGTATGGAAGAGAAGGACGAAAAGTAAAGAGTTTGGATGAGGGAGAGTACGAATTGATTGGTGATGAAGGAGGATTTCGTAAAAACTCGACTGAGGTTCCTAAATCTTCTCAGTATGCTGATATTGGTGATACCATGAAGGTATATGCTTCAGTATTGGACAATGATGTCACTGCATCTGAATGGCATCAGGAAGACGACGACGATGACTAGACAGTGACTTTGATTAATATCGTTCTTTGAAGCAATACAGTACTACCAACTGACAGAAAGGGTATATCACTGGAAACAACCGATTATGATTACTCGGAAGATGTTCAATAGCAGTTCTGATATGAATGATGATGATTGTATTTTTCCATAATGTTTGTACAAAGTATACGTTTAGTCTTGACACTTCTTTCCAATTTTATTCACTTTCATACGAGTTGAATCAACTCTTTTAGGGTACAAACAATATGCTTGATTATTTTTATCCTGGCATGCTCATAGGTGAAATAATACAAGTAGAAAGCAGAAGAGAATTTTATCACACTTCAAGCAGAGACGATTGTTTTCCATATTGAATTTTAAACGTTTTGCTATTGGTATAATTACATGTATGTCTCCATATGTGGAGATAAAGAGTTTTTTAAATTTAATGATTAGTAGCAATATTCACGAGATAATTTGTGTAACCATGTTAACACAGCATATTGGTAGTGCTTTGAATACTTGAATTTGATACAAAGTTTCTTATGTTGAATTTGATAAGTCCTTTTATTTGGAGAGTTTGTTGTTCACATTTGTATATAGTTATGTATTAAGACTTAGCCCATGGGCTCCATTACCTCTGTGATATAAACTGTAAATGTGTTCCGGATATCGCTCAAAATGACCTCGAAAGACTTCGTAACATGAATAGGAATGAAATAGCTGAAATAGACACAACAGTTGAGATTATGCAACAAACATTCATGGTCATTTCAAATTCCATTCAGCTGATAAGACGGAATATTCAGCCGTAGAGACCTCAATTTACCAGGTAACATGTTGGAAGCATGAATCGATATATGAATAATAACATGGAAGCTCCTAATGTAGTGATTGCAGAGCATCTTCAGGGTTTTTTCCTAGTGGAGTGCTCAAAAACAGAAAAAAGAAAAGGAAAAATCTTAAGATGAAAAATACAAAGTTAAACATTGAAGAGCAAACCCCGAACAATGCAGTAAAACCTAAAAACATGAGGTTTCTCAGGAAACACCACCCTTTGTTACCAGCAATCCGTATTTATTTATTTCGGACCATTCACATTTCCTGGTTATGATATTATCTGAGAATGAAACACAATAGTTCTTCAGCATAGTGCATGCCCATGGAAAAATAGGCTAATGTTAATGTTAATATTGTCCATATAATAAGGTGTCAAAACTAATATAGTTCTTGTCGTCTGGTGCTGCGTTCATGTTAACCTTTGAACATTCCCATTTCTTCGTGCCTTTTTCTCTGTAATAAAGGACCACATCAGTGCCTTCTACTGTGATTTTCGTTGACTTATTTTCCTCCTTTCTCATCTTGTACGCCACTTTCGCGAGCTGATTTCGCCTTGTTTTCATCGGTGGTGGCAAATCGGTAGGTACCGTTATCCGGGCGCGTTCTCACGACTGCTTAAACGGGAAAAGTTGTCTTCGTAGGACGAAAGAACGCTATTGCGTTGAGCCATATAGACAAATTTCGCGATAATTGGCTGTGTCGTTGTCAGCTTTCCTCTGAGGTAGTCGATGAGCGTTGACCAGGCTAACAGACTCTGTGTCAGCTTTACTTATGCCAAGAACAACGAATGCATCACGAAGAACTTTGAGGACATTTTCATTTTCCGTTTTCTTAATGCCGTAGAATAGTAGGTTGCTTTTCCGTTGATAAATTTATGATTCGATCAACTTCCTCTCTAGCATTTTGATTTTTTCAGACAGCCTGCTTTCAAGCTGGGGTAGCTTCTCATTTTCTATTTCCAAAACTCTGGATGCATTATCTGACACAGCTCCCTCCAAATCACTGACTTTCTTGGTAATCATATTTAACTCTTCCTTAACTTGGTCGAGTTTTGCACAGACTTTATCCTCTGACTGTTTAACTTAGCACATAATATCAGCTAATGTAATCTCACCTTCACATCCAGTATCTCGTTGAGGTGACTTGCCCGATCTAGCAGCTGTATTGCCGGGTGGCGACTCGTTTGGGCGTTGGCTTGACATGGCGTTGACCGTTGCCTCCTGTGTCGTAGTTTTACTTCTCAAATTATAGCTTTTCGACTGCTCCATTAGTTCCGATAATCATACAAGGCATTGACGCTATTCCTTAAACAGTAACTGTGTATCAGGATCCGAAATAAAGTCAAAATAAAAACCAGTCTTTCAAACAAAAAAGGGTGGTATTTCCCCAGCAAATGAAAATTACGCCATGTTCAGCTGACGTCCGGGTGGGTGTATGGTAGTGGGTGTGTTTGTGTGGTTGTTTTTGTGTTAGCGTTTGTGTGAGGAGTATGCTCTACTGACCAAAATGTTGCAAGGGATTTTAATTTGTGCGTTACAAAGATAGTTATAAATATGACGGAAACGATAGTGGAAATAATAGCATACTTTTAAAATGGCATGTCAATTTTCCAATCACAATAGTTGTGATGATCGTTCTCGAAATGGTCGTCTCTGCTAAACATGTAGGATTAAGTCAAAAAGAGACGTGAGCAAAAGTGAGCCAGTGATTTATCAGTTTTTCCCTTGTTTGTACACATAGTACATGTAGAGTACATGTACAGTACAATACGCCATATATTGCATAATCATGTCCTTTACTGTTTAAGGTCAAGATTTGCCGTTTCCGTTTTAGTGTCACGTCCTTCTCATGGTCACAATTACGACACAATATAAACATTAATAATTCTAACAAAATATCCAGGAAATTATGTTAATGTTAGAACAAATGATAATATCAGATTCCCCTTCGCTTTCATCACAACATCATATCTTCTGTCATTAAAGTTCAACTGCAGTCGCTAAGTGCAACTGACCACCAGCTTCTAAGAAAAATCCGAAAATAGCATCATTAAACGCATCGCATCTGAAATTGAAAGTGAACTAAATTTTCAACCAATGTAACAACCTAACGGTTTTCTCCTCTCATGTAGTAGCATTATCATTATAAAGGAATATCATAATGGCTAAACTTTACATGCTGAACGACAATTCTTTTCTAGAGTCTCAAGGTGAATCTGTGATCGTGCATACATGAGTTCGCTTTGTGACTGCATCTATCATGTATCATGGAGGCTGTAATTCTGTACCCATTCATGATATCTGAGAGCTTACGAATTCATTAATGTTGTGATGATTAAGTTATCACTGATTTATCAGTCAGTCCTAATGACAAAAAGTGCAAATTGATACTACAATTCTTCCATAACACAGGCAAACACACTCCTAGTCTCTCCCTCCCTTTCACGCTCCCCCCCCCCTCTCTCTCTCTCTCTCTTTCTCTCTCTCTCTCTCAGTCTACGATTTGATATTTTTGTAGTGTCTTCCTTTTCCTTATCTTGTGTACCCAGAGCATGCAGAGTATACACGGACCTGTTAATAACGCGATTTTACCATGGCTTACCAAATTTGCTACCAGATTTGTATGGTCCCAGGCATTTCTAGAAGGAAGTTATTGCGCACTATGTTCAATTTTATCTATAAAGGGGGCAATGTGTTATCTTCCTTTATTTATTTATTTATTTATTTATTTATTCATTCATTTATACTATCTTATTCTAGTCACTATCTTTTCTTTGAAAATAAATGATATAGCAATTCTATCTCTCCTCATTTATATTATTTTTCCTCTTTTTCTTTCTCACTTTTTTTTCTTATAAAATTTTGGCTGAACTTTTATCAATTTGATCCTACCCCCCCCCCCTCCTGCAACCACAAACGCGGACACCTTATTCACAATGATTTAGAGACTCGTCCCTGATATTGTTATGACCATGTGACTTCCCCAATAATATTTGAATAAGAAAAGTTGACCAGGCTGACTGAAAGTAATATCCATCCATTTACCTTTATAATTGTTGCATTAGTCTTGTTAGATGACACCAGCAGTATGCCTCTTACCAGGTTGAGTATTTCGGTCATAGCGGTCGACCTCATTGATTTCCTTATCATTGTGCATTGATTCGTCATTGTTATAGGACTTGTTTCCAATAGCTTCCGTGATCTCACTGATTTCTGTTTATATCATATTGTACGAATCATTGTTTGCTGTGGAGATATTATACATGACATGTAGGACATGCTCCATCGTCATCATTATTATTTGCTAGTATATATTGAGATGACTGCCAGAAAATACTTTGACAGATTGGATTCGTCTGAGTTATAAGAACTTTGCCATTCTTTCTGCGTATGGGGCTGATATACTTTTGATGATATAACAGTGGATATACTTCATTTACTGAACATGGCTTTCGTCAAATATCATTTGTATTCCGGATTTATCTCCGTCCTTTGGATATATCTCTTATGTCCATTAGTGTCGTGCGTTATATTTCTGGAAGTTGGACCACAAAATCAGACTGTAGTGGAAGGTGATAGAGTGACATTAATTTGCGATGTGAACAATGACAATGATAACACAATATTTTGGACCTATTTGATCGAACCTTTACGTCGGCGATATATCAGTACCAATGATTACATATACCCCACTACAGGATACGGTGTAGATTCAAGTAACTACCAAGTAGTTATTGATCAGTCTCGACAAATATATACGCTCGTTATCAAGTCCATCGAATTGTCAACGGAGGCTGGGAATTATGAATGTGGGTATGAATATGGATCTGGTAGAAGATTCACACCGCTTGCGACGGCAACGATTACCGTGTCACCTATTCCTGAATCTCTCAGTTGCCATCTCAACCGTCTTATTTCGTTAGGAACAGAACAAAACCGAAATTTTGAAGTAGCTTGTTCCTGGACCCACAGTCAGCTAGGTACAGCTTACTTTGACAATAACAACGGTGAAACAATTGATGTTGACCTCAGATTCCCAAATCGCATCATCAGTCGTATTGAGTCCCTAGATACTCCGACTGTTATTTGCAGATTTATGAGAGACAGCGATCCTTCTGTAACCATAAATGCACCATGTATTGGAGATGATACACCCGGACTAGTAAGAGTAGACCCCTTCATAGGAGAAGTGACTCTTGGTTCCAATGCATCGTTCATTTGTACATCTGGTAATCAAAATTATTCTCCTGAGATTTCCTGGGATGTAAGTGTCAATGGAAGCGGTCCCTTTGTTATTCAAGAGCGTCTCATAAAAAACAATGAAGTTATGTCTATTATAAAGGTACAAGAGAGTGACCAATACGTTCTAGCTGAATGTAAAGTCCACATCTCGGAAGACGTGACGGTATCAAGTTATGCATCTATGCGAATTGTTGAAGTCACAACACCTCACTCTCGAAGACCTCCCGGAGAGAGTCAGTCAAATCGGACGACTGACATGACTGATAGACCAACAACTGAAAATAGCGTCATCAAAATTACGAATCCTGTCCAACGTGGTACAGGAGGTGGCTGGAAAATAGCTTTAGCTGTGATAATAATATTTGTCTTCATTATAGCAGCACTTGTCATCGCCATCGTCGTCCTTGTCAGAAAGCGAAAAAGGGGATCTCTACGACGTAAGTACTCTGAAGGAAAGGCGCATACTTACGATGCGATTGAGCTCCAAAAGATTCCGCATACGAGGCACGATGGCAGCTCACAATTATATGCCCTTTCCTTCAAAGATAAGAAATCAAAGCGACATCTGAGTGACGGTTTCGACGCCAAGGAAGTTGATGAAGGACATTTCAAAGGCTCATTTTCGTCTTCTTGCGGCATGCTAAACTTGCAACCTGAGTCAACAGATGAGCAGGTCTACGCTGAACCTGACACCACCACTGAATCTGGAAATCAGCTCCAGAACAATTCAAGGCGTCTCTGCAACTCAATGCCAATCCTGGACGCTAGCGAATACGAGACGATATCTGAGCCGAAAGCTCGATCAAAACAAATGGCAAAGACTTTGTCGACGTTGTCCATCAGCTCCAATCGCAGCAGCCGTGGTGACCGAAGATGGACCTCACAGAGGATGAAGAAGGATGCTCCCTGGACACCTCCGATGTCAAGACATGCCACATCATTCCGAAAACCAGGGGTCAAAGATCCTCACGCTGATAGTGACTATACGAAAATGACTATTGAGAATAAGGTCCCATCTGCTTCTGACATCACCAAATCACCAGGCAGAGTCCCACTTTACGCTAAACCTGACAAGAAGAAGAAATCTCGGAGTAAGGAAATTTCGTCACATGACAATGACACGAATGGAGTTGAATGTAACATTGGTTCCGATTACGCAGACATCGAAGACGTGGGTAGCAGGTCTCGAAATACTATGGATGATGAATTCCTCGATACTTATCTTAGTAACATCCCGAGTTCCTTCAGTTCTTCTCTTCATAAGAACATGAAAAATAACAAGGCCACATCACTCAACAGGGCCATGTCATGTCGCCCTGGCCCACCAAAACCTCAACGTGGAAAATGCCAGTCCATGGGTATTCCAACTTACAGCACGATCAGTGACTACGAGATCATGAGCAAGCAAGTCAAACAAATCAACGAAGACAACAATGACTACGATGAGTGCGACCAAAGCGAGCCAAGTTTTCCGATGAGTAACTACGATCGACCGAGGAACTCGAGTCATGTTAGAACCGCGTACACCCTCCCAAGGCTTACTGAAGGAGCCACGGAGGTGATGATGAAGCAAGGGTATGGAAGAGAAGGACGAAGGGTAAAGAGTTTGGATCAGGGAGAGTATGAATTGATTGGTGATGAAGGAGGATTTCGTAAAAACTCGACTGAGGTTCCTCAATCGCCCCAGTATGCTGATATTGGTGATACCATGAAGGTATATGCTTCAGTATTGGACAATGATGTCACTGCATCTGAATGGCATCAGGAAGACGACGACGATGACTACGACAGTGACTTTGATTAATATCGTTCTTTGAAGCAATACAGTACTACCAACTGACAGAAAGGGCATATCACTGGAAACAACCGATTATGATTACTCGGAAGATGTTCAATAGCAGTTCTAATATGAATGATGATGATTGTATTTTTCCATAATGTTTGTACAAAGTATACGTTTAGTCTTGACACTTCTTTCCAATTTCATTCACTTTCATACGAGTTGAATCAACTCTTTTAAGGTACACACAATATGCTTGATTATTTTTATCCTGGCATGCTCATACGTGAAATAATACTAGTAGAAAGCAGAAGAGAATCTTATAACTCATACTTCAAGCAGAGACGATTGTTTTCCATATTGAATTTTAAACGTTGTGCTATAGGTATAAGTACATGTATGCCTCCATATGTGGCGATAAAGAGTTTTTTTAATTTAATGATTAGTAGCAATATTCACGAGATAATTTGTGTAACCA
>CM057156.1:103184-109542 GCA_029962745.1 Echinometra lucunter
GAAAGTGAAAATAGAGAAGGTTTCTAAATGTTGATTCATACACACGGTGGGAAGCATACCAAAACAGCATTGGTGAGAAAGATGTATTTAGAAATAGCAGACATGACATATGACAAGAAGCAGGAGCAAAAATATTATAACGGGCAAAGAAAAAAAATCTAGTGGGAAGTTATGAAAGTAAAAGACATAGCAAAACTCATCAAGACTAGAAACCTTAAGAACAGAAACACTGGCAGACATGACTGAGGACATTAAAACGAGAAAAGGATTACATATAACGGAGTGAAAAAAAAAATAGATATGAAATTGGTGACTGATCCATGCATGGATATGTGTATTTTCTAAATCTGTGGTACTAATAAGCTGAAATAGCTTAATATAGTTTATCTAAGACCTCGACGGGTAAGCCGGATTCATATTGTTCTGAGATGAAGAGTCGGAAATCCTGCCAGAGTGGTTGTTCGAACCTTCCCACGCGCTGGCGTAGCTACGTGGGGGTCACAGGGGCACTTATCCTTCCTTTTAACGAAAGTCGGAAAGCAGGAAGAGGGAAGGAAAAATAGGAAAAATAAGAGAAAAGAAAGGGTAAAAGGATGACAAAATGATCGAAATTACGCTACCGCCTATATGCTATAACTTCTCCCTATATTGACATGATTGTGGGCCGTGTTTTCTTGCATTTTACACATCTTTCTCCATTACACCAAAATTGTGGATTTCATATCAATAAATTTGAATTTGAATTTGAATTCGTATGTACAAAAGAACAAACGGAATCACTATGCATCGGTGATCCATTCATGCATGAGAGGAGGAAATGGTTCTGCCAAGTGAAGGTGACGGCGGAACTACCGAACAGGAGGAAGGAGGCGGGGGGATATTTAACCCCCCTCTCTCTCTCTCTCTCTGCCTCTCTCTTACCGTCTTTTTTCTCTCTCACACATCTCTTTCTTTCTCTTTCTGTCTTATTTCATGTTTGTACTTTTTATCATTCGATTCAAGGATCGTTTTCTGTGTGTGATTTTACAAGAGAAAAAGGTTAGTTTTATCTTATAGATGAACTTTCTTTGCACTATACTTCATCAATTTGCATAAGTCAGATATATTGTAATTTTTAAGAAGGAAATAGATGTAAATTTCTAATCAAACCCATCTTTAAAATTCAAGCTCAGTGTGCATTTTAAAATTTCCAATGGGGATAAAACGAAAATGTGGGAAGCATCAAATCATCTGATGCTGTTTTATCCTATTCAAACTGAACTGCATGAATACAAAAGTAACAATGTGGAAGCGATTATGAAAGCAAGCAAGGGTGTGTGGCTCATGACCACCATATTTTCCCTGTCCTTTTATGAGAAATGATATGACGACTATCAAAATTCTTAATGTAAGAAATCTCATAGCAGATTATTCAAAATACAGAGTAGATTCTTACAAACAATTGACACATATTTCGTTAGAGACAAATGATTTCTATAGCATGTACATGGACGATAAAGGAAATTTGTACCTAGAGTACTTGTATACAGTAGTCAAATCTCATTTCTCATAAAGCACTGGAAATACGATCTGTTATTGAGTGATAATAGAAAAAAAAGATGATAACAGTCATCATATCAGGACGCTCACAATCATTAGCTATTACTTTTATGCACTGACTACTTTCCAAACGATAATCATCAAAACATCTATAGTTCCTTTGATGGAAACTTTCTACGTTTCCTGGATGCAAATATATATATATACATATATATATATATATATATATATATATATATATATATATATATATACACCTTTCACTGTTTCATGTGAATTTTGATTATCAACTCTCTCAAAACAAGGTAACGGTCAATACTATACGAACATACACTTTGAAAATTAAACAATCGTGTTCATTCCATAAAGAGTTAAGGGTATCATTTAAACCATGTTGCTCCACTCATGTGAATAGTGCAAACTGCTGTCAGATAATGTGTAATCAGAGGTTTAATGATTACGAATCAATCGCAGGATGTGAAAACGGAAGAAGGTCCTTTCCTAGAGAACTGTCATCAATGATTATTGGTATTCAAACCAAACCCGACACCCATGCCACAAATACACTCGGAACATGATGTCATTGCTTATTTGAATGGGCACAATCCCGAATATCAAGTCGTGCAGGTAACTCAATGTTGGTATACACTTTTCCGAACTAAGGTTTTCAACGATTCTTTAGCTAGCTCCACGCCTTTCGGTATTTTAGTTCCCACGTCATGCAAATCTGATTTAGAGCCGTAGAGGATCTTCTTTGCATCTGTTCGGAAATAACATACGTGGTAGAAAAACACGTAAAACGTTGTGGCGGCTGATGTCGTTGTGGCGGCTGATGACGTCGTGTGACATCCGAAAAGCAAGGTACCAGTCATGACGTTGGTCTACTGTTGGTGAATTTTATTGCTCATGTATGGCATCTCTTCATGTCTCTGATTTCCAATAAAAACCACAAAGACCATCACTGCCAAGTTGAAAACATACGAATTCTTTGTTGGCGAACAGACATCTGATTAACCCGCTAACTACTGAATTCTTTCATTCCCGTAGACTTAATACAGAGGCTACCTGATTCCAGTTGCGAATGGGTTAAAAATCGAGTTACGAGTTTGGATGTGTCATTTCAGAACTGTTAGAACTATATATCGTTCTGCCCAATTACTACAAATAACATTTAGACTAACAGGCAGCGTTCTTCAGTGCTTTAGACAGTCTAACATTTCATGAAATGCTTATTCTTCGAATTAAATGTGGATTTGTTGTCAAAAATACTGTAAAATACTGATAGGAGATGGCTTTCAACTCTATTTGTACTCTTCTTTGGCTGTCATGCACAATTGGAGTATCAATCTGTGTTACGACGCTCGAGAAAGGTCCGCAAAACAAAACAGTGTTTGAAGGGGACTCGACGTCGCTATTTTGCGATTTCAACAACGATAACAACAAGCCTATCATATGGACAAGGTTTGACTCAAGAGGCTCCCAACGTTATGTCAGCCACGACGACATAATCTACCCACAATCAGATGTCGATCCTTCCAACTACCGCGTCATTGTCGATGAGGTTGAGCAGAGCTATGAATTGGTATTCAGACGTGCACAGGTGGATCCTGATCAATCTTTGTATCAATGCGGATACCAGTACGGACAGAATACCCTGTATAAGCCACTAGCGACGGCCTACCTTACCGTCCTGCCACAAGAGTACTCCTTCAAGTGCGAGTACTTACATTTGCCTCTTAAGGAAGTCGGAGGATCAGCAGAGGTGGAGGTGCTCTGCGTTTGGAATCGAGACGTTTTGACCCTTCAAGCCACATTTCATAGAAATGGTGAGGATGTTTCGCCTGATGTGGTGTTTCCCGACCGAATCATCAGCAGGTCAACACTTACTTCGGTGGATGAAGATGTGATGTTGAGTTGTACATTGGTATTCGATGTGAATGGCTCCATGAGATCGGTAACGAAACAATGTGCCAATTCGGATAGATCCAGCACAGGAAACCGTGGTGTCATTCGTGTCGATCCCTTTATTAACGAAGTTCAGCTAGGATCCGATGCTGTCTTCAGTTGCACGAAAGGTGACCAAGGCACTGTCCTTACAAAGTTCTGGAACATTGTCAATATGACGAACATCTTTCTGTCATTAGGAAATAGAGTTGACAATGGAACTCGAATCACTATCAGCAACGTACATAAGGAAGATGAGAACCTGTTGATCGAATGTCGCACCATTTCACTGGGAAACAGTGTGTGGGTTTCTAGTTTTGCTACTATCCGAGTCGTTTCGTCTACCACAGTCTCGCAGCCACCCCTTATGACATCTTACTACGAGACCACAACGAGAATGAATGGTACTATTGATGTTACAAAATCACCTAGTGCTGCAGGTCGTACTCGTAGGATTTTAGTCGCAGTTGTTCTAATTTTTCTCGTCATCATGGTAATAATTGTCATCATCGTCGCATTTATCCGAAGAAGGAAACGATCGCTGCCATTACGGTCGAATAGGAACAAAAATTATTCTGTTACTTATGGTACTAATATTTCGAAGGAGATACCTCATATATGGTCGAATGGAGGCCAGCTTACCTACGCCGTGTCTTTCAAAGATAAAAGGGTGCGAAATAACGAAGCAAAGGTTGATGGTGCTGACCACATTCGTGAAGCTCCCGAAGGTTCGTCAACCATTTCAATGTCAGAAATCATTCTTCATAAACAAGGCTCTCGACCGTCGAGAACCACTCAAAATAATATATCTAGGTTTCGGTCTTTACCAATGCTCGATGACAATGAATACGAGATGGTTTCATACGAAGATTTTGAAGAGTGTCATGTTCCGAGGTCGAAGTCGATGACATCGATGACATCGATTCAAAGCAATTCTAGCAACAAACGATGGACATCGCAGAAGATGAGAAGGAGCACCTTAAAGACTCCACCTCGAGGTCGTCGAGCGTTGTCCTACCGCAAACCAACTAAGAGCAGCGACCCTCATGTTAGCACTGAATACGCGCAGATGAGCATTAAAAGCAAATCAGGTGAAGATGTAGTAAAAGAAAGCGGTCTTTCAAAACCTTTCCCTGTATATGCAACACCTGATAAGACAAAGAAAACAAACAGACATAAGAAGTCGAGAGAAGATAAGCCTGATTTAGAGGACAATAATTCCTATGCTGTATCGGCTATTGCATCATTCAACTCTTCTGACTCTTCCAGTAATGGACACCCCCTTGCTGGAAGACCGAACCAGCACGATCCACTACAATTAAACAAGTTCATGAAGAAAGACATCCTTGGGAAATCACTGCATGTATCCTCCTCTTCATCAGCTGCCCCACCGAAGCCGAAACGTGGAAAATGCCAGTCGCAGTTCCTCGCAAATGCCGCATACAGCGTGGTCAGTGACTACGAAATCATGGCACAGCAATTTCAAAATAAAAAACAGACTGACGTCGATGCGAAAAATACATCAAAATACGACACACCGCAGGGATCTCTCCACCGAAAAAATCCATCGAAAGACTCGGAGACCGTGACGGTCGATGGGGATCATGAAAACAGCGTCTATGAAATGGTTAATGATCTTGACAGAAGCAGACCTGTAGATACATCTGAAGTGGTGATTTCTCCACAGTATGCTTCTATCAATGAAGCAGCCTATGCTTTCGTAGATGATGTTTAGCTTGCTTTGTCACGTGTAAATTTCTCTCTTTACATAAAGATCTGTATATTTGGTTTGGATGTTCATTTAAACAATTTTATGATCATTTTTATATTCTTTGAATATAGATCAATCTATTTCATTGACACTGATTAAGTTGCATTAGTTAAACTATGAAATTTGTTAATCCCTGTTAATGGGGGATTCTACTCTTATTATTTATTCACTTTTATTTTTTGTTTGTTTGTTTGTTTTTAGTTTTCTCTTCCTGTTGGGTTTGCAAATCTAGTACAGTAGGTGTGTTTCTAAACCACATCAAAGATCTTAATTATTCTTTTGTGTAGATAATGCAAAAAATTGTGTATAAAGTGATTTTGTCAGAACTCCAAATTTGCTAACATATTTCTGTTTATGAAAACGAAATGTCAAATGATTCCTGATGGAAATGTCATTTAAATATGTTTAAGTAGAAATTAATTATACATACCGACTGTAATTGTTTTTGAGTAGACAATCAGAAACTCGCCAAAGCAAACAATACAGGATCATTAGATATTGTTTTGCACTTGCAGTTGTCGAAAGTTTTTTTTTTTTTTTTTTAAATGAAATAAATCAGTACATCATAAAAGCACTGAATGACCGTTCGGATAAATTAATTACAGTTTTTCTCCTACATGAGCTTATCGTTTCAAGTGCATTTTAATTGGTGATCATGGATCCATAATGAATACTTAAGCAGTACTAAGAATAAAATACCGAGAGGGTAAAATGTTTCTTTAAATTTGTATCGGTGAGTTTTACCAATCTCTGTAGTATAGTCAAATGACTGTGTATAATATATCACTATTACGATAAAGATAAACATAATTATTTATATCATTTATGTACAGTCGATTATGAGGAAAGTGATATTTTATTATTATTATCATTTATTATTATCATTATTATTGTTATTGTTGTTGTTATTGTTATTATTATCATTTGCTCTGTGGTTCACTCCTTCCACAGTCATTTATCATTTCAGTACAAACAACTTCCCGTTTGTGGTCGTAACCATTCAAGTACGTGTGAAGATGAGATAAGAGCTTCGTTCATACAACCTTTCCCACGCCTTTGTCACTTCACGATATCTGGGGGTTGTTTAAGTCATGCGCATGACTT
>CM057156.1:110042-195528 GCA_029962745.1 Echinometra lucunter
TTATTTTATTTTTCTTTCCAGTTGCAACATTTTATCACCATTCATTTCAATGTGATTACACGCTATGCACAACAGATAAAGCCTTCACAGCAGGTGTACAAGTACAAGGAAAAGAGTGATAAAGCGAAAAGAGAGAGAGAGGAAGAAAGAAGGTACTGAAAGTGTGATGGAAAGGAGAAAAAGAGGTTGAAAGAGAGAGAGAGAGAGAGAGAGAGAGAGAGAGAGAGAAAATGACTGAGAGAGGGAGAGAGAGTAAGAGAGAGGAGGTACACCTGTGAGACCCCAAGCTAGAACATGCTCAATATAAATATATCATTTTGAGTAGTAGTAGTAGTAGTAGTAGTAGTAGTAGTAGTAGTAATAGTAGTAGTATAATAGTAGAAGTAGCAGTATATTTTATGGCGAACTTGTGTAGCACAAGTTAAAGAGAGGAGACGTCAACCTGCTATGGCACTTGAATCGAAAGGACGTTCGTTCCTCGTTTGACTTTTATATAGTTCATTTATTCACAGGAATCGAGTGTAATGTATCACGTTTAGGAATCAAGTGTTATTATGGATAGTGTTCGACTAATATATCTCTTTTATTATGACAAGCCTTTCCGCAAAAGGAATCATTGCCAAGATTTAAAAAAAATATAGACGAAATCTTCAGTATTTTTGGCATTCCAGTTTTGTTTTGAATGCTCGTGGTTATTATTATCACCATCATTAACGCAATACCACAGATATAAGACTTTGGGTGTCTGATATATATATATATATATTATAAGGACATGATTTAATGTGCTTCATTAACTTCCTGATTACTGTATCAATGCAGCTCAAATTTGCATAGAATTAAGCGATTATTCACATATGTGACGTATCGTTCACCATTCCAGATTACTCAGTTCACTAAAATTCAACTTATTGATTGATTTGTACTCGTTATTGCTTATGGCCGATGTACATGTATGTTGAGTTCTGATACAATTTTACAGTTATCACTATCATAATTATATATCATTATTATCATTATTACTATTATTTATATTATTATTATCATTATTATTATTATTGTTATCATTATCATTATTATTATTATTACTATTAGTAATAATAATAATATAATTATCATTATTATCATTGTTGTTGTTGTTATAAAGCTGACTGTATTTATAAAAAATCACAGTCAATAACAAAGTGGACTCTAACAGTGCTTAAGACGGAAACAAGATACGAGTCAAATGATTTGAATGAATATATTTCCCCTACGCAAATGTCCAATCAATTGTACTGCTTGTACATATAGGAAAAAATTGATGTAAATAGAATAACAAACGCATAAGGTAGCCTATTCAGCCTCTTCGATAAAAAAACAAATACATCCATACAATCTAGACCTACGAACTTTCTTGAATATTCCGGTTTGACTATGAGATATAAAATGGGAGCGGAAGCTTCTTTCGAGGTCATTTTGAGCGATATCCGGAACACATTTACAGTTTATATCACAGAGGTAATGGAGCCTATGGGTTAAGTCTTAATACATAACTATATACAAATGTGAACAACAAACTCTCCAAATAAAAGGACTTATCAAATTCAACATGAAAAACTTTGTATCAAATTCAAGTATTCAAAGCAATACCAATATGCTGTGTTACCATGGTTACACAAATTACCTCGTGAATATTGCTACTAATCATTAAATTTAAAAAACTCTTTATCGCCACATATGGAGGCATACATGTAATCATACCAACAGCACAACGTTTAAAATTCAATATGGAAAACAATCGTCTCTGCTTGAATTGTGAGTTATAAGATTCTCTTCTGCTTTCTACTAGTATTATTTCACCTATGAGAATGCCAGGATAAAAATAATCAAGCATATTGTTTGTACCTTAAAAGAGTTGATTCAACTCGTATGAAAGTGAATAAAATTGGAAAGAAGTGTCAAGACTAAACGTATACTTTGTACAATCATTATGGAAAAATACAATCATCATTCATATTAGAACTGCTATTGAACATCTTCCGAGTAATCATAATCGTTTTTTTCCAGTGATATACTCTTTCTGTCAGTTGATAGTACTGTATTGCTTCAAAGAACGATATTAATCAAAGTCACTGTCGTAGTCATCGTCGTCGCCTTCCTGATGCCATTCAGATGCAGTGACATCATTGTCCAATACTGAAGCATATACCTTCATGGTATCACCAATATCAGCATACTGAGGCGATTGAGGAACCTCAGTCGAGTTTTTAGGAAATCCTCCTTCATCACCAATCAATTCGTACTCTCCCTGATCCAGACTCTTTACCCTTCGTCCTTCTCTTCCATACCCTTGCATCATCATCGCCTCCGTGGCTCCTTCAGTAAGCCTTGGGAGGGTGTACGCGGTTCTAACATGACTCGAGTTCCTCGGTCGATCGTAGTTACTCATCGGAAAACTTGGCTCGTTTTGGTCGCACTCATCGTAGTCATTGTCGTCTTCGCTGATTTGTTTGACTTGCTTACTCATAATCTCGTAGTCACTGATCGTGCTGTAAGTTGGAATACCCATGGACTGGCATTTTCCACGTTGAGGTTTTGGTGGGCCAGGGCGACATGACATGGCCCTGTTGAGTGACGTGGCCTTGTTATTTGTCATGTTCTTATGAATAGAAGAGCTGAAGGAACTCGGGATGTTACTAAGATAAGTATCGAGGAATTCATCATCAATAGTATTTCGAGACCTGCTACCCACGTCTTCGATGTCTGCGTAATCAGAACCAGTGTTACATTCAACTCCATTCATGTCATTGTCACGTGACGAAATTTCCTTACTCCGAGATTTCTTCTTCTTGTCAGGTTTAGCGTAAAGTGGGACTCTGCCTGGTGACTTGGTGATGTCAGAGGCAGATGGGACTTTATTCTCAATAGTCATTTTCGTATAGTCACTATCAGCGTGAGGATCTTTGACCCCTGGTTTTCGGAATGATGTGGCGTGTCTTGACATCGGAGGTGTCCAGGGAGCATCCTTCTTCATCCTCTGTGAGGTCCATCTTCGGTCACCACGACTGCTGCGATTGGAGCCGATGGACAACGTCGACAAAGTCTTTGCCATTTGTTTTGATCGAGCTTTCGGCTCTGATATCGTCGCGTATTCGCTAGCATCCAGGATTGGCATTGAGTTGCAGAGACGCCTTGAATTGTTCTGGAGCGGATTTCCAGATTCAGTGGTGGTGTCAGGTTCAGCGTAGACCTGCTCATCTGTTGACTCAGGTTGCAAGTTGAGCATGCCGCAAGAAGACGAAAATGAGCCTTTGAAATGTCCTTCATCAACTTCTTTGGCGTCGAAACCGTCACTCAGATGTCGCTTTGATTTCTTATCTTTGAAGGAAAGGGCATACAATTGTGAGCTGCCATCGTGCCTGGTATGCGGAATCTTTTGGAGCTCAATCGCATCGTAAGTATGTGCCTTTCCTTCAGAGTACTTACGTCGTAGAGATCCCCCTTTTCGCTTTCTGACAAGGACGACGATGACGATGACAAGTGCTGCTATGATGAAGACAAATATTATTATCACAGCTAAAGCTATTTTCCAGCCACCTCCTGTACCAGGTTGGACAGGATACGTAATTTCGATGACGCTTTTTTCAGTTGTTGGTCTATCAGTCATCTCAGTAGTCCGATTTGACTGACTCTCTCCGGGGGGTCTTCGAGAGGGAGGTGTTGTGACTTCAACAATTCGCATAGATGCATAACTTGATACCGTCACGTCTTCCGAGATGTGGACTTTACATTCAACTAGAACGTATTGGTCACTATCTTGTACCTTTATAATAGACACAGCTTCATTGTTTTTTATGAGACGCTCTTGACTAACAAAGGGAGCGCTTCCATTAACACTTACATCCCAGGAAATCTCAGGAGAATAGTTCTGATTACCAGATGTACAAACGAACGATGCATTGGAACCAACAGACACTGCTCCGATGAAGGGGTCTACTCTTACTAGTCCTGGTGTATTTTCTCCAATACATGGTGCATTTATGGTAATAGAAGCATCGCTGTCTCTCATAAATCTGCAAGTAATAGTCGGAGTAACACGGGACTCAATACGACTGATGATGCGATTTGGGAATCTGAGGTCAACATCAATTGTTTCACTGCTGTTAATGTCAAAGTAAGCCTCACCTGCTTGACTATGGGTCCAGGAACAAGTTACTTCAAACTTTGGGTTTTGTTCTGTTCCTAATGAAATAAGATGGTTGAGATGGCAACTGAGAGATTCAGGAATAGGTGACACGGTAATCATTGCCGTCGCAAGCGGTGTGAATCTTCTACCAGATCCATATTCATAGCCACATTCATAATTCCCAGCCTCCGTTGACAAGTTGATGGACTTGATAACAAGCGTATATATTTGTTGAGACTGGTCAATACCTACTTTATAGTTATTCGGATCTACACCATACCCTGTAGTGGGGTATATATATCCATTGCTACTGATATATCGCCGACGTCCCGGTTCAGTCAAATAGGTCCAAAATATGGTGTTATCATTGTCATTGTTTAAATCGCAAATTAATGTCACTCTATCACCTTCCACTACAGTCTGATTTTGTGGTCCATCTTCCAGAAATATAGCACACGACACTAATGGACATAAAAGATATATCCAAAGGACGGAGATAAATGCGGAATACATATAAAATTTGAAGAAAGCCATGTTCATTATCTGAAGTATATCCACTATTACATCATCAAAGGAATACCAAGCCCATCCGGAGAAAGTAAGGTAAAATTCTTATTACTCAGACGAATCCAATCTGTCGAAGTATTTTCTGGCAGTCATCTTAATATATACTGGCAAATGAGCATGACGATGGAGCATGTCCTACAAGACATGTATAATATCTCCACAGCAAACAATGATTCGCACAATATAATATAAACAGAAATCGGTGAGATCACGGAAGCTATTGGAAACAAGTCCTATAACAATGACGAATCAATGCACAATGATAAGGAAATCAGTGAGGTCGACCGCTATGACCGAAATGCTCAACCTGGTAAGAGGCATACTGCTGGTGTCATCTAACAAGATTAATGCAAGAATTATAAGAGTAAATGGATGGATATTACTTTCAGTCAGCCTGGTCAACTTTTCTTATTCAAATATTATTGGGGAAGTCACATGGTCATAACAATATCAGGGACGAGTCTCTAAATCATTGTGAATAAGGTGTCCGCGTTTGTGGTTGCAGGAGGGGGGGGGGGTAGGATCAAATTTATAAAAGTTCAGCCAAAATTCATAAGAAAAAAAAAGTGAGAAAGAAAAATAGGAAAAAATAATACAAATGAGGAGAGATAGAATTGCTGTATCATTTATTTTCAAAGAAAAGATAGTGACTAGAATAAGATAGTATAAATGAATGAATAAATAAATAAATAAATAAATAAATAAATAAATGAATAAATAAAGGAAGATAACACATTGCCCCCTTTAAAGATAAAATTGAACATAGTGCGCAATAACTTCCTTCTAGAAATGCCTGGGACCATACAAATCTGGTAGCAAATTTGGTAAGCCATGGTAAAATCGCGTTATTAACAGGTCCGTGTATACTCTGCATGCTCTGGGTACACAAGATAAGGAAAAGGAAGACTCTACAAAAATATCAAATCGTAGACTGAGAGAGAGAGAGAGAAAGAGAGAGAGAGAGAGGGGGGGGGGGGGGGGGGGGAGAGCGTGAAAGGGAGGGAGAGACTAGGAGTGTGTTTGCCTGTGTTATGGAAGAATTGTAGTATCAATTTGCACTTTTTGTCATTAGGACTGACTGATAAATCAGTGATAACTTAATCATCACAACATTAATGAATTCGTAAGCTCTCAGATATCATGAATGGGTACAGAATTACAGCCTCCCTGTAGACTGAAACATGATACATGCAGTCACAAAGCGAACTCATGTATGCACGATCACAGATTCACCTTGAGACTCTAGAAAAGAATTGTCGTTCAGCATGTAAAGTTTAGCCATTATGATATTCCTTTATAATGATAATGCTACTACATGAGAGGAGAAAACCGTTAGGTTGTTACATTGGTTGAAAATTTAGTTCACTTTCAATTTCAGATGCGATGCGTTTAATGATGCTATTTTCGGATTTTTCTTAGAAGCTGGTGGTCAGTTGCACTTAGCGACTGCAGTTGAACTTTAATGACAGAAGATATGATGTTGTGATGAAAGCGAAGGGGAATCTGATATTATCATTTGTTCTAACATTAACATAATTTCCTGGATATTTTGTTAGAATTATTAATGTTTATATTGTGTCGTAATTGTGACCATGAGAAGGACGTGACACTAAAACGGAAACGGCAAATCTTGACCTTAAACAGTAAAGGACATGATTATGCAATATATGGCGTATTGTACTGTACATGTACTCTACATGTACTATGTGTACAAACAAGGGAAAAACTGATAAATCACTGGCTCACTTTTGCTCACGTCTCTTCTTGACTTAATCCTACATGTTTAGCAGAGACGACCATTTCGAGAACGATCATCACAACTATTGTGATTGGAAAATTGACATGCCATTTTAAAAGTATGCTATTATTTCCACTATCGTTTCCGTCATATTTATAACTATCTTTGTAACGCACAAATTAAAATCCCTTGCAACATTTTGGTCAGTAGAGCATACTCCTCACACAAACGCTAACACAAAAACAACCACACAAACACACCCACTACCATACACCCACCCGGACGTCAGCTGAACATGGCGTAATTTTCATTTGCTGGGGAAATACCACCCTTTTTTGTTTGAAAGACTGGTTTTTATTTTGACTTTATTTCGGATCCTGATACACAGTTACTGTTTAAGGAATAGCGTCAATGCCTTGTATGATTATCGGAACTAATGGAGCAGTCGAAAAGCTATAATTTGAGAAGTAAAACTACGACACAGGAGGCAACGGTCAACGCCATGTCAAGCCAACGCCCAAACGAGTCGCCACCCGGCAATACAGCTGCTAGATCGGGCAAGTCACCTCAACGAGATACTGGATGTAAAGGTGAGATTACATTAGCTGATATTATGTGCTAAGTTAAACAGTCAGAGGATAAAGTCTGTGCAAAACTCGACCAAGTTAAGGAAGAGTTAAATATGATTACCAAGAAAGTCAGTGATTTGGAGGGAGCTGTGTCAGATAATGCATCCAGAGTTTTGGAAATAGAAAATGAGAAGCTACCCCAGCTTGAAAGCAGGCTGTCTGAAAAAATCAAAATGCTAGAGAGGAAGTTGATCGAATCATAAATTTATCAACGGAAAAGCAACCTACTATTCTACGGCATTAAGAAAACGGAAAATGAAAATGTCCTCAAAGTTCTTCGTGATGCATTCGTTGTTCTTGGCATAAGTAAAGCTGACACAGAGTCTGTTAGCCTGGTCAACGCTCATCGACTACCTCAGAGGAAAGCTGACAACGACACAGCCAATTATCGCGAAATTTGTCTATATGGCTCAACGCAATAGCGTTCTTTCGTCCTACGAAGACAACTTTTCCCGTTTAAGCAGTCGTGAGAACGCGCCCGGATAACGGTACGTACCGATTTGCCACCACCGATGAAAACAAGGCGAAATCAGCTCGCGAAAGTGGCGTACAAGATGAGAAAGGAGGAAAATAAGTCAACGAAAATCACAGTAGAAGGCATTGATGTGGTCCTTTATTACAGAGAAAAAGGCACGAAGAAATGGGAAATGCTCAAAGGTTAACATGAACGCAGCACCAGACGACAAGAACTATATTAGTTTTGACACCTTATTATATGGACAATATTAACATTAACATTAGCCTATTTTTCCATGGGCATGCACTATGCTGAAGAACTATTGTGTTTCATTCTCAGATAATATCATAACCAGGAAATGCGAATGGTCCGAAATAAATAAATACGGATTGCTGGTAACAAAGGGTGGTGTTTCCTGAGAAACCTCATGTTTTTAGGTTTTACTGCATTGTTCGGGGTTTGCTCTTCAATGTTTAACTTTGTATTTTTCATCTTAAGATTTTTCCTTTTCTTTTTTCTGTTTTCGAGCACTTCACTAGGAAAAAACCCTGAAGATGCTCTGCAATCACTACATTAGGAGCTTCCATGTTATTATTCATATATCGATTCATGCTTCCAACATGTTACCTGGTAAATTGAGGTCTCTACGGCTGAATATTCCGTCTTACCAGCTGAATGGAATTTGAAATGACCATGAATGTTTGTTGCATAATCTCAACTGTTGTGTCTCGTTCAGCTATTTCATTCCTATTCATGTTACGAATACCCAAGTAATGTTGACGCATATTTTCTTGCCTAACTGGCTTTTTATAATGGTAAGTCTTTCGAGGTCATTTTGAGCGATATCCGGAACACATTTACAGTTTATATCACAGAGGTAATGGAGCCCATGGGCTAAGTCTTAATACATAACTATATACAAATGTGAACAACAAACTCTCCAAATAAAAGGACTTATCAAATTCAACATAAGAAACTTTGTATCAAATTCAAGTATTCAAAGCACTACCAATATGCTGTGTTAACATGGTTACACAAATTATCTCGTGAATATTGCTACTAATCATTAAATTTAAAAAACTCTTTATCTCCACATATGGAGGCATACATGTAATTATACCAATAGCACAACGTTTAAAATTCAATATGGAAAACAATCGTCTCTGCTAGAAGTGTGAGTTATAAGATTCTCTTCTACTTTCTACTTGTATTATTTCACCTATGAGCAAGCCAGGATAAAAATAATCAAACATATTGTTTGTACCCTAAAAGAGTTGATTCAACTCGTATGAAAGTGAATAAAATTGGAAAGAAGTGTCAAGACTAAACGTATACTTTGTACAAACATTATGGAAAAATACAATCATCATCATTCATATCAGAACTGCTATTGAACATCTTCCGAGTAATCATAATCGGTTGTTTCCAGTGATATACCCTTTCTATCAGTTGGTAGTATTGTATTGTTTCAAAGAACGATATTAATCAAAGTCACTGTCGTAGTCATCGTCGTCGTCTTCCTGATGCCATTCAGATGCAGTGACATCATTGTCCGATACTGAAGCATATACCTTCATGGTATCACCAATATCAGCATACTGAGGCGATTGAGGAACCTCAGTCGAGTTTTTACGAAATCCTCCTTCATCACCAATCAATTCGTACTCTCCCTGATCCAAACTCTTTACCCTTCGTCCTTCTCTTCCATACCCTTGCTTCATCATCACCTCCGTGGCTCCTTCAGTAAGTCTTGGGAGGGTGTACGGGGTTCTAACATGACTCGAGTTTCTCTGTCGATCGTAGTTACTCATCGGAAAACTTGGCTCGCTTTGGTCGCACTCATCGTAGTCATTGTCTTCGTTGATTTGTTTGACTTGCTTGCTCATGATCTCGTAGTCACTGATCGTGCTGTAAGTTGGAATACCCATGGACTGGCATTTTCCACGTTGAGGTTTTGGTGGGCCAGGGTGACATGACATGGCCCTGTTGAGTGACGTGGCCTTGTTATTTTTCATGTTCCTATGAAGAGAAGAGCTGGAGGAACTCGGGATGTTACTAAGATAAGTATCGAGGAATTCATCATCAATAGTATTTCGAGACCTGCTACCCACGTCTTCGATGTCTGCGTAATCGGAACCAATGTTACATTCAACTCCATTCGTGTCATTGTCATGTGACGAAATTTCCTTACTCCGAGATTTCTTCTTCTTGTCAGGTTTAGCGTAAAGTGGGACTCTGCCTGGTGATTTGGTGGTGTCAGAAGCAGATGAGACCTTATTCTCAATAGTCATTTTCGTATAGTCACTATCAGCGTGAGGATTTTTGACCCCTGGTTTTCGGAATGATGTGGCATGTCTTGACATCGGAGGTGTCCAGGGAGCATCCTTCTTCATCCTCTGTGAGGTCCATCTTCGGTCACCACGGCTGCTGCGATTGGAGCTGATGGACAACGTCGACAAAGTCTTTGCCATTTGTTTTGATCGAGCTTTCGGCTCAGATAAAGTCTCGTATTCGCTAGCGTCCAGGATTGGCATTGAGTTGCAGAGACGCCTTGAATTGTTCTGGAGCGGATTTCCAGATTCAGTTGTGGTGTCAGGTTCAGCGTAGACCTGCTCATCTGTTGACTCAGGTTGCAAGTTGAGCATGCCGCAAGAAGACGAAAATGAGCCTTTGAAATGTCCTTCATCAACTTCCTTGGCGTCGAAACCGTCACTCAGATGTCGCTTTGATTTCTTATCTTTGAAGGAAAGGGCATATAATTGTGAGCTGCCATCGTGCCTCGTATGCGGAATCTTCTGGAGCTCAATCGCATCGTAAGTATGCGCCTTTCCTTCAGAGTACTTACGTCGTAGAGATCCCCTTTTTCGCTTTCTGACAAGGACGACGATGACGATGACAAGTGCTGCTATAATGAAAACAAATATTATTATCACAGCTAAAGCTATTTTCCAGCCACCTCCTGTACCACGTTGGACAGGATTCGTAATTTTGATGACGCTATTTTCAGTTGTTGGTCTATCAGTCATGTCAGTCGTCCGATTTGACTGACTCTCTCCGGGAGGCCTTCGAGAGTGAGGTGTTGTGACTTCAACAATTCGCATAGATGCATAACTTGATACCGTCACGTCTTCCGAGATGTGGACTTTACATTCAACTAGAACGTATTGGTCACTCTCTTGTACCTTTATAATAGACATAACTTCATTGTTTTTTATGAGACGCTCTTGACTCACATAGGGATCACTTCCATTAACACTTACATCCCAGGAAATCTCAGGAGAATAATTCTGATTACCAGATTTACAAATGAAAGATGCATTGGAACCAACAGTCACTTCTTCAATGAAGGGGTCTACTCTTACTAATCCGGGTGTATCATCTCCAATACATGGTACATTCATGGTAATAGAAGCATCGCTGTCTCTCATAAATCTGCAAATGATGGTCGGAGTATCACGGGACTCAATACGACTGATGATTCGATTTGGGAATCTGAGGTCACCATTAATTGTTTCACCGTTGCTACTGTCAAAGTAAGCTGTACCTAGCTGACTGTGGGTCCAGGAACAAGCTACTTCAAAATTTTGGTTTTGTTCTGTTCCTAATGAAATAAGATGGTTGAGATGGCAATTGAGAGATTCAGTAATAGGTGACACTGTAATCATTGCCGTCGCAAGCGGTGTGAATCTTCTATCAGATCCATATTCCTAGCCACATTCATAATTCCCAGCCTCCGCTGACAAGTTGATGGACTTGATAACAAGTGTATATATTTGTTGAGACTGGTCAATATCTATTTTGTAGTTATTTGGATCTACACCATACCCTGTAGTGGGGTATATATATTCATTGCTACTGATATATCGCCGACGTCCCGGTTCAATCAAATAGGTCCAGAATATGGTGTTATCATTGTCATTGTTTACATCGCAAGTTAATGTCACTCTATCACCTTCCACTACAGTCTGATTTTGTGGTCCATCTTCCAGAAATATAGCACACGACACTAATGGACATAAGAGATATATCCAAAGGACGGAGATAAATCCGGAATACAAATAAAATTTGAAGAAAGCCATGTTCATTATCTGAAGTATATCCACTATTACATCATCAAAGGAATACCAAGCCCATACGGAGATAGTAAGGTAAAATTCTTATTACTCAGACGAATCCAATCTGTCAAAGTATTTTCTGGCAGTCATCTTAATATATACTGGCAAATAAGCATGACGATGGAGCATGTCCTACAAGTCATGTATAATATCTCCACAGCAAACAATGATTCGCACAACATAATATAAACAGAAATCAGTGAGATCACGGAAGCTATTGGAAACAAGTCCTATAACAATGACGAATCAATGCACAATGATAAGGAAATCCATGAGTCACATGGTCATAACGATATCAGGGAGTCTCTAAACCATTAAGAATAAGGTGTCCGCGCGTGTGGCGGAGAGGGGGGGGGGGAGGGTCGGATCAAATTTCTAAAAGTTCAGCCAAAATTTTTATAAAGCAAACAAAGTGAGAAAAAACAGAAGAAATTAGAAAAAAGGGGGAGAGATAGATGGAAAGAAAGAAATAAAGAAAGAAAAATGGAAAACTGCCCCTTCTAAGGATAAGATTAAATATAGTTCACACCAACTCCCTTCTAGATATGCCTTCGACCCACACAAATCTGGAAGCAAATTTAGTAAGCCATGGTAACATCACTTTAATAGCAGGCCCATGTATACTCTGGGTACTATGTAAGATAAGTAATTAAACATTAACTAGGAATATGAAGACACTATACAAAAATATCAAATCGTAGATTGAGATAGAGAGAGAGAGAAAAAAAGAGGTTAGGAGTGTGTTTGCCAGATAATTTAGATGAATAGTAGCACTGATTTGTAATTTTGGCGTTCGGCTGATTGATAAATCGATGATAAATTAATCATCACAACATTAATGAGTTTGTAATTGTGGCCCAGTGGATAAGTCTCCGGACTTTGAATCACAAGTTCCGGGGTTCGATCCCTGCCGCGGCAGTAATGTCCTTTGGCAAGATATGAATCTACATTGCCATGCAATTCAGCACTCATTATAAATGAGTATAGAATTATTGCCTCCCTATAGACTGAACTATGCTACATGCAGTCACAAAACGAACTCAGGTATGCACGATTATTGAATCACCTTGGAGAGTTAGACGAAATAATTTTTCCTTCAGTTTAAGTCTAGTGATTATGATTTTCCTCTACAATGACAATGCTACCGCATGAGAGAAGAAAACTGTTGTTACACTGGTTGAAACTTAGGTTGAATTTCAGTTTCAGATGCGATGCTTTCAATGATGCTATTTTCGGATCTTCTTAGAAGCGAAGGGGAATCTGATGCCTATTATCATTTGTTCTAACATTAACATCATTCCTGGATTTTTGTTAGAATTATTTACGTTTATATTGAATTTATATTTGTGACCATGATTCTTTTGGAGAAGGACGTGACACTAACTGACTGAAAAGAAAACAACAAATCTTGACCTGAATCAACATGATTCTGCGATATATGGCGCCTCTTGTACTCTGTATGTATAATGTGTACAAACAAGGTTATACGGATAAATCACTGGCTCATTTTTGCTCACGTCTCTTCTTTACTTAATCCTACATTTTTAGCAGAGACCACCATCTCGAGAACGATCATCACAACTATTCTGATTGGAAAATTGTCATGCCATTTTAAAAGTATGCTATTATTTCCACTATCGTTTCCGTCATATTTATAACTATCTTTGTAACGCACAAATTAAAATCCCTTGCAATATTTTGGTCAGTAGAGCCTACCCCTCACACAAACGCTAACACAAAAACAACCACACAGACACACCCACTACCATACACCCACCCGACTTATACATGTATCTTTATCCTCATGGGAAAATTGGCTACTTGCAGGCCTATATCAACTTGAGGACATGACGTCGAATTTCCTGATTATCTCTCGGATCATTCACCATGTCCTAATTATAACATCGTTTAGTCTGAGCGGTCTCAAGTGTTCATTATTTACCAGAGGAAAATAGCTACCATGCAGTCCGCTGAACTTTGTGTTTCACTTTCACTGAGACGTGTCTCGTCAAAAAGTTTGATTGCAGACATGCATGCAGACATTTTCAAAAACAAAGCAATATTAGCAGCATGAATGTCATAAGAATCTTATCGTCTTTAGAGAAAGTTAGGCACACGCCAAGTAGGTTAAATAATTCTATTTGCACTTTAAATTTCAGCAGAATAATTCGTATTTGGACTACAAGAAAAACTCAACAAACAAACAAACTAACTAACAAACAAAAAAAAACAACAACAAAAAACACACACACACACACACACACAAAAACACAACGAAATCTGGTTTACCCAGCAATGCCGACATCTGGGGAGCGTTTCATCAACATTTGTTGTCTGACAAGTCGTCAGATCTGACATCTTTCCTTGATTTTGATTGGCTGAGAAGCATCTTTACTACGGCAACTGTCGGATAAAACAGACTTTGTCGGATAAAACATCCGACAAGTCCTTTCATGAAACGCTCCCCTGTATGACCAATCTTTACCCCAATACAAACGTTTCTTATACGCTTATACGTTTGAAATAATATTGTTCAATCGTTCACTTTGCTTTCACCTAAATAGATACAGATTTACTTTCATTTGTTTGACCTTTCTTTGAAACTAACACATAATCTTTGAAGCAATGGATATAGGTATACAGTATATATATATATATCAGAGATATATCAGGCCTTTACAGTAATCATTACGCTCACCTCTGGTTACTGATAAGGTCAATGACCTATAAATGATAGTATAACAACAACAACAACAACAAAAGGCTGTCAAACTGTAAGATTACATAACACTACACTGGTGAAGAGTAGACTATTATGAAGTTAAAACGAGTATTATTGTATTTGTACCCAGACTTTTAAAGCATATGTGACAAGAAAAAATAAAAAACAAAAAACTGAAAACACATTACATTGCACTGTTACTATTTTTTAAAAAACCACTCTGGATAAAAATATTTTTTCTTCAAGGGCAGGGATAAAAATGAGAATACATCATTACCACTACCATTTATCATCGACGTAGGGGCGGCGCGCGGTGGGGCGTGTTGGCGGGTACTAGTGAAAAGGGTCACTTATAAATTGTGAACACAAGAAGGAAAAGGAGCGTTTTGAGCAGTTGGTACAGCCGCACATTCTGTTTAATACTCGTTTAGGGATTATTTTAGATATAATTTTTCTTATCTTTACCATGTTTACTACTTTGCCATTGTTAAGACTGCTTTCATTACTCATTTGCGAGAGAGCGGAGAGAGGGAACAAAATGCTAAGTTTTTGTTTGGCTTATGACCACGGCATTTGAATGATTTACAGTGACTTAATGATAAAGATATGTCACAAATTTATTTTAGGGATCTTGCTATTGTGCAAAGTTGAGTTTTAGCCAGAGTATTTTCTTCTAAAGAAAAGATATATTTGATATATTATATAAAAGATATAGGAAGATATATTTGAAGCCCGATTTGGCTCGCTCTTAGTTGAGAAGAAATTTTTAGGAATTGGCTATGCAAAGTTTTCAATAAGACGTGTCATCTGGGTTGCGAGGTTGTTGGATTCCTTGTTTTGTCAAACACGACTAAGAATCGCATCCATCTAGTTTTTATGAATGAAAACAAATCACCGTGTAGGGTTCTTTGGATTCCTTTTTTTGTTAATTGCAGCCGGGCTTCTGTCCTGTGTTCATGAATGAAGACTAATCAGTGTGCGATATTCCTGCAAAAGATAAATTAGTTCTGCCTAGTAACAGAGTAGGCACTTTCACTTTGTTAACAGATTAATGGTCGGAAGATATGCAAATTAGTTAAAAGGTACATTGTAAATAGGTATCTAGAAAGATTGTTGAAGGTGAAAGATTGAAGGTGTTAATGATGCAAGGCCCATTAATTCATAGTGATACGGTTAGGTTGGTGATGTGAGCAGAATACATGTAGCATCGGGCGAGGTATCGGGATTCATTCCTTCTTGAGCTTGTATCAGCGTAGTATCACATTTTGTTGGGTGAAAGCCGAAGTTCGTTTTTGGTGGTTCTCAACACTTCAGATCTTCCGAAGTGTGCAGTACAAGTAATTCCTACACTGGAATTGAGTCCAGCCAGTGTGTTGTTGGAGTGTTGGTTCACGATCACGTGGCGAGTGGGTGTTGATCCTGGGGCTTGTTTTTTGTCTTTGTCTGATTTTCTGCTGGATGAATAAAAGACAAGTACACTGTACACTGTACACGAATCAGTTGCCCTTGTACTCATCTGAGTGACCTAATCCGAACTACGACACTATCACTGATATTTTCATCCATTAATCCGGTCATTTTCCTTACTGACCAAGCTGGTTTTCAATGCATTTTTTGAGGTCTCATCACGATCGATAAAAGAAAAAAGATCAAACTGAAAAGGGGATTAATTTTAAAGTGATTACATAATGGTCATTTTTTGGGATATATGATCGAGAATTGAATTCTAAAAAGAATAACATTAAAAATTTGATGATTTTCAATCGAAATCAATGCATTTTGGCTAATTTTCTCATAAAAAGTCAAGAGTTGACCAAAAAATTTGAGTATGAGGTATGACGTAAAAGTGGGTACCCAGCTTCGCGCATTGCAGTTGTGGTGCGCGCAAGACTGTACAAAATGTATTATACCTTGCGGGCATTTTGCTAGAATTGCGCGACAAGGTACCCACTTTGACGTCATTTTGACGTCAAAGTGGGTACCCAGTTGAAACTGGGTCACAGCTGAGAGGTCAAAAATATCCTGAAATCTTACCACATTTGGGGGTTTCCTTGGCAACACGACTTTTTAAAAAACTTGAGGCAGATGATTTTCTGCTGATAAAATCATGCTCTTTTAAATGAACTAACATTGTTTCAGCATTGGGTACCCCCTTTAAGCACAATGTCGACATGAATATGAGAATCGAAAAGACTTTATGGTTACAACACACTTGAAGCTATGCCTAAGATTTGATAAGTGCGAGAGAGCTTTGAAAAATAAGAAAATATCAGATTCAAGGGGGGACACTTATCGTTATGAGAAATGGCACCATTAGAAAGCATAAGGGGCACTTATCAGAAATCGATTGGGTGTGTATCAAATTTTAAAAGGGCCACATCAAGAATAGAACAGGGACACATCAGAAAACAAAAGGGTCACTTGTGGCACTTACAGCACGTCACCAAAAAGGAAAATGGAACATATTCATGATAATATTCATGATAACAGAAAGGAAACTGGGGCATATATCAAATTTCAAATGGGGAAGGAACCTGCCCAAGTGGAATTCGGAACATATCAGAGGTGAGATGGGGCATTCATCAGAAGGACAATTGCACAAATAGAACCAAATATGGACAGTCAAGAGGGGTACTTATCGCATTTTGATATCGACATTCATTAGACTGTTAGAAGTGATATAAGGTGGTACTTCTTAGAAGAGCGCTAGTAAAAAGGGAAAGAGTCACCAATCTTGTGTAAAAGGGGGAAGTTATATGATTTCTTCAGGGCGACTTATCTGAAGCGAAAAAAGTAACTAGAAGGTTAAAGGGCAATTATTAAAAAATGGGCCCTTGTAAAAAGAAAAAGGGGGCACTGAACACTTTTGGGAAGGGTTATTTTCATGGGTAAAAAGAGACAATTTTGGGGTGCTTGGAATAGTGGGAAGGGAGAGACACTGTGCCCACTCCCCCCCCCCCCCCCCGGTTCCGCCGCCCCTCTATCGACGGTAAACGGAAAATGCTTAAGGGTGGTGTTATTTATATCATATGAAAATATTTTTATATTAAAAAAAAATTAAAGGCCGTCTTCACATAGTGATAACTCCTTGACAAAATAATATGCTGTGAATGTTACGATAGATTTAAATCCTAGCTATAGAAGTAAGGTAGGTTATCAAAAGCAGTATTCTTGCAAATAATATACAATGGTGATATTTCTGTTGTTGTTGTTCTTGTTATTATTATCATTCTCATGTCGTTATCATATCATTACCATTATCATTACCATTATTACTCTCTCTCTGCTAATACGTCCTTACACTCGTACTGGCCACACGACAACCATACCGCTATAGCTATATCTATCGGCGTTGTTATCATTTACCATTATAATTTGAACACAATTTGAGTGCACAGTCAATTGACCATGTAAGAACACACACACAATTTCGGAAGGCTTCTTATATGCAAACAGCTGGTTATACAAAGACTAGCAACAGATGAGCAAGCAGCACCAGAGCAGTCCGAAAAGATCATCAACTCTAAATTCCACCTCAAAGTCAAAGCCTCAAAGTTCAAATGAGCCTTACGACCAATGGGACTACTGAACGAAAGAAAGGGGGGGGGGGGGGAGGGGAGAGAAAGAAAAGAAAGGAAAAGCGTTCCTTTGATCTGGTGAAACTCTGATCCAATCCGAATAAGACAAAGGAAATTTTAGGACGCAGGAACACTGAGACCTGGTGGGATGTATCAATTTTCAAAATGGAAAACACTATATCAAATTTGCATGAACTTTTTGTGATATCGAACGAAAGTCCTATTTTGATTGATCCATTTATGAAGACCATGCAGGGAACAGAACTGGCAATACTCTTTTTATCCATGCATGTAGGCCTACAAAACTCGAAATACAGGCATCAGTTTACAAGGGTATCGTACAACCTGTGCTTTCTTTTGATATATACTTTATACATGATGAGCTTTATACTAAGCTGTAAATGTCATAAATCTCTTCTTCCTTCTAACGTGGGAAACTCCTCTTCAATCATTCACTGAATTGCACTTTCACTTTCAGGTCTGAAAGAAAATCAATCATGTATTGCTTGAATTACTTTCATCTCCTCTTGAACCACAAAGGACAAATCACAACCAAGAAAGATTTTCGACCAGGGACCGACGAGGAAGTAACTGGAAAAATAATGCTTTCATTAATGTTGAGCTTCGGGACTGTCAGTACCTGCTTTAAACTGTCTTGCAAGTTTGTTCTCTAACTTCTGTTCTCTCGCATTGGACCTAAGATTCCGATGAACAAAATTAAAAATCGATATGGACGCGGGAAACAAAATCGTTGCAGAATGCAGTCTGTACGGAATGGAGTCTTAAGAAAGTTCCGTGAATATCTTCTACATAGGGTGAATCGAAGAAAGAACGTAAAATAGACTATTTCTTTAGGACAAAGATGGCAGCTAACGGAGTAAAAGAGTATTCTACAATTTGCTTTATGATGTTCATCATATTGTATCTATTGTGTTCCATGTCATGCGCTACAACACTTAAAACTGATTCTCACAATAAGTCATCCAACAATTTCACATCTTCACCTCTTCAGAGCTCGGCATATGGAACAATCAATGCACGCAGAGGTACAACTGCAGTAACAGAACCTAGTTCATGTTATACAACTCTTGAAAATGGACCTAAAAACAAGACAAGGTATGAAGGACAAAGAGTGTCCCTGATTTGTGATCTGATCGATGAAAATAATCGAGCTGTAGTTTGGGTATACTTGAGTGGGCCTGGTAAACGTCGATACATCAGTAAAAACGACTACATCTACCGTTCCCGAGAACACGACAGAAACAACTATAAAGCTGTCTTTGATAAATCTTCACAAACATACAAACTGATAATAAAGGCTGCTACGTTCCCGACAGATTCCGGTACCTATGGATGTGGGTATGAATGTGAATCTGCCAGAAGTTATATACCGCTTGCTTCGGCAGTTGTAACAATCTTGTCAAAATTTGATCCTTCTCCGAGTTGCCGGATGAATCTTCTACCTTCCCATGGATCTGAAGTGGATGATGTTTTTGAAATAACGTGTTCATGGACCCATGGATACGAAGGAAATGCTCATTTTCAAAACGCCAATGGAGAAGATCCTCAGATTCACTTGACCTTTCCAGACCGCATCATTAGTCGAATCAATGCTAGCAAAGTTACAAACATTTCGTGCCATTATATGTTCAGCAGTAGTTCTTCTGCAACAGTGAAGGAATCCTGTATCGAAAACAAAAATACAAGGATACCCAGAGTTGATCCTTTTATCAATGAAGTCACCGTGAATTCCAACGCCACATTCATATGCTCTTTCTTCAACCAGAGCGATTCGCACAGAGGCTCTTGGAAGATTCACTATGGTGCGTATGCATCTTTTGGTAGGCAAGAAAATTTGATCGAGAATAAAAATGTCATATCGATCGTGAACGTCAGCGAGTCTCACCAATCCGTGCTTGTTGAGTGTGCCCTCAATGTGTCCGAAAATGAGAAAATATCAAGTTTTGGAGCTATACTTATCGCTCCACCTGATGAGAACCCAACTCTTTGGACAGCCAACATCATTAGTACCACTGACATTAGCGAAAGTAAGCCTACCACTACCACATTGTTTTCAGAGGCTGCAAGTATTGACGTTACTTCTCCCCTGACATCGGTGGCCACAACTACCACTGAAAGTACTAGGCCTACCACTGCAACACGTATGCTTTCAGAGGCTACTTTTCAGAAATCTGTGGCTACAACTAGTACTTCAAAAACATCCGGTGCTACGATCTGTAAGATCTATGATCTGCCGGATGTAAGATCAGATTACTTGAACCGTGATTCTGAAATAGCGTGTTCTTGGAATTACAGTCAAGCATATCACGCTCAGTTACAGAGAAGTAATGGCGAAACAATAAAAAATTACCTTCCTTTCCCTGATCGTATCATAAGCCGGGTGAATTCCGGTATTTCTCAAAATATTGCATGTCATTTTTCATCCGACAACAATACTTCAGTGACCAGTATACCATGCGAGGATGACATTACACCAAGACTGATAAGAGTTGACCCTTTTATCGGTGTAGTAAAGGTTGGTTCTACAGCCTCATTCGAGTGTACCTACAATTATGGTTGGTATCCATCCACACTCTTAGGGGAGGTACATTATGATGGAAATGTATCTCTCGTTAATATTTATCGCAAGGAGCAACATCCATATGCCACTGTTATTGTACATAGGCATGAGGGTGGGCGATCTCTGCTTGTAGAATGTCATATTCAGTTTCCTAGAAATCTCAATATGTCAGGTTATGGACTTCTGCGCATCATCAATGGAACAACTATTAATCTCACAACTCCATTCGGTGAGGGCCACATAAATCACACAACGGAAAGCCAATCACTTCAAACGGTAGAATCTACAACAAATCAAAAAAGCATTACTGAAAAACGAACTCCAGCTAAGATGTCAACCCTGCAACTCCCAACCTCACCTGAGGAGGGTCAATCACTTCAGACGGTAGAATCTACAACAAATCAAAAAAGCATTACTGAAAAACTACCTCCAGCTAAGATGTCAACCCTGCAACTCCCAACCTCATCTGGGGAGGGTCAAACCACTCAAATAAGGGATAAAAAAAACCCTTTCGCAACACATCCTACTCCATCCTCCAAAAAGGGATTCGTAGTGATGATTTCAATCTCGGTTTTAGTGGCTGTGTTCATACTTTTGCTTTCAATCGCCATAGTTTATCTTCTAAGGAAACAAAAAAGAATATCCTTACCACGTCGTCTGTCCGAAGAAAGCAAGACCGATGCGATTGAACTGTCGAACATTCCCCACATCATACACGAAGAGAGCTCGGAGTGGTATGCTCTATCCTTCAAAGACAAACGCGTAAAGGAACACCAAAGCGATGTTCTTATGGTCGATCATGATGAAAGTGATCAGAACATTCCCATTTTATCTTCATCGCTCGGGATGCCGTCCTTGCATCCGTTGGAGTCCATCGATGAGAACGTGTATGCTGAACCCGATGTATCAGAAGGACCAATACGTCAGACCATATCAAGACAACAGTGCACATTCACGCCTCTTGTTGAAGATGATCAGTAGAGCAATGAAACCAATGTTCAATGACATGACAGACAAGTGTATGGGGTGGGGGGGGGGGGGGAGTAAAATGTGCCTGACCTGTAGAAGTCACTCTAAAATATGCTTAAGTAGGGAGGGGTGAAGACATGCTCTCCCTCACACATCTGGGAACTTCAAAGGACATCCCTGTCTTTTGTTCTAAGACCTAAATCGACTTGCCATTCATACCTCTTACAAAGCCCCGAGGCAAAAAAATTGTGATTAAGATTCGGCACCACCAATCATGCCAATCATTTTCCTTTCAGGAGAAGAATCCCTTTCCCCTTCAAGCTGTACCATTTAAAGCTACTTTCCATTAAATAATTTACAGATTTACAAGCAATTATCATCGCTCTAAGATTTTTTCTTTTTAAATTCAGGAAGGGAGAAATATCTAACGCGGCAATATCAGCAAATTAACGATGATTTACGAGCTGGTATATTCTTTTTTTTTCTTCTCCATAACCCACGCTCTTGCTATCCTTATGTTTTTGTATTAACTACAGATTACGGAAGAATCACAAGAAAGAAAAAGAAAACCCACCCAGTATTCGCTTTTTGGAACATAAAGTAATCATTTTTAAAAAAATCATTTTTTAAAAACTTTTATCTGGCTTTCTTAAAAGAAATTGCGAGTACTGAAAATAAAACCATCTTTAGTGTGCAACAGGGCAAAGTGTGATTAAACTCTTACAAGGAACACATATCAAGTACATTGCGATAGTTTCTGAATCTCCGTTTTTACTCTTTGAACACTTGAAAAGTCTGTCAACAATTTTAAGGGTGTATTTTAGAAACGATTTGCACTTCTCAGCGTACGTAAGTCTATGATGTTTGTATAATTATATAGCACTAGATACTTGCTGCAGGATGAAATGTACTTCTCAGCGTACGTAAGTCTATGATGTTTGTATAATTATATAGCACTAGATACTTGCTGCAGGATGAAATGTACTATAAAAATGACATTGACATAATCCTGAATATAAATGCAATACAAAACAACCTCACCAACTATGAATTTCTCTCTGCATGCTCTGTGGATCTCTATAAGGTTATTGAATTTATAGTATATGTATTATGATTTGATTTTAAAAATATCCTGTGAAAAAAGAGTATACTAGAAGTGAACGGTAAGGCATATAAGAACCCATATCCCGCTTTATCCATATCTCAGTCATTTTCAAGTTTGTTTATACACATTAAATGATAAAGGACATGGAAGTTTCTTTATAATGCTTTCCATTTGTTTCACTATTTCACTGGGTAATACAACCCTACACTTTTCAAATCTTGAATTGTTAGTTTAAAAATCCATTCTTATGCTGATTATGGATTATTGGCGCAAATATTCTAATTTAGAAGTGATAGGCGCCTTCAAACTAAAAAACCAACCAACCACCCGATTATGAAACATTTTACTAAAATATAATACGCATGTATGAGCTATATTTCAAGGAACTAAGCTCGTGTGTGTCATAGACATTTATTCTCATTCTCAGAAATATTTTGTTTTAAATTATAGCATCCATGGAGAAAGTATCACGTCTACTGGGCAGTAGGTTTTCTAAAGGTGATTGGATTCAAATCAGTGAGATGAATGAGCACAGTATGGTCAAATTCACATAAAGTGAAATCAACACTGTTTTTGTAGAATACTTAGTTATGCAGTAACGAATTCATAGATTTGCTACGAGAGGAAATCGCACGCACACCCACACACGCGTACACAGCAAGGACAAGGACAAGGACAAATCAATGATAGCTGGAGCAGGGCCTTACGCAGAATTTTTTTTCGGGGGGGGGGGGGGCAAGACGCGTAAAAATTTTCGAAGAAGCTCAAAACCGAGCTGGCCACAAGGGCGTTTTTGCATTTTTAAAATTGAAATTGAAGGATTTGGTGCATGCTTTTCTTGGATTTTGTGAAAATTTTCATTAAAAAATGTAAGTTTTCAAAATTTCGGGGGGGGGGGGGGGGCAATTGCCCGGTTGCGTACGGCCATGAGTTGGAGATAAAATCCATGTTGCCAATATATTTACAGTATATATAAATCATAATCATGAAAAGTGACTTAGAGAGAAAGAAGAGGGAAAAGCAAGAAAGAGAGAGAGAGAGAGAGAGAGAGAAGGAAAGAAAAGGAGGAGGCAAGGGACGAGAAGAAAGAGGAAAGAGAGAAGAGGTATGGGGAATGAAAAATGAGACAAGGAACAAAAAAAATAGGGAGATAGAGAATGGGTAGAGAGTGGAGGGGGAGGGGGGTATTCA
This sequence comes from Echinometra lucunter, assembly GCA_029962745.1. NCBI lineage: Eukaryota > Metazoa > Echinodermata > Echinoidea > Camarodonta > Echinometridae > Echinometra > Echinometra lucunter. The sequence continues at coordinate 133,863 of CM057156.1, forward strand.
GACAAAAAGCGGGAGAGAGAGATTATGATAGATGAGAAAACAAGGAAAGGGAAAGAGAAAAATATAGAGAGAACTCATGTTTGAGAAGGGTGTTTCCGACGATTGCAAATGATACCTATTAATTCGCGTTTAAATGAAAACATTCGAATTAGCATGATTAGCGTAATAAACTTTTTGATTGCCGGTCCAGAATTTTGTCAGGCTCATCACGCTTATAACGATTCCACCAAGCTCCCTTAAGATCGTCACGATTCGACCCCACGACCCCCATGCTCATCACGATTCTCTTAAATTGTGGACATCGTGACTGTAAATCCAGCATAAATTACTGCGCCATCGTAGGGGATCTTGGTAAACTTGACAAATGGTAATAGAGTGTGATAGCCTGGCGTGATAGAAACGTATGGGGCTATAGAAAAACTTGATAGAATCGTGTTTCAACCCACGCTCATCATCATTCTCTTTAAGATCGAGGACAATGTGGCCCAGTGTAAACTATGGTGGCCCTTAAGTAGGGGAGAGCGAGGCTAGTCCGCCCTGGCGGCAAGTCCGCTCACCCCGTGATTCTCAGCTTTGCGATGATTGGACGAATCTTTGGCTGATGATGCAAAGACAAACACAGTACACAACATACAAAAGGATGAAGACATGTACTCTTCGATCAACAAAATCACGGCAAAATTTCCATTTCAAGTCCATAGGTAAAAATTTTCCCAGGTACATTTCTTTTATTCACCTGTAGACATCAATGAAGAAAGTTGTGGCAGCTTTTGTTTTGTTTAAGGTATTCAGGGGCGGCGATACAGGGCGGAGGGGGGGGGGGGGGGGTGAGCGAATGCTGATGTGTGAGCTCATGAACGGTGCGCACGGATCATAGAGAACAGTCCATGTAGTAAACTAGTAATTCTATGGACAAAACACTTCAATCACGTTTCAAAACAAGATTGCACCCCAGACCTTCATGCCTTAATTTAATGATGTACAGGCTACTCTAAATCCTGATCTGGATTTCGCCTTTATTTCAAAAACATTCAAGTATGAAAGGGGTATAAAACAGAAGTTTGTATGCAAGTCATGTAGAGCTATACTGAACCAAAACTCAACTCACATTTCTTTGGTTTGGTTTTTGGAAGAGGAATATAAGATGCTTAACTCCTAACATCGGTACTCTACAGACATTCGGTCTTCGAGCTGTAAGATCTATACTCTATGTCATGTAAGATCAGATTACTTGAACCGTGATGGTGAATTAGTGTGTTCCTGGAATTATAGTCAAGCATCAGGCTCGGATACAGAGAAGTAATGGCGAAACAGTCGATAATTATCTTACATTCCCCGATCATATCATTATTCGGGTGAATTTTAGTGGTAGTAAAATAGTGGTAGTAAAATAATCAACTGTCGATTATCATTCTCTGAACAGCAAAACTTCCATGGCCGAAAATTTTATAGGTAAACTTGCCAAATCGTAGTAGAGCGTGATAGAAACGTATGGGGTTATAGCGAAGCTTGACAGAATCATGTTTTACCCGATGCTCATCACCATTCTCTTATCAAAATCATAGAGATCCTGGAAATTGTGGCCCAGTGTAAGCCCAGCATTAGTGCGTGTGTACGACTCTATTTGAAACGAGCTTTCTGGCGATTCTACGGACAAAACACTTCAATCACGTTTCAAAACAAGGAAGTACCCCAGACCTTCATGCCTTAATTCAATGATACAGGCTACTCTAAATCATGATCTGGATTTCGCTTTCATTTTAGACAGTTAGAAAGACAATTGTTTGAGAGATCTATTACGGCTCAGGTGTGAAGTATGAAAGGCGTAAAGACCATACGTTTATACACAAAGTCATAGAGGCTACTGAACCAAATCTCAACTCGCATTTTTTGTTAGTCTAGTCGGAAATATGGGTCCCCGTGCACCATCAGGGAATATTTTTGTTAACCTGCTTTTTTTAAAATGTTGCCTGAAGTGTTTTTTTTTTTAAAATGTTCCCATTGCCAAATCGTGTCCCATGGGGTTCAAAATTGGCCATTTTGGCTGCCACATCGGATTAAAAAAAAAAGAAAATCAGGTATTCTCATATTCTTGGACCTGGACATCTTACAAACATGAATGTATACATTTTTTCAACATTATTTTGATAGGAGGAATCGACCGGAACTGTTATTTGCACAATTCGAACAACAGTTTTGGAGAAAAATGAAAATTTATGCCCGAATTTGCAAATGCATTAATACTTTTTTTTCTGTTTTATTACAAATAGCAACAATGAATGCGTTTTTTTTTTTTAGCATAGGGTTTGAAAAAGTATATATTTACAAAAATGACGGTATTCATGATTTCATTCACACAAGGTGAGGGATAATAGACCAGAACTATTGTATTAGATGAAGGACACGACAAAACAGGACACAGAAACTTACCTAATTAAGGCTGGTTCCAGTGTCTCTGAGATCTCAGAAGCTGTGTCCAGAAATCGAGAGTTGAGACGTAACGTTGGATTTGGAGCCGTGTACCGTATGTCTGTTCACTTACATGTCTTGTCTTCAACTGCCGATATGGTGCTATGTCGGGGTCATTGCGGGCGCGCCGTGCGTAATGAGCGCACGGGCGCCTTTGTAGGGGAGAGTATGAGTTAGTACGTCGCCGGTTAGAACCAGGCGACACGATTTCACACCCTTATACAATACACCCCCGGCCCTATAGATTGGCATTTATTATGAAATCTTGAAGCTGTATGCCAATCTCTAAAGTAAATAATAACACCAGGATCAAAACAAATAAACAAAATACCCTTATACCGCAAAATGTCAACAAAAACATCCTCTTAGTTCTTTCTATTTACATTATTTACAAAACAATGGGCCCCTACTCAGTTTTCCTGAGATGGATACCCATGCATGCATGATTAGCCGTTTGTTTGTGGCATGGAGTAGCCGATGTTGAAAGACAGGCTCCATTTCCACGTATCGCACAGGCTCGGTTGGTGCGAGAACCGGTACAGGTGAACCAGGCTCTCGATCAGAGCCCAGAAGAAAATTGCAGTCACGTGCAATTCCCGTGGCCCTCTTTGAAAGGGTGTTTGACCACAAGGGGCCGGTGTGCTCCCCTGGGAAGAAAGAATTCTGGAAAGTGGTGGTAGACATGCCACCTGAGTTTAGGGGAGGCATGCCCACAACCTTCAATCGGGCAAGTAGATCTGTGCTTCTTTCGTCGCTGGGTTCCCACGGAGGCGGAAGGTCGTTGCGTCCCCTTCCTGGCCCCTTGGTCAGGTTCGGTGAGACTCCCAGGAATTGTCCCCCGAAAAGGTGAACGAACGGCTTGAGCCAGGAAGCAAGGCAGTATGCCTGCGCCCCACCCGGCTGCTAGTCCCTGAGGAAGATATAGAGACCTTTGAAGTGGCACCTACCACAGGCTCCCGCTAAAGGGCCGGTTGACCGCCAAAAAGCAAGGCAGCTATGCCTACGCCCCTTCCAGCTGCCTGGCCTTGGGGAAAGGAAGGGTTCAAGCCAGCACCGGCCACAAGCCCTCGTTGTAGGGCTGGGTAACAGGCCAGTCAACAAGGCGGATAAGCGTGCGCCTCTTCCTTTTCCTGCCGCGGGCACCGGGTGTGGAGCCACTGTGTTCATAGGACATGTTTCAGGACCTATTTTAATTTTGACCTGCGGGTTAGGGTTAGGGTAAAGGTCACCTTCACCCATGCTAATCTCCCCTCTAACTCTTCTTCAAACTCCCTGGGCAACGGATTTTCGGGGAAAAATCAATAACGGGGTCTATCCAATATGCCTTTTCCTTAATTGCAAAAGGGACAGATAATGCTCGCCCCGTGAAACTGTCACAATTATTTCATTAATGTTCCGTTATCCGGCTTTTTCCTTTGGCGAACTCAAGAAAAGGGACTAATTATTGTCCGTACAGTTCTTTAGCTTCTCATGGTTTACATGAACGTGGAGTTCCTATACGAGATCCGATAGAGGTAGGGAGAGAGTTTCTTTGGTGGTCGCTGACCTCTTCTAGGGAGGACACAATTTCTTGGTCTTCCCTTTTGGAGTGGCCGTGTCAATTAAGTGGACTCAGTCCCCCTCTTGGAACTCACGACGATGTACTCTGAAATCACTGATCCTTCGTCATATGCTCCTGCGTTGCACGGAGCTTAGTCCTCGCAGTTTCATGGGCTTGAAGGAGAGTCTGCGTGAGATTTGAAACATGCTCATCCTTTCAGCCTGAGTTTACTGAGGACAGAAGAGGAAAGATCAGATCTGCTGGCTTAGGTCAGAATCTGCAAACTCAGCAGGTGGAGGCCATGGAGGAAGCAGCCACGGACATGCAATGCCGGATGTAGGCCGCTCATTCTGAGAAGATTGCAGGTTGGGAGGACGCAGGGAGACCGCACCACCAGCACTCCATGACTCTGCGTTTTCCTTAGGAAAGGAAGCAAGGAGGGATGGAGTAGAAGTGGGGCACAAGCCCGATGTACCCTCACTAGCCGCAAAACTCAGTTGGGGTAAGGTAGTGAAGGAGGTCACTGTGTCTTTGTGGAAGGGGGTAACGACCTGAGAAGAAACCTGACTAGAGCCCTGAGCTAGATGGATCGGGGTCGGGCTAGTTCCTCCGATCCCAACTCGTTTTCCTGTTCGTCACCCACGAATGATACAGTCTTCACTGGTTCATTTTCGGGGCAGTCCCGTTTAAAATGGCCAGATTCGCCACATTTGAAGCAAGGACTGTCTGGGCCAGGTGACCTGATTCCTGCTCTGGCCGGGGGAGGCCTGCCTGGGGACGACCTAGGTTTAGGAGGGTCTCTTCTCATTTGAAGGGTCGTGACGAGCCCTTGCACCACAGACTGAAGTGTGCGCACCTGCGCCTCCACGGAATCCAGCTGTCTTTGAACAGAGCACTGGAAGGAATCAAACTTCTGTTCCAACTGAGATACCAGGGTTTCCAGGGTAAGATCGGAACGATGGGGAGAGAGTGAAGAAGGGGGAGGAATTTCCACCTTCCGCACTTCTTTCTCCAGGAAGTCTCCAGAGATAGACAACTGTCTGATTTCCTTCCGAGGTTTGCCTTCCATGGCCTGTCTGGCATGTTGAAACATGCGTGTTACTCGTAAGGCATCATCTAGAGTTGGGGGCTGATGATTTAGGGTGTGCTGCCCCGCTTCGCGATCAGTAGATCCCTGACAGAAACGTAATACAAGCTGCTTCTGCACTTAGTTATCAGGCAGATTGGGGAAAGCCTGAGATGCCAGGGCCTGCAGTCGCTCGGCCCATTCTATACAGGACTCTTCGGAGGTTTGCCGTGCATAATTAAAATGCACCTGGGCGACTTCCGGGAGTTCCTGAGGGGCAAATCGTTTCTCCAACTTGAGAACTACGTCAAAGTAATGTAAGGCGGCTCCACGTCTGATCAGTGAAGCATAGTATTCGCTGGCTTTCCCGTCCAAGGCCCAGCACAATTGGCTCTGCCTTTGTTGATCATCCCAATTACTTTCGTTGGCGAACGAAGTAAACTTTGCAAAAAATGCATGCCAACTCCCCGAACCATTAAAGACAATCGTCCTAGGTAAATATGTTCTGGGAGCGGGCTTGGGAGGCACGCCCGGAGTTTCCGTAAGCGTGGAGTGAGAGTCAGGCTTGGGCCTGCTCGACTTAGGGGCCTGAGGTGTGGGGTCAGAACCAGGCTCGGGCCGGTTGAACCTTGGAGCTGGTAACGGGGGGCCAGTCTTAGGTCGGTTAGACCCAGAAACCGGTGACGCAGAGCCAGTCCTAGATAGGTTTGACCTAGGAGCCGGTTTAGGAGCCGGCTTAATCTTCGAATGCGGCATCGGTGAAAGCCGTCGGACAGGTTGCGGCGATACCCTTAATGATTGTTCATACCCCCTCTGGTTTTCAAAATGAGTGGGATAAAAATCATCTTCCTGTAAACGACGGGGTTGGGGCGGATCATGAAACTGACGATAGTGATAATGATCATGATCGTGAGAAAATCGATCACCATGGTAAGGGTAGCGATCACGATTGTCCAAATGGTGCAAGTCGCGGGTTGGAGCACCATGAAAATTGTAGTGATCCCGATAGGGTCCTCACGTGATCGGTATGGGATCGATTCACAATACCGATCCTCCCTTAATCGCCTGGGGGGTAGTTCATGAAAAAGATTTCCCGCCGTCTGGAACAGAGAAAACATCTCCCTGAAAAGATGAGATGCTTCACGGCTGGATGCACTTGGAAAGCGAGGTGGGTATCTTGGCTGGTAAAGGGACGGATCATAATATTGAGGCCCATTTGTTGCCCCGTAACGAGGTTCACAATTAATTTCCTCGTAATGAGGGTCATGGGTGGCCCCAAATTGAGCCCTGTCCCCTGGCTGGCCGGTTGCAGAACCACTCACAATGGGTCTCCTTGGCCGTTGTGGGGGCGGGTTATAATATGCCTCGCTTTGTGGTGCACGAGCGTGATCGGGAATAGGGTCCCGTTCACGGCGATTGTCACTCGACTCGCCTTGGGTATGCTGCGGCTCGTTAGCGGGACCAGGGGGCAGATCGCGCTCTTGGCGATCGTCACTTGACTCACGGTGGCTGAGCTGGGGCTCGCTCACGTGATCATCTCTCGGCTCGCTCTGGGCGTGCTCTTCCCCCTCGACTTCTGAGGGTTGATCAACTCTCAGTCTTTGCGGTGTAGAAGCTCCGTGATTACTGTGCGAGGGTTTAACTACCGTCGCTCGCGGCATCGCAATGGGCCTAGTAGCTTGAGGCCTACCGACATCAAGAGGCAAGGATTGTCCCTGCTGACCATATGACACAGTAGAATCGGAGAGCCTTATCGGAAGGGATGCAGCCCTAGGGTGCCCTGGTGCCGGAAAACGATCATACGGATACGGGGCAATAGGTGAGGAGGGAGATCTCCTCCGTACCCGAGGCACAGGCGATATATGCGCGAGTGAAACTGCACCAGAAGCAGGCGTAAAATCAAATATATATATCATCTCGGCCAAGTTACGAATATGCGGGACCGAAGCCAATGATTCGGGCGTAATGCTCCCGGTGGCTTCGCGTAACGCAAGAATGCGCTCCGCAGTTGCCAAGCCGATGCCTGGTACTCGTAACAGATCATCCTTATCACAACAGTTAATACGGATTTTCTCCATTGTGAATAAAGCACACACAAAAGATAATACTAGAAAAATATAGAAGCGCTGGCGCTATAGACTTATATAACGCCACGTGGTACACAACAAATATTCTGAGGCAATTCAATTTACAATGCCGCCGACGCTATATTACGCCACGTGGTACAAAAATTCCTTCACACTAAAGTGCAGTACTAAGTAATGCACAGTAGGATCATGGAACCCACTAAAGAAATTGAATTTCAATGGAGAATCCGAAGAATTAACTGAATCTCCGAGGTAAACGGAAATTCAAAATACTTTTAAAATATCAAATTCAAAGATAATTCAAAGTACAAACGTTCAACCCTCTGATATTTTGAAATACTAGCAAAGGGTCAAGAGATATTTCAAAATGATTATTCACAATTCAGCATCAACATTCAGCAACAACTACAACAGTATATCAACATTATAATCATGTGGCATATATTTACAGCAATGTTCACACTAAATATGTAACAACTTCACTAACAAGAACAATATATGACAATATGTAACAGTGTCACTAAGAACAATATATGACAATGTGTAACACTGTCACCACCACGAGCAATATACGACAATGTGTCACACTTTCGGTATCAAAACAAAACAATTAAATGCAATGATTGCAATTGTAATGTTAATTAGTTAATATTAGGCACCCGCACAGCTACAATATGCGCTTACCAAAAACAATTAAGTTCAAGTGACTATCCCATGTATACTATAAACAGATATACATATATATATATCACTATCGCGATGACAGTATATACATATTATTTCAAGCACCAGGTAAGTTGCACGTAATACGAAAGATGCAACCAATTTTTTTAAAATATATGTACAATCAAAACACATCAACGCACCAGCAATATTTCGCTAAGTTTGTCGCACAATATAAGGAGCGACACGGATAAGCAAACCGGTGCTTCTTATTCAAGTATAATGAACAATCAATCACGGAAATAATTATTTAAACAAGCGCTTATCAATATCCAAGTATAATATAACAATCAACCACGGCAATAATCATTTAAATCATGGACGCGGTATCCACTGTCAAAATTATTTGGATTGAACGCGATAATACACCGCCTGAATATAAATGTAACCAACGTAGGCACAGGCGCTCACAAAAAATGATCAAGTTAATATCGCAAGCACAAAGTGATTTTACGTGCTCACAAGAAAGCATTAAAGTTTATATCGCAATCATAAAGGTAACTATAATCAGCGCTAGCGTTAACACTACTATAATACAGCAAGCGCGGATTACTTTAAGTTTTATAGGAATTAATTATTAACGAGCATACAAAATCACCATATGGACTGTCAAATTAGGACGCAATAAATCATTCACTGCGTTAATTTATAACAATTCCAATAATAAAACTTAATTTAAAAAAAGAAATCACAGTCATTCACTTTAGAACATGAATGCAAACGACATCAACTGACAACATCAATCACAGTCATGTGAGGAATACGAAAGAAAAATCAGATAACGATAACCAATACGAAGTTGCATCCGTGTTATACCGAGGACGCACGAAAACTACCGAAGAACTATCACAAGTAGGCCTACAAATGCTCGTTAATTTTTTTTTCTTAAATGAGTATTTTTAGTTTTGGTAACTTTACAACATTGGAATAATCACACATTAATCACGAAACAACACAATTATTAATCAACGATTAATGTTAATATAAAAGAATGGTGATACTGGGCTACGAACAGCATGCAATAGCAAAGTACCGAAATATACACTCAAAGAAACGTTTTCTTTTTCTTTTCTAAGAAAACATTGGAAAGCGACTGAAAAATAGCTTGTCCAATAAATACCCAAATTACTGAAAAAGGCTGGCAATATGAATGGGCAAACTACTATATTAATTTCGCGTTTGCCTCCACTTGTAAAATTGGCAACCGCCCACAATGCCCTCCAAGCCGCTTTTTACATGCAGGCGCGGAATTTGAATGGAATGCATGCCACGCCCAAGCTAGTTTTGTTAGACGCTAGACACACGAAAATGGCGTCCACAACATGCTAGCGCGACATTTAAAAAGAAACAGTACTGTACGCAATTCACGCCGAACTAGACGCAAAAAGATATGTACAGCCAGCCTAGTTATGTATTTATTTTTCAATGAACTTATTTTACAATTTTATGCTCCCGAGCAGAAGCAAGTGTCCAGAATCGTGTCCAAAATGGCGAGCCATTGAATGCAAATAAAATATTTACAAACGCATTACCCTGCTCGCAGCGCCATTTATTGTATTAGATGAAGGACACGACAAAACAGGACACAGAAACTTACCTAATTAAGGCTGGTTCCAGTGTCTCTGAGATCTCAGAAGCTGTGTCCAGAAATCGAGAGTTGAGACGTAACGTTGGATTTGGAGCCGTGTACCGTATGTCTGTTCACTTACATGTCTTGTCTTCAACTGCCGATATGGTGCTATGTCGGGGTCATTGCGGGCGCGCCGTGCGTAATGAGCGCACGGGCGCCTTTGTAGGGGAGAGTATGAGTTAGTACGTCGCCGGTTAGAACCAGGCGACACGATTTCACACCCTTATACAATAGTACGTATTTTCCATACTGAGCAAAAATCGGCCAAAAGAGTGACTCTATGTTGGCCTATTAAGCGTACTAGTGTGTACTTCTAAATCGGAAGCCGGGGGGGGGGGGGCGTTCCACTTAGCGAAGAGTATCCCTTTTTTTCACGTACTTGACGGAAAAAAATTACGGACAAAACTATGCTATAGGGAATGAATATCTGCCTTGCACAGTGTGGTGGGGGCTTTGAGGAGGGGCCCCAAATAGGTCAAAATATTAAGCTGGATTAGCGAAAAAAAGTAACTGCATGAAATGAAACCTGAATCACGAATGACCACTGCCAGACATTGCCAGTGGTGCTAGAAAAGGCCTTTCTAGTTCAGTACCTGTCAGAACGCTCCAAAATGTCAAAACTCCCATTTATTAGAACACAATGATATGATGATAGCTTTGAGACGAGAAAATACAAAGTAACTCCATGAAACCTTGTGAAACTGATTGTAAAGCATGACTCCCTGAATCATGGATGACTCCCATTAGACATTATCAGTGGTGGGTTGTGCCCGCCAGACGCCTGAAAACACTCATTTATTCATTAGTGCATAATGATAAGATCTTGAGACAATGAGCTTGATTAGTACAAACAAAGTAACTACCTCATGAAACCTGATGGAAATCGTAAAGCATGGCTCCCTGTGTCATGAATGACGCCGGCCACACTTTTTCAGTGGTGGGTGTGCCCGTCAGACGCCCCGTCCCCCAATAAAAATTATGTCAAAACAGGAATGATACAGGAAGCCATGCTTTAACAATTTCCACCAAGTTTCAACGTTACTTTGTTTTTGCTAAACTAGTCCATTGTCTTAAAGTTGTCATTTTCTCATTGTACACTAATGAAAGGGCGTTTTGACGTTTTGGGGCGTGTGTCGGGCACAACCCACCACTGACATTGTCTAGCAGTGGTCATTCATGATACAGGGAATCATGCTTTACGATTTCCGCCAGGTTACACGAGGTAGTTATTTTGTTTTGCTCTACCATTCCACTATAGGTTCCATGAAGTTACGTTTTTCGCTAGTACAGCTCAACTTTTGGACCTATTTTGGGGCCCCCTCCTGACCTCCCCCACCACATTGTGCACTGCAGGCGTTCATTACGTAGCATAGTTTTGTACGTAGATTACGGCCATGTACATGAAAATGGGATATTTTTTCGTTAAGTGGAACCCCTCTGGATCCCGGTTTAGAAGTACACACTGTGCTGCACATGCCCACATACAGGGTCGCTTTTTTGGCACATTTTTGCTCGAGATGGCAAATACATGCTGGTGTATTTTTCCTGCTTTTGTGCAAATGAAATCATGAATACCGTCATGAAGCATATTACCATTCTTGTAAATATATATTTCGTCAAACCGACTGTTCAAAACACGCATTCGTTGTTGCTATTTGTAATAAAACAGAAAAATAGTAATGCATATGTAATTTTTTGATTAACAGTTTGCAAATTTTGGCATAAATTTTCATTTTTCTCAAAAAATATTGCTCTCATTGTGCAAATAAGGGTTCCAATCGTTTCCTCCTATCAAAATCATATTGAAAAATTCACGTTTGCAAGATGTGCAGATCCAGAAATATGACAATACCTTATTTTCATTTAAAAAATAAATATGGCCGCCAAAATGGTCAACTTTGAGCCCCATGGGACACAATAAACTGATAAGCAATGGGAACATTAAAAACTATTAAACTGACGCTTCAGGCGGTACAAAAAATTTGGTTGAAATGTTCCCTGATGATGCACTGGATCCCTATTTAGTGGAAAAAGGAAGTATCTACATGTACATGGTCTCGTGAAAATTCAAGAAGTTGGTAAAGTAAAATAAAAATGATTTTGGATGAGACTACGATTTGCCTTAAAGCACCAAACTGATATTCCTTTGAATACTCCACAAGAAAGACAGCAGTGGATTTTTTTTTTATTTGTATAAAACTCGGGCGTTAATGTGATAGAAATTGAACCAGAAAAGGTGATTCGACATTTACAAGAGCTTCCTTTGAAGGAAGACCGATGTCTTTTTTAATTCAGAGACCGGGATCTAATCAGAAGCAAGGCAACGAATCGAAGAGTTTTATGTCATTTTGTTTATTTATAGCATCCATGGAGAAAGTATCACGTCTATTGTGCAGTAGGTTTCTAAATGTAATTCGATTGGAAGTTCAAATCAATGTGATGAATGAGCATGTTATGGTTAAATTCACATAAAGTGAAATCAATACTTAATATGCAATAAAGATTTCATAGATCTGCTTCGAGAGGAAGTCTTGATTTTTTCGTCCTCATTAAGGGCATCGATTTAAAATCATGTGTGTAAGTCATTAGATATAAAACATTTCCTGATAAAGATTAAACACATGCCATACGTGGGAGGGGGGGGGGGGGTGGCGGGTAACAACCTCGTCTCTTCAGTGCCACTTTCCTTGCTGGAGGCCCTTACCCCCTAACTACCCCCTTCCCCTCACCACCCCACACGATACATAGCCATTCCCTATGATGAAACATGACGTCATTAGAACCATTCCCGTAAGTCATTCTAATGCAAATTTTATCTGTGCTAAACACTAGAAAAAGATACAAGATGCAACATAAAAATGAAATGGACTAGGCCTACAATTATTTGGTCGGAATATGTGAGATAGCGCTATAGCCGCTTCAATTTATACGTATGTATTTTGTGTACGAAAATCTGAATAAAGGCAAAAAAAGCTTGGAAAAAAAAGGATGTTCAATGGAGGTATGGACAAGCATGTCATATCATTTTAATTCAGTTCAAAGGTTTATTATTCGAACATGCTATACTTGAAAAGATGATAAACGCGCATCCACATACGCACACGCAGCGAGGAAAAAAAAATCAATGATAGTTCGGGATAAAATCCATGCTGCTAAGAACTGCATAGCGGAAAATATCAAAATTTTTAAATTTTTACAACGAGCAATGGGGAAAAAAGTTGAAGATGTAAAACACATCACAGTTTCTTAATTTAAAGGAGGATTGTATCGATCAGGTTTGTATTACTATTATACAAATAAAGAAACAGAAAGCTAAGAGGATTTGCATACACCGTAAAAAAAATGCTACAAAAAATAACAGTAAATTACTGGCTGCAGAATGGCCAGTAAGTAATTGCACTATTTTTTTTTTTTTTTTACAGTATTGCACTATTTATTCTACGGTAAATAATGGTAAAACTGTGAACAGCAGTAAAATAGTGTATTTAACTGTAAATAATACAGTATTTTACCGAATTTACAGTAATATTTTAGAGTGCATATTTAATCATAATCAAACGTGATTTAATGAAAAGAAGAGGGAAAAGACAAAGCAAGAGAGAAAGAGAAAGAAAGAGAAGGAGGACTGAGCAGGCATGGCACGAGAAGAAAGAGGAGAGAAAGAGAGAGAGACAGAGAGAGAGAGAGAGAGAGAGAGAGAGAGAGAGGGTGGGGTGATAAATGAGATAAGAAACAAAAAAGGGAGAGGGGGAATGGAAGAGAGAGGAGGGGGATTATTGAGACAAAAAGCGGGAGAGAGAGAGAGAGAGAGAGAGAGAGAGAGAGAGTATGATAGATGAGAGAATAAGGAAAGGGTAAGAGAACGAGACAGAAAGAATTCATGTTTCGGAAGGGTGTTTCCGACTTTTTCAAATGATACCTATTGATTCGTTGTTGAATGATCACATTCAACTTAGAGTGATGAGCGTAATAAAATTTTTGATGGTCCAAAATTTTATCGCGCTTATCACGCTTATTACTATTCCACCAAACGATGCCGCTTTAACCACTGATTATCGTTGGAAATAATGTGGATGACTTGAGTCTTCTTGAAGTTGTTCGCAAAGGTCAAGTCAGTTCATTGCAGAGCCATATTGATGCCTTGAGCGAATGGTGTGTCGCAAATGACATGAAACTAAACCCGAGAAATGTAAGGCCATGCAGTTTAGCTTCATGAAATCTCTCCCTCCTAAAGCGCCTCTTCATATCAGTGATTGTCGTTTAGAATGGGTGGAATCCATGGTGTTACTCGGAATCACGATACAGTCTAATCTCAAGTTTGATCGTCAGGTTGAGCTCATGATCTCACGCACCGCACGGTGATTCTACATCTTCAATGTTCTGAAGAAGCATGGTGCAAATGTGAATGATCTTGTGACCATCTACAAGACTACTCCCGCTATTAGAGTTCGGATCGCCAGTTTGGAGTTCTAGTTTAACTACAGCCCAGACTGAGAACTAGAACGCGTTCAGAAGCGAGCTTAACGCTGTATTGCATTCCCGAATGTCTTGCCGTATGCTGAACAGCTTGCCTTGTATGGTCTCGGATGGACTCTTGCTTCGTTTCGGTCTGGGTTTGCTGAGGATCTGAGCGTCATCGCGATTTGCTCCCCCCCCCCCCCCTACCAGACAGTCGCAGTCCCGCTCTAGACTTCAGATAAGAAACTCTGAATGCCTGGACATACCACTCTGTAGAACTCGCAGATATAAACAATCTGCGATATCGTATCTGTTCTCAACTCAACTGCAGTATGATTATGGGTTTATCATGTACATGCATATGCATATCTTGCCAATGCCTCTTTGCTTCTTATTTTCACCTTTTCCCTTTTCTCGTCTTTCTCTATTTGACCTCTTGTTTTCATCCTTCATGACCCTACGTCTACCTTCCTATCTTCTTTTTAACCCCCCTTACAATTTTTTCTGTCTTTTCTCCTGTCAGATCTTGGGACTGAAATTCCCAGTCTGGTAATAGATTTGGTTCTGTTTGAAACGAAAGTAGTTACCACTTGCAATAATCACACAATCTTTCAATATCTATATGTAACATAAATTTAATTCAGAGCGACCAGCTCTATAAATGTACATATAGTTAAAGAAATTGAACAATCAGAATTAAATCATGAATCACATGCATATCAACATAACATCAAACTGTATTTAGCAGTTAGCATCAGCATGAATTAACCTATACTGAATATGTTGCAATATGTATCTAATGAGAGTGATTTATTTATATTAATCAAGGCCTAATAATTTGGCATCCAAACGTGACAATAATTTTGGTTATTAATTCCACCAATTAAGTTTCATCAAAAGAGGGTTTATACTTGGATGAATACCTACACTGGACCGTAGTATATCTAATCTGGTTATAATTTATATAGTTCAGAATAAGGACCCCTTCGACATCGTCAATGACTATCGTTGGTCGGATTGGTCCGATGAATATAGTCGTCTAAGAGCGAGCTGCGGTGGCTTCGACGACGCGAAGTAAAGCGAGCGAACTCTCGACGAAAAGCCAGTCCAGATTCGCGGACGAAATGATGAGGGCTGAGAGCCACAGTACGAAGATTGCTACGATGAATCACAAGTCACGAACTCTGAGTTCGAGGATGAAGTACGAGCCCAGCTCGTCCCTAAAGAGAGTAAATAAATAACCATCTCCTAATAGACAAGGTCCAGTAATAACACTATAAATCTTCACAAGTCAGTTACGATATACTAGCTTGAATTCACTGAGCTACTTACGGAAAATAATGTAAAAAGGAACTACGGTATCTTTTATCCCTAAATAGCAAAAGGAAATCTCTCTTCTCATAGAAGTATAACTCCTCAGTTCAATGAATATTTACATCAACTATATCATATACAATATCAATAAACTGATCCTGGCTATTACTCTTGTTCAGTTCACAAGCCATATATCACATAACTATCAGTTTAAAATATATGGGAATCGTCATTGTCATTGAGCGTATAAACCAACAATTCTTCCATAATAAAATGTCTACTTTAATAACATTTAATTACTTCATCTTTATATCATTACTTCATGTTTAGTTGGTTTCTCCTTGGTTTAATTTCACAAAGTTTTCATTTATGAAATATGATTTACTATACAATACAACAAAGCATTTAATATTCTTTGCACTTTAGTGTTCAATACTCCAACATTAATCATAAGCAAAATAATTACTGAATTTCTTTTTTCTTTGAAAACACTAAGTTTTGCTTTTAATTACAATAATTAATTATACCAATAAAATAGTGAACTTACAGTTCTTTGGAACAGTCGTGCCTGGTGAGATGAGGGCAGATGTGGTGGCTTTACCTGACCTGTGCTGCCTGGATCCAGCCTGCCAACGATGGGGATTAAGACTCAGCTGTGCCTGCACTACACAGCCTGCAACATTCACCCAAAGTAATGGCCTACGAGAACCACACCCTCACACTCCGAGTTAAGACCAAATGTGGAAGGGTCTTCCTCTCCCGAGAATCAAACGATTTCTGATTTGCTTTTACTCAAACACCACTCCATCTTGACTCTCACAAAGACAAAGTCATTAACATTCTCAATATTCCTCTGCTTTACTCTTCCACGCTGAACATATCCAATTAAAACTACTTAACTATCCAAGCTCTAATTTCACCTATTCAAAACTCCCATCTCAAACATTCTCAACAATCTTTTCCTCTCATACATAAAAACAAACATCTAAAGAATTTTAGAGCCCCATTGAACTTAACTAAATATATCAAGTTAAATGACCCAATGCTCATGACCTAAGCTTGTCAAGAAGTCAAAGTAAAATTCTAATCCTTACACCCCAGCGGGTTTGACCACTTACTTAAAGATACAGTTGATTGACTCTGGGACTATGACAAGAGTCAACCACCCAAATTCCTTTTATTATATACAAGCTGAATGGTTACTAGGGGTTAACACTAAATAGACTTACAGTCGCATTGTGACATCTCCCTTTTCTCTTCTCTACTTTATTACCAAATTCCTATAGCTCTTCTTTTCCTATTTCTCTTTCACCTCCTATTAAGTTAAAAGTCCACCATAAAAATTCCACTGTTTCAATGAAAGGAGATAAATTTGAACAGCATTTTAAAAACGAAATGAGCAAAATCGGTCAAAGAATAAGAAAATTACACTCATTTACATTTTCTAGTAAACTACTCTCAGCTCTGCATATTGGCAACACTGATGACATCATATGCGAGCAGGTCTCCATTCACTATGTACAATTTCACATTCTTCAATTTTCCTGGAAGTTAAACATTTTCTAACCCCCATAGTCAATGTATGTTCAGAAGAATTGCTTTTTACATAACATACTTTGTTGCTTAATTTTATGTATAAATTGTGATAATATCTCGATCTACTTACCGTCCTACTTTGCCCTTAATGTTTTAATTCGAATTTTTAAACCAGTTTTTATTGCTTGATTTCCTTAAATGTTCAGATTTGCACACTTTCGATGGATCAATTCACCCTGTTTTTTATGATTCTTTATGTATTGGAATTTATTTTGAGGCCTCCTCCTCTATCCCTTTCTCCCTCCTTTTCTTTTTTTTCTTCTTTCCCCATCTTTTTATCTTTACCTCAACTCTCCTTCCTCTATTCTGTTTTGCTTCAATTATTGACCATTTCCTTTTTCTACTACGCTCTTTCTCATCTTTCTCATGTCCCTTTCTTCTTCTGTCATGTCGTTTCCTTGGTTCTCTTTTTCCTTTTCTTTTATCTTTTCTCCTTTCTTTCGCGTATCTTCCTTGCCCTTCTTCTGCATCACATATTCCCTTCGTCTTCTTTATACATGTACATATATTCACAGAGCCAGCTAGTATTTTAGCATTTTATCATTTGTTGGACCTTTTTATGTTTTTATACCTAATTCTTTTTTCTTATATATTCATGACGTTTGTACATGTTTCATTGATCAACTATATATATTTTTTCTTTCTTTTTTTCTATGTCTTCTTCTTCTTCTACTTCTCTCTCTCTCTCTGCTTCCCTTTCCTCCCTTCTTTTTATATTAATTTCTGTTCCTCTTTCTCGTTTATATGTTTACAAATAAGCCATGATTATTCATGCTATTGCCTATTTTAAATTGTAAATGTTTGCAATTTTATAATGTTCATGATTTATGTACACTTGACTTTTCAGCCTTAAGGCTTCTGTCCAGTTTTTAAAAATAATAAACCGAATCTATCTAATTCTCTCAAGATCGTCACGATTCGACCCCACGACGCCCATGCTCATCAGGCTTATTACTATTCCACTAAGCTCCTTCAAGATCGTCGCGATTCGACCCCACGACCCCATTGCGGACATCATGACTGCAAACCCAGCATAAATTATTGCGCCATCGTAGGGGATCTTGGTAAACTTGATGAATCGTAGTAGAGCGTAATAGAGCGTGGTAGAAACGTATGGGGTTATAGAAAAACTTGATAGAATCGTGTTTCATCCCACGCTCATCACCATTCTCTTATGAAAATCGTGGAGATCGTGGACAACATGGCCCAGTGTAAACCAGTATGAGCATGATTAGTGCGTGTGTACGACTCTGTTGGAACCGAGCTTTTTGGTAACTATGGACAAAACACTTTAATGACGTTTCAAAACAAGAAAGCACCTCTTACACCTTCATGCCTTCATTCAATGATTTATAGGCCACTCTAAATCATGATCTGGATTTCGCTTTCATTTTTAGAAAGACTATTCTTTGAAATATCTAATAGCTGTGGTCCCGGGGGGGGGGGGGGGGCGACTATCATTGACTATACAGGAAGAGATGTCTTTCTGGAGTCGGAGACCGGGGTCTAATCAAAAGTACGGCAAGGAATCGAAGAGTTATATGTCATCAGTTATGGTTTATTCTGTGGACAGCGTTTCTGATGTCATTAATGACATTTACTATATCGATGGCTACAACTCCTAACATTGATACTCCACAAACATTCGGTCTTCCGAGCTGCAAGTTTTATACTCTGCCTAATTTAAGACTACATCACACATATCGTGATCTTGAAATAGTGTGTTCCTGGGATCACAGGGAAGCATATCAGGCTCAGTTCTAGAGAAGTAATGGCGAAGAAATCAATAAGTACCTTCATTTCCCTGATCGTATCATAAGCCGGGTGAATTCAAGTATTGCTCAAAACATTGCATGTCATTTTTCATCCGTCAACAATACTTCAGTGACCAGTACGCCATGCGTGGAAGACATTAAACCAAGACTGATAAGAGTAGACCCTTTTATCGGTGAAGTAAACATGGTAAAGGTTGGTGCTACAGCCTCATTCAAATGTATCTACAATGATGGAGGGTATCCATCCAGGCTCTTTAGGGGAGGTACATTATGATGGAAGTGTATCTCTCGTTGATATTTATCGCGAGGAGCAACATCCAAAGGCCAATGTTATTGTAACTAAGCACGAGGGTGGACGATATTTCCTTGTAGAATGTCAAATTCACTTTCGTAGAATTGGCAGTTTGTCGAGTTAACATTACAATCATGAAACCCCCAACCTCATCGGAGGCGGGTCAGACAAGTCAAATAATTGACAACACATAGGCTGGAACAGACACGGATCCAACGAGCGATCCAGGAACACGGTCTTCTGAACTAACCAAATTCACTCTTCCATTTGCCATTCTTTTACTTTTACCGGTATTACCATCACACTGATACCCACTGTCATGATTATAATAATTAACTTCCTCTGTAAATTCAAACGGGAGAGCAAGAGAACTCTTGATATATAATCTGAAGAAAGAAGGAGGGATGTTCTGAAGGATAGAGAGTCTGGGGAAGTGGTAGGGATGATGCCAAGAAACACTGAAGAGCCATTGACAGCCCCTCCGGATTACTATACATACTGGTCTGGCATTAAATCACTTAAATCACTCATGAATCAGGTCGCTGCACTACCAAGGAGGTAGAGGTACATCCAATAGAGGGGTCATTGTATGAAACAATAGATAATGAATTCCCAAGAGAAAATCAACAAAACCGGATGCTGCAGCCTACTCCTGAACAGACAACAGCTTACTCGTCAGAAATGGATCATCGGCCGCTACCAAATATCGGCCTATCCGTGAGACTATTACCAAAGATAAATGAAGATCAAACTGAACTCACTAACTACGATACTCCATTGTCAAGGAATGTTATCACAATTGATATCCACACGAATCCAAAATTAACACAAGAGACTGCCGGTTTATTGAATCCACGCACTCTGACATATGATTTCGAAGACGACAGACTTGGTGCTTATATCGATATCCCAAAGGCGCCTAGATCACCTTCCCGTAACAGAAGACATTTCAGAAAGCAATACGGATGCTTCAACGGCAGTATCCGCAGAGACCCATGAAAAGAATTCGAATATCTTAGCTGAGCGAGGTACAGACATAGATCCCACAAGAACAGTTGAATGCTCAAATAACGGGGTTTTAACAACTGAAGCTACAGATGATGACCTCTCACAACTAGACAGTCGATATATCTGCAATATTGAACATCCTATTTTCAACCTCACACCTTCCTCCGATATTACTGGTACTTGATCAAAGGCAATTCATAAACTGTAATTGTTGATTATTTTTGCGCCGTGTTATAACCATTTTCTCAATTTCTTTTAGCTGGTAATTATCAAGATACTAGAAAAAGTAAGATCTTGTAAAGATTTTTCCCTCCACACAAATGAAAGGCGAAAATATTTTTATCTCGGGTCAGCGAGGTAAAGCTCCTACGAGGTGCGTGTTTTACACAATACCCGTACTAAAACCAGTGAGAACTTTACAAGTATAGGCCTAACAAAGCGCTGTGATCGTTGTGCGGTGAGCGGTCGGGGTCCACAGGTCCTAGCGTATTACAGAGTTTAGCCGTTAATTTACGTTCATCAGGTATGTTTGCACTAAAAATTCTCCTGGAATTATGTCTGGAATATCACATTTCTCGCATCATGTTTTTTTTTATGCAAGATAGACAAGCAAGGCGATATTTATACAATTTCATGCATCTCAATTTTATTTTTGCTATTATATTGTACATGAGCTTCAGATCACAAGATAAGCTAACGTACCATTTTCAAGTTTGCTCCAGGTCACTTTCACTACAGATTTATATATACACAGTGTATTACATAAAATTCATCCTCCCCATGAAGATTAATTTATCTTCAAAATTTATTAATGTGCTACGTGTCACTAGAAAATTGCTCTGAATAAGATTAACAGACGATCGAAATAAAACTGCTACAATACAACTTGGTTTCAAAATAACAGAAAAATTTAACAATTATTTATTGGGTTATTTGTTTACATCGTTTGGCAAAAAAAAAAAAAAAAAAAAAAAAAGAAAAAAAAAACTTATTATTTCAAGCAAGAATTATGTATATGATGAATGAATCTAATACCTCCGGGTTTCAATTATTATGACGTTTAACAGTCTATGAGAGTTCTACACAGGGGAGGTAGTTCAGTGATCGTGGACGCGGTATCGGCCGTCACCGATTCGTAGGCCTGTTCAATGATGTCGGGTAAATCAGATGAGTCGGATGTCGGGTAACTCCGATGAGTCGGATATCTTGCTACAGTCTGAAGATACGATGGAGCATGGAGCAACTGAGAGCAAGGTACCTCTACGATACACTGGATGGCACTAGAATGCCTCACGGATGCCTCAAGGATGATTCAAGGATGAATCAAGGACAAGATCAAGGACAGGATGCACCAAGGATAGGATGCGACTGCATTTAAAAAAACTGATTAACAAGACATCCTCTAATCTTTTTGCCTAAAGAACTAACAAAGTTAACATCAATTACATTCATATCCTAGCAAGTATGACAATCTTAATTCACAAGAGAAAGGACTATCATTACTAAATTAATAGCACAAGCAATAGAATAAACAGTTCAATTACTAATAACATTCGACAAAAATCTTACGCGAGCCCCAAAATGAAATATATGAGCTATCAGTGAATACAAATTCAATTCATCACTATACTTATTTCAACAATATTTCTTGGCACAAATTTTACAATATTAAGCATGGTATCCAACAATATATTTGAATACATCTCTACTGTCTTTTGGCTTTGATTCTGTCTCGTTAAAGAAATAAATAGATTTCAACATACCGTTATAGTATTTGAGCTTAAATGAAATATCTGTTTAGATAATGCAAGCATAGTAAATATCACTTTTCATTTCACAACTCTTTTCTTCTTCTCCTTCTTCTTATTTACACCGAATAAAATAACAATTCCAAAACTTACATCTATCTCTAATCTATTCTGTTTCCTGGTCCGGTCTCGACTGTGGTGCCGCCTCGGCGTTCTGTGTCACGGCCTGAATTCAAATCCCCCAAAATCTCAACTTGCGAACCCAACAGTGATCGCCTGACATAGCATCGGGGATCCCTGGCCTAACACCTCTCGTGACGTGCACTCTCGCCTCGGACACGGACAACCTTCCTCAAACGTATCCTGAAATGCTCTGCCCTTCTCTCTTTCGCTTCCTTACGAATGAAAATTCAGTCCCACACCACACCCAATCTCCTAACCAATCACGCTTTCACAATTCCCTAACTTATTATTGTTTCCTAGCGACACTCACTCAATGCTTGACCACACTCTGGTGTTTGCAGCGGCACGCAGTCCTCGTGCAATGCACGCATTGATTGCCAGCAGGTGTATTTTCATTGATTCATGTAAAAGAAAAAGGAAACATTTCAAACACTCGCATTTTGGCCTCTCTGCGAGCTAATTCTACAGATGGCTCATTACGGTCATGACGGTCAGAAACCTAGACTTCTCGAGAAAATAAAAGGAATTCAAAATGAATTAACAAGAGGGAAATAGATATTTGCAATCTTGTGACAATACGTTTTATCTCTGTACACATAATCGTTGTTATGTTGAATGTTGAATTAAAAGAGGAAGTAATTGAATGTCGGTAATTCTGCTTGCCATTCTCATGATGGAGCTTGGTAGATGAGAATTGTAACTTAATAACTTTAAAAATAGAAGTTTCAATTTCTCATCCATATTTACAGACCATTACTTTATGGCTGACAGTGCGCTTAGAAACGCCCGTTTTAAGCGCCAAATAAATGTTTTGTATTATCTTTATTACAATACATGCTTCAGGACTGTAAGATCTTGGTTTCAATTTCATCTCTATCACAGACTTTTTTATGGATTCGAGCCAATTAAACTGAACTTGCTAAGTGAAAAACATATCAAGGCAAGTCGTTTCATCTTGGTTAGGCCCATCTTAAAGTTAATCGATGTAATGGTCCATATACATGTATATTAGAGCGAAGCATGTGCCACTACGTTTCATGTAAGATATTCAAATAAATGTCATTAATATGGTGGCCCTGAAGTACGCTCGCCAAGAAGGTCATGTGCGACGTGAATTTCGCATCCTAGGTCCTCAACTTCGCATCCCAAGTCGTGAAATTCACGACTCGCGATGCGAAATTCATGACCCGTGGCGCAAACTTTGCATCCCAAGTCGTGAAATTCACGACCCGCGGTGCGAAATTCAGGACTGGGATGCAAAGTTCGCGCCTCGGGTCCTCAATTTCGCATTGCGGGTCGTGAATTTCACGACTTGGGATGCAAAGTTCAGGACCTGGGATGCGAAATTCACGTCGCACATGACCTGTTGTCGAGCGTACTTCAGGGCCACCATACAGTAAGCATGTGTTGGCATGGGTTTGTCAAGGAATGTGAATCATGATATTATAGGCCTACTTCGATGACGCTCATATCGTCATCGCAAGGCGCTTAACTTACTCCAGTACCATCCACCTCGGGTCTAGCAGCATGCAGATTTCTTACACACAGAGTATTCTCTCTCAACCCCCCCCCCCCCCCCCCTCCCCCAACGTAATTAGGATTTTCCAGTCTAGTCTTAATGCAGAATTGATTTTAAAAGTTAAGAGCCTTTGAAGCATTTAAGAAACAAAACAATTTTGCTTAAATACCAATCACTATTTTTTAGCTACGAGCATTTACTGAAGCGTTTAAATTTACGTCCTTTTCCTTTTTTGTTCTAATCATACCTGGTCGCACTGAGTTCGTATAGCATGAAGATTCTTAGGGATTTATTCAATTAGTTTTTTTTTAAAACTTTTATCCAAATAAATCTGATTTTCTTTGTTTGATTGTGTTAATGACACAATAATCTTGGTGATGCACCATTTCAGTGTTATTTTGTTATGTTCCCAGCAGTTCAGTCGTTTGACTGCTACTCTGAATGTTTTCTTTTTTTTCAATAATACATTGTTTTTTTATCCCAATATACCATTCAATTCAATTCAATTTAATTCGAAGCATTCTTTCCTATCAGGTATATTGTATCTTATTATTTTATTGAACTTTATTGATATGAATCAGTATTCTGTTATTTTCCATTTTTAACATTCAAAGTTATGTGTATGAATAAAAATCACAGTAACCCATGGTAATGGTTATCTTACAAGAAAAGCAAAAGAAACAAAGATAGCAAAATACCAGAGCAACAAGATTTTTCGGTCACTTTGAAGGTACATTAGATCTAAACACAACAAAAAAGTAAGTCCCCCCTAATTCAAAATAGCATAATTTTTAACGAAAAAGTTTTGAGCAAAATAATTTGACAGGAGTGTTTCTACACTTACTGACTAATTTCTGTGTGAAAATGAGATTGATCCTTCAAGTCATGCATGAGTGAGCAGACATTAAAGGAAAAAATGTCACTTTTCAAGAGTCATGGGGGGGGGGGGGGGTCGGTGAAACAAAACTTTGGCAGATTTGGTCTCTTCCATTGTTTGACCCCGTGATGCCTATCTCTGACACTTTTCATGTTTATGACAGTTGGGTGAACTCAGTTTTTCTTTAAGGAAAATGATGGTCAGCCCTACAAAATCCATTCAATTTATGGAAAGAACTGGCATCAACTAACATGAGTCAGCACATTACGTGAAAATACCGGGTAGTCATTTTTCAGTAAACAGTAAATTTTAAGCATTTATTGCTTCATCGTTAAAATTTTCTCACTCAACCATGGCGCAACCCTGAAAAAACATCAACAGCAGTTAACAAACACCAGAAAAATCTCGTTTCACAAACCCCCCAAACCCTGATAGCAGAGACTGGTAAAAAATACGTCATATTTACGTCTTATTTATGTCGTGCCGTACGTCTTATTACCACGTCTTTAAGACGAAACTTCGCACCAGCACAAGTCGTCAAATAAGACGTCATATTCTGACGTCATTTTAACGTCGTATTGGGTGAAATAAGACGTCTTTGAGACGTATTTAAGACCAAAGCAGAAGCCCTCAAACTGGTAAAATTCACGTCATTTTCCCGTCTTTTTACGACTTCTCTCACGTCTTTTTTACGTCATTGATTTACGTCTTAAAGATGTCAATTTGCAACAGTGGAAGACGTCATAGTAACGTCATATTTTGACGTAATTTCTACGTCTTATTGGTAAAAAGGAGACGTCTTTAAGACATAATTGGAGCTCTCAGACCGGTAAAAATCACGTCATTTTTACGTCTTTTCACGTCATGTCTTACATCTTTTTTACGTCATTTACTTATGTCTTAAAGACGTCAGTTTGCACCTGCACAAGACGTAAATAAGACGTCGTATTTTGACGTCACTTACACTCATTTACATTTTTAAGTAAATTACACTTGGCTCTACAAATTGGGAACACTGATGACATCATACACGAATAGCTTTACCATTCACTCTGTACATGAAATTTCACATTTTCTCAATTTCTTTTGGAAGATACACATTTTCTCAATTTCTTTTGGAAGATACACATTTTCTAACCCCCACAGTCAATGTATTTTGCAGAAGAATTGCTTTTTACATAACATAGGACCTAAATTGAGTATGGGAAGAGAAAATATGTAACTTCCAAAAAAATTAAGAGAATGTGACATTTCATGTACAAAGTAAATGGAGGGGTGCTAGCATATGAAGTCATCAGTGTTGCCAATTTGCTGAGGCGATAGCAATTTATTAGAAAATGTAAATGAGTGTAAGTGACGTCAAAATACATCTCTTGTGCAGGTGCAAACTAATGTCTTTAAGACATAAGTAAATGACATATTCTTTTTTCTTTGACTGATTTTGCTCATTATGTTTTTAAAATGCTGTTCAAATTCACCTCCTTTTATTGAAACAGTAAAACTTCTAGGGTTGTCTCTCCCTTTCATGATAGTACAAGACGTTGTAAAGACATACTTTAGATGTGATGTTTTACTCCTCACTTGTCATTTTAGGCACATACAGTTTCATGTATATAAGAGCAATCGTACAATGCCATCAAATAGAGAAAAAAAAAACTATTAAAAATTATTTTCAAATGCCGAGACAAAAAGAATATTTAATGAATCTGACAGCAACATTGCACAGAATTGCATTTTCAAAACTTAGTACATGTGTCTTTCTTCAATTATAAAACTTTCTTCTACACAAAAAGTGAAGGTACATAGAGAAGGAAAGGTATTACAAATTTTTGGTCTGTCTATAAAAAAAAAAAAATGGAAAGACTAAGAGGATAAACTCAATCAGAACTAAGAATATAATAAATAATACAAACACCTGACTTGAGTATAACAAATTGCATTGACAAGGCTTATCACACACACATTATGATTATGAGCAAAATTGAAAAAGATAGACATCAGTATATTACTTGAATCTACAGAAATTAGAATTTAGAAATACAATAAAGAACAAGAGCACCTAGCTTAGATAACACAAAGTATATGAATCCTCAACCACATCGAAATTTATGCCTATGCCATTGCCATAATTGAAAATGATATGGCACATTTATGTTGTTTATTTTCATTTTCATGTATACAAACAATGACATCTCTGACCTTGCGATTCCCTAATCTACACAGACCACTGTCCCTCCAATATGCATAAACGAGCTAAGTTTAAGTTGAACAGCACAGAGTTCATAAGTTCATAACCTTTGAACTTTACACCCTAAATCTTATCAGATCACTGTCCCTCCCATATGCATCATGAGCCACATTTGAAGTTCACACATCAAATGGCTGTGCAGTTATTGTGAGAACAAACCATTTCTATTTACATAAAGACCTCTATGACCTTTCAACTTTAACCTTGAGACCCCAAAATGTAATTAGATCATTGTCCCAACCATATGCATACATGTACATAAGCCAAGTTTATCCGTCAAATGGTTGAATTATCGCAAGAATGAACCATTTCTATGTACATAAAAACTTCTATGACCTTTGACCTCTAAATCTTTGAGATCATTTTCTCTCCCTGTATCCCTGTATCCTTTCTGTGACATCCGTTGGTACGTACACGTACTTGATGACCCCTCAACATCTTTAACGGATGTGCAAGAGGCACTCGCCCTCGATCACTGCATCTGTCAGAACAATAATGTTTAATGGATATAATAATAATAATATTCTCCATTTATATAGCGCCTAGTACATTTCTCTGAGACGTGTCTAAGCACTTTACAGAAATATTATATATCATATATATATATATATATATATAAGAGCATGTACTAGTAATTGAAACTTTACTCATATTGGCTAGATCACATTTTACCTTGAAAATGACATATCCACATCCATGTAATTATACATGCAATTTCAATTCATAAAGTACCTAATATGATTGAGCCTTATCGATTTCACTACATGTATTATAATCCTTGTAATAGAATACTGACAGGTCTACAGGACATCCATCAATTTACTTTTATCTAAAAGAATAATTTCAAAAAATATGGTGTGAGGTCAAGATGAGCAAACTGCTAACATTAAGAAGCCTATAGAAAGAACACACTCAGTTGTTGTATCTCAGTAAGAAAAGGATCCTTACCTATCAGTAATGAACTTTAAAGAAGAAAAGCTCCTCTTTGTACCCCTCTGCCTCTTCCAGTTGTATCTGACTGCCAATCAGGCTCCATCAGGTTCTTCATTATCTGGGTTACTCCCTCCACAGTGTCTGCACATCCTCCTGAAGTGACTCACCTATGTGTAGGAGAGAAAGCAAGGAATCAAAGTTTGTTGCACTGTCATGTGAAAGGGACCAGTCATTAGTGCTTTCAAGATGACATTCACATCGTTTATTATGAATGGAAGCAGAAATACAGCAAAAATTACTTAATATTTAGAGCCCTCTAATTTGGTTTCATAAATAAATTAAGGCACATATTACTTTTACTTATGATTCACTAAAAGAATAAAAATTCCTTCTAGGTAACATACTTTCGGATACCAGTATTTCAGCTGTTGTTTATATCAAATTGTTACCAACATTCCTTCACTTTCTTTGTGCAATTTAACTGTTTATTTACTACTTTCTCACTATCTCAATTCTTTGTTAGGGTGCCCAATCTACGGGGACTGTCTCATGAACAATACATATTCTCAACTTCTAATCAGAAAAAGGAGCCTTTTTCATACTTAATACTTCATAATCATTTGCTGCACCAGGAAAGTTTGCAAAACAAAACATGCAGGTTTGTGCACAAGGGTGAGATATTGCACTTTGCATTTTGCACTGGTCAGAGCGCATGAACGATGGTTCTGCACTTATGTACCTGAAGGTCATTGGGCAAGGAACTATGCCCTTTTAATTTTTCCAGAAATAAAACAGGGTTATTAGTTTGTATGTTTTTTTTTTTTTAAATTTCATTAAAACATGATACTAACGGTTTTCTCTTCTCAGGAATATGCTGAAGGACTCTGTCCGGCTCTTCTAAGTGCTCTTGCTTTAATATTGAAAGGAAGAGCTGGCTTGTTGTCAGGGAGCCCTACGATGTACTTGAGCATTTTCCACTGCACCATTGTATTCCAGCCTCTCTAGAATGGCTCTCAGCAACTTTCGATTCTCCCTTAACTCTGACTTCACCTCCTCTATTTCTACACAAAAAGTTTCTGCTGAAACAAAATGAATATTGTACGTTAACAATGTCACTTTGTTGCAATGGCAAACTTTCATGTTCAATACAGTCCAACACGTTAGGCTCTAAAGCATCGTTGACTGGGGTCTAACAACAACTTCATTAAATCATATGGAGCATATGTACAGCCCTTGTTTTTGTTTGTTTGGTTTTTTTTTGAAATGTTGAACAATGTTTGTGCATGCGCGTAGCTGTGCAATAACATCACAAAAGACACAACAATGGGGGCTTTGGAGCGGGCTTATTATTGGGGAAAGGAGGGTCTTTGGAACAGGTTTCGGAACTACAAATGTTTGTGAAAACAGGGTCTTTCGAACAGTTCGCCTTCGAAAATTTTCACCGAAATGAAGCCCACTGTAACGGATTAATGTGAAAAGGAACAGCAAAACGAAAATTTGAAATGGATTACTTTCTTTTTTCTCGATAAGAAGAAAATGGTATGCTTTAGAACGGTTTTCTTTGTTCATTTTGTCAATAGGAAGAAAATGCTATATTTTGGTGGAACCGAAATTTGAGTGTAAAAATGAGGTCTTCTCCAAAATACCCATCACGCATTATATACTGTTTTTGTTTGTTTGGTT
The DNA here is from genome assembly GCA_029962745.1 of Echinometra lucunter. Lineage (NCBI taxonomy): Eukaryota > Metazoa > Echinodermata > Echinoidea > Camarodonta > Echinometridae > Echinometra > Echinometra lucunter. The sequence goes on from CM057156.1 coordinate 163,012, forward strand.
TTTTTTTGAAATGTTGAACAATGTTTGTGCATGCGCGTAGCTGTGCAATAACATCACAAAAGACACAACAATGGGGGCTTTGGAGCGGGCTTATTGGGGAAAGGAGGGTCTTTGGAACAGGTTTCGGAACTACAAATGTTTGTGAAAACAGGGTCTTTCGAACAGTTCGCCTTCGAAAATTTTCACCGAAATGAAGCCCACTGTAACGGATTAATGTGAAAAGGAACAGCAAAACGAAAATTTGAAATGGATTACTTTCTTTTTTCTCGATAAGAAGAAAATGGTATGCTTTAGAACGGTTTTCTTTGTTCATTTTGTCAATAGGAAGAAAATGCTATATTTTGGTGGAACCGAAATTTGAGTGTAAAAATGAGGTCTTCTCCAAAATACCCATCACGCATTATATACTGTTTTTGTTTGTTTGGTTTTTTTTTGAAATGTTGAACAATGTTTGTGCATGCGCGTAGCTGTGCAATAACATCACAAAAGACACAACAATGGGGGCTTTGGAGCGGGCTTATTGGGGGAAAGGAGGGTCTTTGGAACAGGTTTCGGAACTACAAATGTTTGTGAAAACAGGGTCTTTCGAACAGTTCGCCTTCGAAAATTTTCACCGAAATGAAGCCCACTGTAACGGATTAATGTGAAAAGGAACAGCAAAACGAAAATTTGAAATGGATTACTTTCTTTTTTCTCGATAAGAAGAAAATGGTATGCTTTAGAACGGTTTTCTTTGTTCATTTTGTCAATAGGAAGAAAATGCTATATTTTGGTGGAACCGAAATTTGAGTGTAAAAATGAGGTCTTCTCCAAAATACCCATCACGCATTATATACTGTGTGCCCCCCCCTCCCCCCCCCCCGCGATTTGGCTGACCTCAGATCATGTCAATCATGATCTAACCAGCGGCGTCAGACAAGGACAACCCATTCGTAATACGGGAAGGTAATCGGCACTTGCATTTGCATAGATCTATATAGATCTAGACTGTATATGCGAGATCTCGAACTTCCGGTTGACCTTTGGCGGAGAGAACAAAATACCCATGTGCAGATGAAGTGATAAATCAGCATCATCGTGAAATAATTCACCAGCCCATTCACTGTCATTTATTTCATCAGTGCTGGTGACTTCTTTCCACTCCCATTTTTTTTTTTAATATGGCAGCATGGATATGCAACTTTTTGCCCTCCTATTTTCATTCTGATTTTACTGTTTTCCATTGAGATTTAAATCCCTTTACTTCTGTCAGCTACTCACTGCGGATCTTCTTTGTATCAATTTGTTTAACAACAACCAACGAGGGGAGCCTTCAGACAGAAATTATAATTTCTTTCAGGTAATCCCTAGGCATTGGTTGTTGCTTATGTTATAATGTATGCTGTTATGTTTCCTTTGAAATTTGTTTGTCATGTCCATATACATCCTGGAAATTGAATAAACATAAACATAAACTTTGTACATGTGCAATGCGAGCGCACATGCAAGAAGAGAGGTGATGTATTTTACAATAAAGCCAATAAATCATCGTTTTGGGTAAGTTCTAATTTATCAAAATAAAGAAGTGGAAAAAAACATCGGCCTTGATGTGAAATAAGTCACTTCTCTTCTTGCATGTGCGCTCAAAAGTCTAGACGTCTGTTAGTAGAGTTATGAAAGTGGAAAGAAGTCACCAGCTGTGACCAGCACTGACGAAATAAACAGCAGTGAATGGGCTGGTGACTTATTTCACGATAATGCCAAAACATCAACCAAGCATTCAATTTTACAATGTCACTTAAATTGTAGCTGAGAGAATTCAGCTTAATCAACATCGCGATTTTTGCAGTGGGTTAACCATTTGCTTCCTATGCCCGTTTGAGATGTAGTTGTACCATGTCATGTGTAACAGTTAGATCTACTAGTACTACTCAGATCACAGCGCTATCACTTCACGATAGCGCTGTGTCTGTGAATAGACAGTAAGTGATAGAATCAGTGGCGGCACCAAGGGTGGGCATGGCCCCCCCCCTCAGAAGCTTTGCCCCCCCCCCCCCCCCCGTTGCTCCCCTCAGAAATTTTGAGGACTGAAAAGAAAAATTATACAGTAATTTGTAAATAAGTAGATGTTGTCATAAGCATCATATTCAAGCTTTGAAGTGCTCTAAAATACCATTTTCTGCTCTTCAAAACTTCTATTGAAAACCAAAAAAGTGGTTATTTTTGGCTCGCTTGCTTTGCTCGTTCATATTTTAAAATTTCTTTTCTAAAATGCGATTAAAAACAAGAAAAGTAGTCATTTTTGGCTCGCCCTCATATTTTAGAATATTTATTTGAAAATGCAATTAAAAATTTAAAAAGCCGTTATTTTTTATTGGCTCGCTTCGCTCGCTCACAAAATTGATATTATTAAAATGTGTGTAAGAGGGAAAAAAATAGTCCAAAAATTCAATTATCCTCCCCCCCCCCCCCCCACTCCTCAAAGTGGATTTACGCCGGCGACTAAAACTCGCGCTTCACGCTCGATTTTTCCATAAACGCAAACAAAAATTGACTGCCCCTGGCCCTGCCTCCCAACATTTTCTTTTGCCCTCCATTTGCCCCCCCCCCCACTTTAACAATCCTGGTACCGCCACTGGATAGAACTGAGTTAGGTAGGCCTAATCGTGATATAAGTCCCCTCTCAGTCTCTCATTCAGTGTGTATGAACACACACATGTGTGAGGGTGATGAGGTGGAAGGAAGTCCTAGCGGCTAGCCAGGCTATGTAAGTTACAATAAACCGTATCGGCTACTGTGTCTATGCATGGTATGTGCAAGCGTTCGGGCTGCGGCATTAACTGTGCAAGGTGAATGAGGGGGACTTGGATCACGATTATACCCATAATTATCTACAGAAAAAATGCATTCATACCTGTCGTAAGCCAGAAATCCAGTCATCTGTCCAACGTCTGATTCATCCGACCGTACGTGTACAAACACTGACAATAAAACTGATGGAAATAGGTCTACGCCTACGCATGCAACATGATGACTTACAGTACACAAGGGATTCTTATGCATGCTTTGCATCATGCTAGCAGCGCCTCGACCAAATCAGGATTCGGCCGGGGCCATGATCCGGGGTAACTCGGTCTTGGGGCTGACTGTTGTCCCGGGCTCCCGGCATTCTCTATCACCTAACTTTAACCTGAACCCTAATTCTAAACCCTACCCTAACCCTAACCATAAAAACTTCATGAAATTTTCAGTCATGGTAGGACAATTCGGTCAGCGTATCCACAGTAGGGCCGAGTTGTCCCCTTGTCTGAGTTGTTGATAACCCGACTCGCGTCGAGTGCTACCACGGCCACACGTGCACAGCTAGCTAGCATGATAAATGAGATGATGGAGTGTTCCATGAAGAGTCACGTCAGTGATTTTCACCTACTAATTTCCTCTCAGCCAATCAGATGCAAGGATTTTTAGTAGCTTATAACAGTTGTCAATAAAAAATCATTGACAAAACTTTTCATGGAACGCTTACCTTATTTCGGCCGGGGTACAAATTAAAAATTTCTCCTTTGAATTAATATCATGTCTTAAAAATGCAAGAAGTTTATAATGGTTATTGTTATTGATAATGGTAATTATCAATAGCAATAATATTGATAATTAATGATATTGTTTAATTAATACTAGGCATATTAATTAATTAGGTCTACTGATGATATTGATAGGCCTAATGATTTTTATTTCGGATTATAATTATTGGACAAGCCATAAGAAATTGGAAGGGCCTAGCAATAGGCCTATAACGGATGTAAAAAATAGGCCCCCCCTAACGTAAGAACACGTCATATTGTGGTCTTTAAAAAGCTGTTAAAAAGTGGGAAATAATTGACGTAAAAACCCCGTCTTATTCTGGTCTTAGAGAAGACGTAATAAAGTGGTAAATAGTCGACGTAAAATATACATCATATTACGGTCAAACAAAAAGTGGGGAAATATTGGTCATAAAAAGACGTTATACTGCCGTCGCAAAATAGTCGTCTGTACGACGTATGACGTGTGGACCAGTTTGAGACCATTTTATGACGTCTTAAAGACGTACGTCTGCTATCAGGGAAAATGACTCTTGTGACTTTTGAAAAGTGATATTTTTGCCTCTAATGTCTGCTCACTCATGCATGACTTGACAGATCAATCTAATTTTCGATCAGAAGTTAGTCAATAAGTATAGGAACACTCCTGCCAAATTATTTTCCTCAAAGCATCTTCGTTAAAAAGTTATGCTATTTTAATTTAGGGGGAGTTACTTTTTTTTGTTGTGTTTATTTTAAGTGAAATTTTCTGCATGGGGGGGGGGGGGGGGGTTTGTACACACTATCCCCCTCTCCCCCAAGTGGGGGTGATAGATCCCCCTACCCCCTGGAATTTACGCCTATGTAGTGCTCCCTCGAGGGGAGGGTGCAGGGAGGGGGGAGTTTCCCCCCTCCCGCGCGAAGCGCGGAAGCTCCGACGTTTCTTTGAATGATTAGTTTTCGGTAATAAAGTCTATCTTCTGCGGCTTAAGTAGGATTTCATTTTAGGAGGACGGTAGTGCTCCCTAGAGGGTAGGGTGCAGGGAGGGGGGAGTTTCCCCCTCCCGTGCAAAGCGCGGAAGCTCCGGCGTTTTTGCGCTGTCAGTTCCCGCTCTACTTACGTTCTCTGCTGTTATGGGGGGGGGGGGGGGGCATATGTATAGCCAAAAATTTCCGGTAATTAAGTCTAGAATCAGTGGTGTAATTCTCTGCCTGTTTCGGTGGGGGGGGGCAGAGCCGAAAAATTCCCGGTAACTAAGTCTAGAAATAGAATATGCGGAGGTCAGCCCGGACCGCGAGTTGCTTGTTGTGAAGCCCTTAGCGGGTGGGTCCCAGGGTTCTGGCTTAGGGCCCCTGATGGGGGTCTACAGGGAAAGCCACTGGGGGGGGGGGGAGCCCCCGGAATCTCCGGGGTTTTGGTACTAAATTTTCCCTCATTTCTTTGTTTCACTTTGCTTTCTCTTTTTTCCCCTCTTTTCCCTCTCTCTCTTCTTCTTTCTCCCCTTTTTTCTCCTTCTTCCTTTCCCTTTCTCCTTCTTTCTTTTCCTTTCTCCTTCTTTCTTTTCCTTTCTTCTTCTTTCTTTCCCTTTCTTTTTCTTCCTTTCCCTTTCTCCCTTCCTTTTTTCTTCGTTTCCCTTCCTTTCATTTTTTCCCAGTGGTTTGGTGGATTTTCCCGCTGAAATCCTTCGGGGGGGGGGGGGGGGGGCACTCTCCCCCCCTGCCCCCCGGTTGTTACGCCACTGCGGACAAAGAAAGCGGACAAAATAAACAACCTCTCATTATACCCTTTTGGTAGTCAAAAGAACATCCCATCACAGTTATTATGTTTAATCATGTAGTTCCAGGTGAATATTCATGTGAAACATGTTCCACATATTTTAGACAATGGCAGTGAAGGGGTGCTCTTTTGACTACCAGAACCATTATGAAGGGTAGAAGGTTTATTTTGAACGCTTTCTTTCTTAAAGTTTAACGCTCCAGTGACCACCATTGACGTCATTAACATCGAAATCAACTTGATCACAAGTTGATTTTAAGTTAAGGTCTCCCGTGTGAATCTGGCTACTGTAAAGTAGTTAATCTTGACAATGGAGAAGAAATTTGTCGGGAACAACCGTTAAGAAGACGCAATAGGATAATAAAAGGGAAAAAATGCACTCAGGGGGAGGTAAATCATTCTAATTCTAACTACTGTTGTGGTAGTAGAACCTCCTTAGCACAAGAGACCATAAATCTGCTACAAGGTCCAATGTCACTCTGTTTTCCGCTTAGCTGACATAAAGGAAGTAGGTGTACGACGCCCACACGCTATTCTTCAATCAGTGTACCCCGTTTCATAAAACAAGTTGCAATAACTGTTATAAGCTACTGAAATCCTTGCATCTGATTGGCTGAAAGCAAATTTGTCGTAAAAATGTGGCAGTTGTTACTGATAACGAGTTTTATGAAACGGGACCCAGATTTGTCTGTGCATGGGCGGCGTCACATGATAAAACTTGGATGTGCATATAAAAGGCGCCCAATTTACATTAGGATGATTACATCACGTGGCAGTCTATGTCGATTAATAGCGAACTGGAAAGAATGTCTTTTTTCAGTGGAGACATAATGTCAGTCTATGTCGATAGAACCTGTTTCAACACAAACTGACATGACGTCTCATCTGTCGAGACACGATCGGGTTGTTAAATAAATTCATGAACATGGCCGGAGTCCGGAGACAAAAAATCTCATTTCCCTTTTTACCAGTGCCGTATGTGATACATGCATCTACTATATACCACTTGTGTAATTTGCTCCAGCTCTTGAAGAAGTATCACGACATGGCTTTAATCAAAGCTACAATGTATTCCGGATTTATCTCCGTCCTTTGGATATATCTTTTATGTCCAGTAGTATCGTGTTCTATATTTCTCGAAGTTGGACCACAAAATCAGACTGTAGTGGAAGGTGATAGAGTGACATTAACTTAGGAACAGAACTAAACCAAAATTTTGAAGTAGCTTGTTCCTGGACCCACAGTCAGCTAGGTACAGCTTACTTTGACAGTAGCAACGGTGAAACAATTGATGTTGACCTCAGATTCCCAAATCGAATCATCAGTCGTATTGAGTCCCGTGATACTCCGACCATCATTTGCAGATTTATGAGAGACAGCGATTCTTCTATTACCATAAATGCACCATGTATTGCAGAAAATACCACCGGACTAGTCAGAGTAGACCCCTTCATCGGAGAAGTGTCTGTTGGTTCCAATGTATCGTTCGTCTGTACATCTGGTAACCAGAATTATTCTCCTGAGATCACCTCGGATGTAAGCGTTAATGGAAGTGATTCCTATGTTAGTCATAAAGAGCATTGAAGTTATGTCTCTTGTGAACATACAAGATCATGATAAATACATGCTAATCGAATGTTAAGTCCACATCTCCGAAGACATGACAGTGTCAAGTTATGCATCTCTGCGAATAGTCGAAGTCACAACGTCTCCCTCTCGAAGACCCCCTGAAGAGAGTCAGACAAATCGGACAGCTGACAGACCAACAACTGAAAATAGTGTAATGGAACCCACGAAATCTGCTCAACATGGTACAGTACATTGCAGGAGAATAGCTTTAGTTGTGATAATAACACTCGTCTTCGTCATCATAGCTTTTGTCGCCACCATCGTCATCCTTGTCAGAAGGCGGAAGAGAGGTTCTCTTGAGGGATGTAATGAAAAGAGAAGCAATGAATCACCATTGGCGATTTCTTCTGATACACAAACTTACAGCAATAGAATACACCGGTCCGATTTAAAATTAGTTCTGCTCAACATGGTACAGTACATTGCAGGAGAATAGCTTTAGTTGTGATAATAACACTCGTCTTCGTCATCATAGCTTTTGTCGCCACCATCGTCATCCTTGTCAGAAGGCGGAAGAGAGGTTCTCTTGAGGGATGTAATGAAAAGAGAAGCAATGAATCACCATTGGCGATTTCTTCTGATACACAAACTTACAGCAATAGAATACACCGGTCCGATTTAAAATTAGTTCGTAGTATTTTCGAATCTGGTCAGGAATTCATTTTAGAATCTGATCAAAGACCAGGCACTAACCAATAGTTATACTGGACATGCTGGAACAGATTTAAAACAAGAACGCCTTAGGCAGAAACCTCTCTATTTGCATGATTTGAAAACACAGGGCTTAGGTTCTTCATTATATGAAGAAATACCAGATGAACTATTGACTTCAAATGTATGTGTAGAGCAGTCGAAGACCTGCAGTTCTAGGCCTGACGGAAAAAGCTGTCGACCCATGCACCAGAACAGATGTCATCGAATTGTCCGTCCATGACGGACGTCTGGGGACAAACTTGCAGATGGTTTCTTGATCAATTCTGAAGCTCTATGACAGTGATCGGTACGTCTTGCCAGCTTCGAGGTGCCTTAGAGTGCAGGCTAATTTGTGACCAGGTTGAAGGGCTCTCCTGGCATTGGTGTCACCCGCTTTATACTCGATTGCCGATTTGGGGGAAAAATCCTCCCAGTATCGGGTCAGTGTCCGATTACCCTGTGATAGTAACCGATTAGTTGGATTGGTGTCAGAAGTATCAGATTAGCGTCAGGTCACCCTCGACCACACAATTGGACGCCGCCGATGAAAATGGAGGACAAATATCGGATGGCTACCAGTCTTTCATCCGATTACCCCGATCATTTTGTTGGATCTCTATCGGATTTTCAAGAAAACAGGGTTCCAAAAATACACTTGCCGGCTAAGATTTTATTTGAACTCATCGGAACGTTGAACTATTCTCATTTTTGGGGAGTAGATGAGGTTCGGATGAGGTTCCGATGGTTAGTGGAAGGGGTATTAGGTAAGTCCTCAAAATGTACTCTTGATATATCATCTATAGAAAGAAGAAGGGATGACCCGAGCGATGTAAGGTCTTTGGAAGTGGTAGGGATGATGCCAAGAGATTCAGGAGATATAAAACCAGCGTCTCCAGATTCCCTACAGTGCAAAGATATATCGGTCTTCCTCGGTCTGGCAGAAGATCGCATCGCATAGATAATGAACCCCTCAGCGAAATCAACAAAAGATGATGTTGCAGCCTATTCGGGAACAGACAATACCGATCTACCCATCATATTTCAGATGGATATAAAAAGATATATAAAAGATGGATATATCCTCCAGACAATTACCTATGATAAATGATCATACCCACAGCAGACTATACCCTTAGCAGAGGACATTCTAAGGAGTAATACGGATGTTTTCATTGCAGTGTCCACAGAGATCCTTGAAAAGAATTCAACCGTGATAGCTGAGTGATGTACAGAAATAGGTCAACACCGTGAAATGCCCCAATAACTCCATTACTCCTATTACCGGTCCTTTAATTCGAACTAAAATTCAGAAACTGTTGATTATTTTTTTCAGCCTTTTATAACGATCTTAACAATTCAATTTGTATTAACAGCAAGAAATATACAAATAAAGGGTCGATTTGTAATTTCGCTCATGCTTGTTTTCTGTGAAATAATTATGTTATATGCAGTGTATACTTTCAAATTTATCGCACCTTTACTCTCAGATGCATGTAGTATGTTTTGTAACATTCACAAAATAGCAAATTTATCATATTACATCATGCATCCCGTATCAATTTTGTATATACTAATCATTTCACAATGAATATTTTAGTGTAGTGATTTAAAAAATGCTCAGCTCAAGTCTCATGTGCAGTATGCCCCAGAAAAAGAAGAAACCGGATTTCATCGCAGAAATTTTCTATCATAACAAATGATTTCCATGATTAGATATACATATATGAAAATCTCTGCTTCTCTTCTTTCGTTTGACATGTAACTTATTCTTCATATTTCATGCATGACTGAATTAAAACAGTGGAAAGAGGTGGTACCAAAATTTCATTTTCAAGCACAAATTGTAACATTCACAAAACAGCGAATTTATCATATTATCATGCATCACGTATCATTTTTGTATATACTGATAATTTCATAATGAATGTTATAATCTAGTGATTTAAGAAATGCTCAAGTGTAATGTATAACGTTCTCGTCACGCCCATGATGGAACTTGATAAATGCAGAACCGTATTGACATGATTTTGAAACATTCTAAAAACAGGAATTACAAGTTTGATATCGTCCATATCTCAAACTTACGATTCATGAATAAATGATTGACAACGGGTGCTTAAGTAATTGTTAGGTCGTAGTTTCAATTTCATCTCTTTCAGAAATTTGAGTAGTACTTAAAAGAGGAGAGGAGGAGACTTTCATTACGTATCACTTGAAATTCATTTTATCAAGTATAATTATGTATGGGTATTGGACGTCATTATGTCTGAAATATGTTGCTACTTCTGTGACGCTTATATCCACTTAATTTCAGTATCACCCATGTAGGATATCAATTTAGTTACTTACAGTATTTGGAACATTCTGTCCCATCAATTCATACTATCATTGTCAGAGTTAAGGACTACAAATATACCACAGGGAGACAAGAAGTAAGAAACTCAAATATACATTCACCATTCGTGTTCACGTTATTCATCAATCCATAAAACAAAAATGATACCAATCATGCCAATATTACTGTTTACCCAGACACTCATACATTTTCCATTCTGTGATTTAAGTGGTTAACTCTTTATAGAAAATGTTGCAAGTGGTCATCTGCCCGAATTTTGACAATAATTGCTTCAAAATTGTCATTGTGATGATTTAAAGCTGTTTAACACGATTAAGAGGAAGTGGCGTGAGAATAGCTAATAACATTTACAATGTCAATACATCAGTGAGGTTGTCCGGCCGTGAGTTCTAACGCCACATTTAATTGCTTATTCTTCAACCACAACTATTTGCACACTAGCTATTGGAAGATTCACTATGGTGGGAGAGCATCTCTGTTTAGGCAAATAAGTTTGATCAAAAATCAAAATGTCATATCGATCATAAACATCAGTGAATCTAACCAATCCCTCCTTGTTGAGTGTGTGCTCGATGTGTCCGACAATGAGAGAATATCCAGTTTTGGAGCTTTGCGTATGGTTCATCCTTCATCTGATATGAACCCAACATCACGGACAACTAACAACATCAGAAAAACTACCTTTGGTCTTAGGCCTACCCCTGCAACATTTATGCTTTCAGAGAATACAGTCCTTAACGTTACAACTCCTCAGACATTTGGTGCTCCCATCTGCCAGATATATCGTCTGCCTATTTTAGGAATAGCGTACGAGGACAGTGGTTTTGAAATTGTGTGTTCTTGGAATCACAGTCAAGCATATCTGGCTCAGTTTGAGAGGAGCAATGGTGAAGTAATTGACAGTTACCTTACACTCCCGGGTCATATCATCAGTCGAGTGAATTCTAGTGGTGTACAAAACATTACATGTCAATTATCACCCGACACCAATAATCCAGTAACCATAAGTACACCATGCCTGTTAGATGATGCAAAAAAAATCATAAGAGTGGAACCCTTTATCAGTGAAGTTGACATCCGTTCTACCGCCTCGTTCGTGTGTATCTACAGTGATAAGGGTCTTCCAGCAAAGGTCTTCAGGAAAGTACACAGTGACGGAAACGTATCTATAGATAATGTGAAAGAGAGTAGTGAACATCCGAATGTGAATTTCGTTGTACACGAACGTGAGGGTGGAGAATATTTGCTTGTAGAGTGTTATATTCAGTTGCCTGGAAATCGCAGTGTATCTAGTTATGGTCTTCTGCGAATCATGGAGGGGACAACTTTTAAGCTCACAACCCCATCAGATGAGGGTGAAACAAGTCAAATGACGGACAAAAGATCACCTCAAACAGTCGAATCTACAACGTATCAAAACGATATTACTGAAAAACAACCTACTACACCATCCAAACAAATGCTTATATTTGGCATTCTTTTTACGGGTACAGGCCTTTGCATTATATTGATACCTTCTGTCATTATCATCAGAATCAGCTTCATTTGCAAACGGAGGAAAAAGGGTACTCTTGATGTATCATCTAAAGGAAAAAGATCGGATATTCTGCGAATCCAGTATGTGAGTGATAGAGTGCCTGAGGAAGCAGTGGTGATGAAGCCACGAAATACGGAAAAGTTCCAAACAGCGTCTCCGGAATGCCACACCTATAGTGAAAAGATATACCGGCCGGGCATTAGATCGCATCCTGCCATTTTGAATGCAGGTCGCTGGACTATCCAGGAGGAAGTAGTACGGCCATCAGAGAGGTCATTGTATGAAACAATAGATGATGAACTCCCCAGCGGAAATCAACAACAGAAAGTGCTGAGACCTACTCGGGAGCAGAAAACACCCATGGATAAGAGGCCGCTACCAAATATCGACCTATCCGTGAGACCATTACCAAAGATTGAAGATCATCCTGTGGAGCGCACTGCGTACGAGATTCCACCGTCAAGAAATGTTATGAAAGCTGATATTCACACGAATCCATCATTCGCTGAAGAGACTGCGGGTTTATTCAATCCACACACTTTGACAGATGATCTCGAAGACGATAGACTTGATGCTTATATCGATATGTCCCAAAGGGTCGTAGATCACCTATCCTTAACATAAGACATTCTAAAAACCAATGCTGATGCTTTAATGACAGTATCCGCAGAGCCCTTGTAAATGAATGGGACCATATTCGCTGAGAGAGGTACAGAAACAGGCCTCACTAGAATGCTCAAATTAGGCGGTTTCAGTAAATGAAACTAAAGATGATTTCAATGACACCTCACAACTAGACAATCGATAAATTGGCAATAATTAACATTCTGTTTTTAATCTCCTTCCTCGAATATTATCGCTCATTTATCAAACATGTAAAATGGAATTTATAAAATGGAATTGTTGATTATATTCACTGCTCCGCATTATAACGATATTCCCAATACTTATTTATCTAACTTTTATCATGTTTACAATATAGCCAGACTTATACAACTACAGGAGCAATTGTAAAATTCACTGATGCTTATTTTCACTACAGGTTTAAGATGTTTATATGCTGTGCATACCTTCAAATTTAGTATACTTCTATTTTAAGACAAATTTACTTCAAAGTGTGTATTGTAACAGCAAATGTATAACCATTGAATAATGCACTGCGTAGTAATTGATAGTACATTGATTTAGATATGTGCGCATGTGTAATGTCGACCGATTGAATGTCTGTTATTCTCCTCGTCATTGCCCATGATCATGATGATGGAACGTGATAAATGCAAAACTGAAACTTCATCATTTCATTCATGGAAGCTCCAAGTTCTCATCCATATTTCAAAATTTACAGTCCATCAATAAATGTTCGACAGTGCATGCTTAACTCTACAGGCATTAGTTTCAATTTCATATGTTTCAGAAACTTTTATGGACTCGAACGAAGCAAAACGGTACTTGATAAGCGATTAAACATGTTATGCAACACGCTTCATCTTTATTTGGGCCTCTCTGTAACATATTTAAGGTGATAGATTAGTCTTTATATGAGGCTTAGAAACAAGGGTCACTGTTTTATAGAAGACAATTAGATTTATTTCAGGGAGCATGTTTGGGCCGGGGATTGCCATGGAGCGTGAATAATGATATTGGATACTTCTATGATGCTTATATCCACCACGTGAAGTACTTTATTTCCTTCAGCACTAACCCACCTCCAGCAGGTTATCGATTCCATTGCTCACAGTTTTTGAAGCATCCTTTCCCATCTGGTACCTTTTTAGTACCTGCATGAATGATGTCTTGCTACCTGGCATTACTGACTCACCGGAGTTTAAACTCAGGCCCTTCTTCATATCATAAGTACATTATTTAAATGAGCCACCCCAGCCATCATAAACATGATAAACTGGTATGTGAGGAAGTGTAACTGAAAACGAGTGATACTTGGCCGTACGCACATAGGGGGCAGTTGTTCGTCAGAAATTTCCGAGTAACTACAAAGTAGATATTGACCAGTCTCAACAACTATATACGCTCATTATCAAGTCCATTAACTTGTCAACGGAGGCTGGGAGTTATGAATGTGGCTATGATTATGGATCTGATAGATGATTCAGACCGCTTACGATGGCAACGATTATACCGTGTAACATATTGCTGAATCATTCAGTTGCCATCTGAGTGGAAGTAATCCCCATCAATCTATTCCTATAATTGTTACATTAGTCTTGTTAAATGACATCAGCAGTATGAGCATTTAGGTTATAACTGTCGACCTCATTTATTTTCTTAAATCATTGTGCATTGATTCGTCATTGTTATAGGACTGGTTTCAATAGGTTCCGTGATTTATTTGATGTTTATATTATATTGTGCGAATTATTGTTTGCTGTGGAGATCTTATATATGACTTGTAGGACATGCTCCATCGTCATATCATGCTTATTTGCAAGTATATATTAAGATGACTGCCAGAAAATACTTTGACAGATTGGATTCGTTTGAGTAATAAGAATTTTACCTTACTTTCTCAGTATGGGGTTGATATTCCTTTGATGATATAACAATGGATATACTTCATTTACTGAACATGGCTTTCGTCAAATTTTATTTGTATTCCGCATTTTCCTCAGTCCTTTTGATGTATCTCTTATGCCCATTAGTGCCTTGTGCTATATTTCTCGACGTTGGACCACAAAATCAGACTGTAGTGGAAGGTGATAGAGTGACATTAACTTGCGATTAAACAATGACAATGAAAAGACATTATTTTGGACCTATTTTATTGAACCTTTACGTCGGCGATATATCAGCAGCAATGATTACATATACCCCGTTGAAAAGTCCGGTGTAGATTCAAGTAACTACCAAGTAGTTATTGACCAGTCTCGACAAATATATACGCTTCTTATCAAGTCCATTAACTTGTCAACGGAGGCTGGGTTTTATGAATGTGGCTATAACTATGGATCTCGTAGAATATTCATACCGCTTGCAACGGCAATGGTTACCATTTCGTCAATACAAGATTCTGCAAGTTGCTATTTAAATCTTCTTTCTTCTCTAGGATCAGAACAGAACCATAAATATGAAGTGGCTTGTTCCTGGATCCATCATCAGCCAGGTGAGGCTTACTTTGACAGTAGCAACAGTGAAATAATTAATGTTGACCTCAGATTCCCAAATCGAATTATCAGTCGTATTGAGTCCCGTGATACTCCGACTATCATTTGCAGATTTATGAGAGCCAGCGATCCTTCTGTTACCATAAATGCACCATGTATTGGAGATGATACACCCGGACTAGTAAGAGTAGACCCATTCATAGGAGAAGTGACTGTTGGTTCCAACGCATCGTTCGTTTGTACATCTGGTAGTGAGAATTATTCTCCTGAGATCTCCTGGGATGTAAGTGTTAATGGAAGCGCTCCCTTGGTTAGTCAAGAGCGTCTCATCAAAAACAATAAAATTATGTCTCTTGTAAACATACAAGATAGTGACCAATCCCTGCTAATCGAATGTAAAGCCCACATCTCCGAAGATGTAACGGTATCAAGTTATACATCTCTGCGGGTAGTCGAGGTCACCACACCTCCCTCGCAAAGACCCCCTGAGGAGAATCAGTCAAATCGGACAACCGAAAGACCAATCACTAAAAATGGCGTCATCGAACTTACGAAAACAGTTCCCATTAACACAGGAGATGGCATTAGAGTGGCATTTATACTACTACTACTCATCATCATAGTAGTACTTGTCATCACCTGCGTCTTGCTTGTCAGAAGGCGGAACAGATGTTCTCTTGAGAGTTGCAGTGGAGAAAGAAGCAATGAATCTCCAGTGGCAATTTCTTCCGATTGTCACCCGTACAGCAGTAGAATATACCGATCGGACATTAGATTTTGTTCTAGTATGTCGGAATCTCGTCGGGAATCAAATTTAGAATATGACCACAAGCAAGGCACTCGCCAAGATTCATGTCTAATGGAGACAGGTTTGAAACAAGAAGGCCATAGGAAGGAACCTCTCCATTCGCAAAGGAAGGGCTCAGATTCTTCACTATATGAAAAAATAGGAGATGGACCCTTTACTTCAAATGGATGTACAGAGATACCGAAGATCGGCGGTTTATTGGGTTTATTCAATGCTGGTAATTCGACATATGATCTCAAAGACGACAAATCTGGTGATTATATCGATATGTCCGAAAGGTTAGTAGATCATTAACCCTTAACAGAGGAAATTCTAGAAAGCGATAGGGATGCTTCAACGGCAGTATCAGCAGAGACCCCTGAAATGAATTCGACCAGATTGGCTGAGCGAGGTACAGAAAAAGGTCCCACAAGTACAGCTGAATGTTCAGATAACGGGGTCTCAACAACTGAAGCTACAGATGATGACCCATCACAACTAGACAATCGATATATCTCCAATATTGAACATCCTGTTTTTAATCTCACTCTTTGCTCAATAACCGGTCTTTTAACAAAGAGAATTTATGAAGTGTAATGGTTGATTATGTTCGTTGCGCCGTACGTATCATAACGATATTCCAAATCCTTCTTTCCCCTTACCTTTAAAATATATCCAGACTTATACAACTACAGGGGCAATTGTAAGATTCACCCATGCTTTAATACTGTCGCTGCAGGTTTGACTTGAGATTTTATGGGTGACAAGACGGATGTTTTTATCACCTAACATTACTGACGCTCCGTAGTTTGAACCCGCGACCTTCTTATCTCAAGTCCATTATTTGAACCACTTCACCATGAAATAATGCAATCCTCCTCACACATTATGGAAATGGTATGTAGACACTGACATTATGTCAAGTATGACTTATCCGGCTTACTTCGAATCATCGGGTGATCGCGTCGGGCCGTGTAATCGCGTAACCAGACCTTTCGTGAAAACAGCCCCCTGTATTTACGAAAGGTCGGGTAAATCGTATAGTAAAAATGTGATTTTTAGCAATTGTGGTCATTGACCAGAGGCGTCGATCCTGGGGGGGGGGGGGGGGGGGGCAGGGGGGCAGTTGCCCCCCCAAAGAAAATTTCGGGGGGGCAAAGATATCATTTTGCCCCCCCAATAATTTCCGAACCAGAAAAAAAAAGAAAAAAGGAAAAAAAGAAAAAAGAAAGAGAAAAGAAAGGAAAAGGAAGGAGAGAAGTGAAATGAAAGTGGAAAACAAGAAAAAAAAAATTGGCACACTGGGAAGCGCTCGCTCGCTTCGCTCGCTCACATTTAAGTTTCTTTACTAATTAATGCCGATGATAAATACTATTCTTATGAAAGGAAATCGATTTTTATCTCATGTTTCTATCTAATGTTATACTATTCTTCTACTCATAGGAAGTAATATAACCAAACAAGATATCACTCCAAGAAATCGAGCGGCCACTTAACCTAAAAATAGTTACACTTTCAGGAAATAACGGCCTAGATTAAAAAAAACAACATATTTTTCGTTAGCTCGCTCACTACTCTCGCTGGTAAAAGCTAGATGCAAGATGATTTCGGGCAGCAAGTAGCAGCGAGATTCCAAAATATCATTATATTTGGGCAGCAAGGTAGTTGATAAATTTGGGGGGACGAATCCATATAATTGACTTTACTCGCTATGGTAGAAATAGATTGGATTCGGACTGCAAGCGAGGTAGGTAAAACAGTGTCATATTCGGCATTACAGGTGATCGGATGTATTATTTAGATATCACACAGGCATGACAGGTTTATAGTGTATTCTGATGATAATAATAATAATAATAATAATAATAATAATAATAATAACAATAATAATAATCCGTTCTTGTATAGTGCATACACATTATCATCACATTAATATATATTATGATGGCGAAATAACACTTCTATCATATGGAAAAGGGTATATTTTTCCTCGCTCGCTGCGCTCGCTCGTTTGATATTAATGGTTTTGAAAAACAAATGAATTCAGTAAGTGAGATGAGACCGAATAGATAATGTAGATGTTTCATGGGCTCACAGTGTAATTTGCCGAAGGGGTTACTACTTCTACCATCAAAAACACTGTGTGCTTCCTCGCTCGCTTCGCTCGCTCGTAAGATTAAAAAACAGAGTGGTTGGGGGAGGCAGCAACAATGGACCAGCGATGTGACAAAATAGAGTTCATATTTGACAGCGCGGTAACCATATATATATTAGGTATCATATATGCTTACAGTGTATTTTGATTACTAAACACTTCTCTCATAACAAGAAATTTGTTATTTTTTGCTCGCTCGCTTCGCTCGCTCGCAAAGTTAAAAAAGCTGGATGGTTCACAATCTAGCAAGATGCGTATTTCCTCAAAATGAAAATGCTTCACGTTGATATATCAACGTGAATCATTTTAGGCATATATATATATATGTGTGTGTGTGTGTGTGTGTGTGAGTGTGTGTGCGTATATATATATATATATATATATACACACACACACGTATATATCAGTGGCCGTGGGTTCATCTCCGCTTGGTCGTCTTGCCCCCCCAATCCGAAAAATGGACCGACGCCTCTGTCATTGACATAAGACTAATCTTTTACGCGAATATTCGTGAGAAAACTACCTTCAAATGACGAAGTATCGGGTAAAAAAAAATAAATTTTGATATTAATCCATTTATGATATGCAAGCAGTGGCGTAACAACCGGGGGGGGGGGCAGGGGGGCAGAGTGCCCCCTTAAGGA
Organism: Echinometra lucunter; assembly: GCA_029962745.1. Taxonomy (NCBI): domain Eukaryota; kingdom Metazoa; phylum Echinodermata; class Echinoidea; order Camarodonta; family Echinometridae; genus Echinometra; species Echinometra lucunter. The sequence continues at coordinate 181,251 of CM057156.1, forward strand.
TTTCAGCGGGAAAATCCACCAAACCATCGGGAAAAAAATTAAAGGAAGGGAAAGGAAGACAAAGGAAGGGAGAAAGGGAAAGGAAAAAAAAAGAAAGGGAAAGAAAGAAGAAGAAAAGAAAAGAAAGAAGGAGAAAGGGGAGAAAGAAGAAGAGAGAGAGGGGAAAAAAAAGAAGAAAGCAAAGTGAAACAAAAGAAATGAGGGAAAACTTAGTACCGAAACCCTGGCGTTTCCGGGGCTTCCCTGCAGTGGCTTTCCCTGTAGACCCCCATCAGGGGCCCTAAGCCAGAACCCTGGGACCCACCCGCTAAGGGCTTCACAACAAACAACTGCCGGTGCGGGCTCACCTCCGCATATTCTATTTCTAAACTTAGTTACCGGGAAATTTTCGGCTCTGCCCCCCCCCCCCGAAAACAGGCAGAGAATTACACCACTCAGACTTAATTACCGGGAAATTTTTGGCTATGCATAATGTCCCCCCACCCCATAATAGGCAGAGAGCGTAAGGAGGGCGGGAACTGACCGCGCAAAAACGCCGGAGCTTCCGCGCTTTGCGCGGGAGGGGGAAACTCCCCCCTCCCTGCACCCTCCCCCCTAGGGAGCACTACCGTCCTACTAAAATGAGATCCTAGTTACGCCGCAGATGATAGACTTTATTACCGACAACTAATAATTCAAAGAAACGTAAGTAAGTCAGTAAGTAAAAATTCTGAATATCTATCATAAACAACTATTATATTTTAGAATTTCTATTTGAAAATGCTATTAAAAACAAAAAAGTGGTTATTTATGGATCGCTCGCTTTCCTCACTCGTCAATATTTTAGGATTTCCATCCGAAAATGCGATTAAAATCGAGAAAAGTGGTTGTTTCTTGGCTCACTCGCTTCGCTCGCTCGCAAAATAGCTATGAAAATGTGTGTGACAGGAATAAAAAAATCGTCAAAGAATGTTTTTCATCCCCACTCCTCAAATTGGATTTACGCCGGTGGAGCACTACCGTCCTCCTAAAATGCAGTCTTAGCTACCCCACAGATTCTAGACATAGACAAGTTACCGGGAAATTTTGGGCTCTGCCCCCCCCCCCCCCCCCGATAACAGGTACCTGTTATACCCCTCTATAATGCAAGTACTTCAGTTTCATTATAATTAGGTTCCAGTCTGTCGAATTTTAACGTATTAACAGACTTCCACGGAAATGCCAAATATATATTTTTTCTTTACAATCACTGATCATGGGGGGGGGGGGGGGGGTGGCTAATCACGTGCGATGATAAAATTTGGGTGAATGCGTGGGAAGACCTATACCAAAGAATTTTTGAAATTAATATCCATAAAGGTATATGGCTTGTAGATGTACGACCTTGATCTTCAAAAGATAATGCACTTTGAAAATCTGATAAATTTCATCAACACAAAACACGTATACATTGCAATTATCTCCTTCACAAACTCTCCTCTACTCCATCCTTTCCCATTCTCTGCCGCCCCTCTCTCTCTCTCTCTCTCTCTCTCTCTCTCCCGGACACCCTCGAATTTTCATCAAATAATCTAGCCTTGATTTTTCATCTCTTTCTTCCTGTGTCTATCTCTGTCTCTCTTTCCAACCCATTTCCATCTCTCTTGAACACACCCTCTTGGTTGCTTCATTTTTCACCTACCTCCATATTCATTTCATAAGAGGGGGCTTCAGTATTTTCTTAGTTGTGCATGTATACATGTATTACAATTATCACATTCTTTTAAAAATTGCTGGAGATTACACAATCAATATCAAAGTACACTTGTAGTAACAAAAAAATGGATTTGCTATGTAATGATTATTTTTCTGCATGGTGATTACAGTCTTGTACATGTTAAAATAGGTTCATTCCGATAAAAAGGAAACTACATCAGCCTTCATTCATCACTTAAAAGTAAAATATATTTCATATTACTCATAACAATTTTTTAAAAATCATATACTCTGTTCACAACTTACAACAAAATAGAATAGACTATAGAGTTTTACATCACTACCATTCAAATGTTAGTAATTCAAATTGCCGACATGTATCAAGGCCCAATAGAATCCTTTTCTACTTTAAATAATACTTGTAAATAAATCATTAACAGAGCTCATAGTCAGATGTTGTGCACAACTCAGGAAGAATGAGCGATTCCACATCCCTTTAGACGAAATTAATAAAAAATCAATTAAAACGCAACTGAAAACAGTAATTTTGAAACTTACATACTCATCATTCAATTCAAATTACTAGTACACTGTACTGAATTTATGAATTTTCAAATCCTCAAATGAAACAATAATCTGCTGTAAGAGTTTCAAATAATTCGCACACACCTATGGGGAGGGGTTTAGTTAAAAAAAAATAATGCAATTATTTGTTTTGTAACTTTGTTTAATGACATTGAAAAAAAATTTGTATGTTTGATAATAATCCAAATTTGTTGATTGCATATCAATAAATTTGAATTGAATTGCATTGTGGGTTGGGCTACTGCTCCTGTCCCCCCCCCTGCTGCATACAGGGCCATGACTCCTCACTCATTCAGAGACAGACCTCCAAAGCAGGGGTCCAATGCAATGACGAGTAGAAGCTGAATTCTTTCTGTTAAAGAAAACAAGATGAGATTGAAAGTTAACTTGAATTAGGATAAATGCAAAGTACATGTACAAATTATGGACAGTAGGAGCACTAAATATTTACCTTTGCAGACCAAGGTTTATAAATCATTTTAGTTTATTTCACAGAACTCAAAATACAATTGAAATTTATACAACAGAAATTCAGAACAATACACACATTTAACAATAAATATCTCAACTTGAAATTTAATAATAAAAAACAAACTTGCAAATGAAATCAATCGGAGAGGAAATCAGAAAACAAAATGTAGTTTCTGCTTGTATAGCAAAAATGAACAAGTAAAGCTGAACAATTATTTAGCTTTAACTAAGCAATACATTTCTTAATGAAGTGTAAGCAAGAAATGTTGGTGAGATATTTTGATCCAGGTGCCCATGAAACTCAAGAAAAATATTCATCATGCCAGACTGATGAAATTTTCAAAGGAGACAATAACAATAATAAAAAAATGTTACAAATAAATTCAAGAATGGGTGTATTTGCAACCAAGGCCTGGCTGAATATGGACATACCTGTACATGTAGCAACCTTATTAAATTCATGCAGAATTCACTTACCTTCCACAACTGGAGTGGTAGACTACCTCATTTCTTGCAGAAACTTTCTTCAGTCTCAGTCAACAAGCAATCATCACCTACATCTCCAACATGATGTGGATGCAGACATAAATGCAGCAGTATGTTTCAACCTATGCATCTGATGAACAAAGTCAAAACAAATAAATGAATGGGATGCTCTGTTCTACCTCTCAAAAAAGAAAATTTTTCATCGGACACTGTTGGAGTCTATAGATATACCAACAATCCATGAAGAAGTAGGAGCAAGATTAAATCAGTGGTGTAACAACCAGGGGCAGGGGAGGGAGGGAGGGACAGAGTGCCCCCTAAAGGATTTCAGCGGAAAAAGCCACCAAACCACCAAAAAAAAAATGAAAGGGAAAGGAAGAAAAAGGGAGAAAGGGAAAGAGAGAAGAAAAGGGAGAAAGATGAAGAGATATGGAAAAAAAAAAAGAGGAAAGGGGGGGGGGGGGGGGGGGAAACCAAAAATTTCCTGGTAAGTAAATTTAGAATCAGTGGCATAGCTAGGATTTCACTTAAGGGGGTGGTAGTCTCTCCCTCCCTGCACCCTCCCCCTATGGAGTGCGCTTCGCAGGCTCAGTGTGTACTCACTACCGCCCCCCTGAAATGAAATCATAACTATGCCACTGATTCTTGACTGAGTAACGTGAGTTACTAGAAATTTTGGGCGCCCCCCCCCCCCCCCGATAACAGGAACCAGGGCTGCGTTTCACAAAACCGTCATGTCTAACTTCTTGGACATCCCATTGAAACACGTGTTGTAGAATTAACACGCGTTTCTATGGGATGTCCATTAACTTAGACTTATGATGGTTTCGTGAAACGCAGCCCTGTTACACCGCTGGATTAAATCATACCTAGTCTCATTATGCTTCCTTATGCTGTCTTTGAAATCTGAACTTAAACTGTACACACAGTCATAGACCCCCGCCTCGCCCTCCCCCTTGCTTTACAGAGCTATACATCATGCAACAATTTAGGATAACCGATTCGTCAACTCGCCAACACACTACGCATGTAGGTGGGATAAAATAAACGTTGAATCTCACTGTCAACCGTTTTTGCACTGTATTTACAATCATAGGCAGTCCGCCCGAAAGTCTGGGCAAGATGTTGGGTCGTGACAGGGTGCTTAGCGCAATGCAGCGGTTACATGAGCTGCCCACGATGAAAAGAGTTTACACAGTTCGTGAGTTTATAGCACATAATTTCATGACATACAGCTCAGGACAGTTCTTTGAAAATATAAAGAAATTAACGCAGATTTGGCACAATGTAGAACGTCATTATGAATAGATTCTATTTTTTGACAAATTAGCGAAATTTAAACTGTACTCACCTCTGGACTTTCCGAGGCAAAGGCTGACTTTGTGCGAATCAAATACTAGCTTTTATTCAAGCCGTTTTTTGGCAAATTATTTGTTGTAGAAATGTGCGTTAAGGACGCGACCCTTCATATAATTGGTGGCTGATTTCTACGAAGTGTCGGGTTAATGTACCCGACTTTTCGTAGATTTAACTGGTATATTTCTCAAATGGTGAACCCGACCTTTCGTAAATAAAGGGGGCTTTTTTCACGAAAGGTCGCGTTACGCGATGACACGGCCCGACGCGAAGACCCGATGGTTCGAAGTAAGCCGACTTATCCTACCGCACCCGCATCTCTCAGATTGGTTGCGCTTAGCTTTCACAAAGAGGAAGCAATGTGTATATGATGTACAAATTGTTTTTGATGTGTTTATTGCATTCTTCAATCACATTTTCTGAGGCACAGGTGGCTTCCCATAATACAACTTGGACATCACTGAAAATTTAGAAAATTCATATGAGGCTGCTCAGATTAGGTTGCTGTCAATTTAAGTCAATTCATAGCAGCTAATTGGCAGGAATTTTGATCTTTGATACTAGAAACATGTTAACCTGAGAAGAGAGAATCTTTGCCAAGTGCTAGTAAGACGTTTAATCTGTCTGAAAATAATCTGCTAATTAAGTAAATTCATTAATTTGGGGACACAAAACTCGCAATTTCATTTTAACAGTGCTTTATGCATTGGCGTAAATCCGGGGGGGGGGGGGGGGGGGGGGTTGGGGGGGGGTATATCCACCCCACTTTTTTGAGAGGTGGGGAGGGGGATGGCGTGTACAAATATCTCCCCACTTTTTAAGGAAGAAATGATATTTGAATTAATCAGTTAGTAAAATGTTAATTTATCATTAATCATTTTTGTCTCGCTCGCTTTGCTCGCTCATCATACTTTAGAATTTCTATTTGAAAAAGCGATTAAAGGTGTGGAGTGTGGAGTGTGAGTTCGACAGAAAAAAAAATCTGCAAAAAAAGTCGATCATTCCCCCCCCCCCCCCCATTCCTCAAAGTGGATTTACGCCGATGGCTTTGTGGTATACCTTTGTCTTCTTTCACCGTTTGTATCATATACTTTGATTGTTGGAGAAGGACCTCGAAATACGACTGGTATTAAGATGGTAATAAAGTGACACATATGCAGTTAAGTTCTTTGAATTAATTTTACACACTGGATTTGTGCGCGATGAAAACATTAAATATCTTCTTGAGGAGATGGAAAATCTGTGCTGCTGTGACATTGCTTAATGATTACCGTGTCACCTATTCCTGAATCTTTCAGTTTTACCATCGCCATTTTATTTCATTGGAAACAGAATTAAACCAAAAATTTGAAGTAGCTTGTCCCTGGACCCATAGTCAACCAGATGAGGCTTACTTTGACAGTAGCAGCGGTGAAACACTTGATGTTGACCTCAGATTCCCAATCGCATCATCAGTCATACTAAGTCTCGGGATACTACGACTATTATTTGCAGATTTATGAGAGACAGCGATGCTTCTATTACCATAAATGCACCATGTATTGGAGAAAATACACCTGGGGTGTGTTTCACAAAGACTAAGATTGACTCAAATCGCTCTTAACTATGACCAGGCCATTCGGGCCACTGTTTTCTTTCACCATCGGTTTCTCTAGGGATGTGCAAATCATTGCCACAAATTTGAATAATTTACATTTTTTGTTTTCTTCATCAATGAACTATAAAAAATTGTCAATTCTGCAGATTTCTGAACATGATTTGCAAATCCTTTGTGAGATCCATGGTGAAAGAAAACAGTGGCATGAATGGCTTGCCATAGTTAAGTGCGCTTTCAGTCAGTATTAGTCTTCGTGAAACACCCCACCGGACTAGTAAGTGTAGACCCTTTCATTGTAGAAGTGACTTTAGGTTCCAAAGCATCATTCGTTTGTATATCTGGTAATCAGAATTATTCTCCTGAGATCTCTTGGGAAGTAAGCGTTAATGGAAATGCTCCCTTTGTTAGTCAAGAGCGTCTGATAAAAACAATGCAGTTATGTCTATTATAAACGTATAAGATAGAGAGCAATACACGCTAATCGAATTATAGCCCATATCTCCGAAGACGTTATAGTGTCAAGCTATGCATCTCTGCGAATTTCGAAGTCACAACACGTCCCTCTCAAAGACTCTCTGGAGAGATTCAGACAAATCGGACAACTGAAATACCAACAACCAGTTAGACCCAACTTTGGAAAACCGAACACAGGTACTCCGAAAACGGCGTATGAATATAGAGCCCTCATCGTTCAGTGTGAGGCGGTGTGTACAAAAGGCATGTGAAAAATCTTGCAAAGTCAACCTGCCAACGAAATGAATATTCTTTAAAATAATGCTGCGTGTCAATTAACTTCAAAATCCGTGAATGACTTGCCATATGTAATGACTTTCAAATGACATACATTGAAAACTAATATATCCGCAGCATTATTCTATAAAATAGATTATCAACAGCATTGCAAACATTGCAGGATTTTCTACATGCCTTTTACACACACTGACTGTTCGGTAAATAGCGTCATCGAACTTGCGAAACCGGTTCAACCTAACAAGGAAGGTGGAAGGAAAATAGCTTTAGCTGTGGTAGTAATATTCGTCTTCCTCATCATAGCCTTTGTGGTCACCATCGTCATCCTTATCAGGAGGCGGAAGAGAGGTTCTCATGAAGGATGTAATGAAGAGACAAGCAATGAATCACCATTGGCGATTTCTTCTAATTCAAAAACTTATATTAGCAGTAGATGGCATGTTCGAATCCCGCTGATTCCAATTGTTTCTGACTCGTGATTTTCATTACAGAGCGAACATGCAATCTTTAACACTGGGAGTAATGCCGAAATTTTTTTTTACAAATTATAGATTCCTCCCATTAAGCTTCTTTATTTACTATCTATTGTCCACGGCAGACTGTTGCATATTTAATGAGTCAGAAAGAAGAGGATCTTGGCAAGGGCGTCGCTAGAGGGGGGGGGGGGGGGGGGGAGGGATGTATGACACCCCCCATTAAAAATTCCTGTCCGCAAATTCGCGATTGCTGTCGGCCCCCCCCCCCAAAAAAAAAAGAGAGAGCGAGAGAGAAAGGAGAGGGAAGAGGAAGGAGGGAAAAAGAAAAAAAAATAGGAGTAAGGTGCCCCAAAACTGAGTCATATTCGGCTTATTTGCTTGTGCATTTTGACGACGAAATAACATTGGTAACACGAAAGAGAGCATATGATTCCTCGCTCGCTGCGCTCGCTCATATTATATCTAGATACAGGATGTTTTCGAAAAGCAAACACACTGGGTAAGTGAGATAAACAAATATATATGTACAATTTACATATCTATGGGCCCATCATGTATTTTGATGAAGAACTTTTATACCATAAAAAAGACTATACATTATCTTTCCTCACTCGCTGCGCTTACTCGTATGATATTTAGATACAGGATGGTCTTTGAAAGCAAAAAGATTAGGTAGGAGAGGTGACCAAATATATCAAAATAGGTATCTAATAGGCCCATCGTGTATTTTGATAAAGAACTTTTACTTCTACCATTTTTCCCCGCTCGCTACGCTCGCTCGTACAATATTCAGATACAAGATGGATTTGGGAAAGCAAACGAATTCGGCAAGCGAGGTAACCAAATGTCCCTATTCAAGTTAGATATCTCATAGTTAATACCATCGTGTATTTGGATGAAAAATTATCACTTCTACCATAAAAATAGTATATAGATTTTTTCCCCCGCTCGCTGCATTTGCTCGTATAATATTAAGATACAGGATGGTCCTTGAATGCGAATGAATCCAACCAGAGAATGGACCAAATATGTCATTTAGATATTACTTAGGCCCATCATGCAGTTTGATGAAGAACTATCACTTCTGCGAAAGAGAGTGTATATTTTTCTTCGCTCGCTGCGCTCGCTCGTATCATATTTAGATACAGAATGTTTTCAGAAAGCTAACACATTCGGCAAATGAGGAGAACAAATATATAATTTAGAAGGAAAATATGATAGAGGCACACAGCTGAATATGCCTCATGGGCTTTATGGGCTTAATTTTTCGACGTTGGTCTTCGGCAATCGGAGGCAATTTTTGTTGGCAATCTGGCCTCTACACCCCCCCCCCCCCTCATTAAAAAAAGTCTGGCGACGCCCCTGGATATTGGGTATTTGACTCCATTCATCGTGACTTGGCCGTGAACCAGAACAGCCTGGTGGTTAAGTCGCTGCCCGGCAAGCAGTAGATGGCAGGTTCGAATCCCGCTGGTTCCAATTTATTCTGACTTGTGATTTTCATTACAGATCGAACATGCGATCTTTAACACTGGAAGTAATGCCGAAAATCTGTTCACAAATTGTAAATTCCTCCCATCATATTTTAGAATTTATATTTGAAAATGCGATTGACCACCAAAAAAAGTAATAATTTTTGGCTCGCTCACTTCGCTCGCTCGCAAAATAAAAAATATATTATATTTAGATACAGGACTTGGCGGTGAACCAGAATAGCCTGGATTAAGTCGCTGCCCGGCAAGCAGTAGATGGCAGGTTGAAATCCCGCTGGTTCTAATTTTTTCTGACTTGTGATTTTCATCACAGATCGAACATGCGATCTTTCACACTGGAAGTAATGCCGAAAATCTGTTTACAAATTGTAAATTCCTCCCATCAAGCTTCTTTATTTACTGTCTAGATTCTAGTAAAAATAATTTGACTAGATCAACGGATCGTACAGGCAACAACACTAACTTTGAATTTATTGAATTTCCACAAAAGTAAGTGTACAAAATTAACCTATATATACAACGTAAAGCGGGGGGGGGGGGGGGGGGGGATAACAAAAGTATAATTACTTATCGAGGTTACCCCCTTACAAATGAGTTCATAAAAGTACACATATACATAAGACAACAAATTTTCACTGATACATAATTGACAATTACACACAATCACACACACACACACACACACACACACACACACACATACATCCTACACACATGCAAGAAAGCCTAATTTTTGGTACATGTCAATAGAAAAAGATTTGTATCTCCTTTTGAATGAATTCAGAGTTGGGCTTTCTCTTATAATTTCTTCTATATTGTTCCACACTTTGAGCTGTTCGTTCTTGTTAGAGGAAAATGATATTTCTTACATGATCTTGTATTATAGGTGTGAAAATCAGAGTTAAATTGAAAATATTTGGAAATTTGAATAGAGATTTTATTTTTGAAACAAAGAAACATACAAACAGCAATATGGTAAAGGTTTAAATCATAAATATTCAAAATCTGTAACTGAGAAAAGAGTGGTTTCGAGTGGGCAAGGTAAGGGGACTTTGTAATATTGCAGGCAACCTTTTTCTGCAGTAAATATAACCTGTTTATATATATGCTATTGGAATTACACCAGGCAATATTGCAATAGTGTAAGTAAGGAAGAATAATTGCATTATAGATAGTCATCAATATGAATTTTGGCAAGAATGGTAATCTGTTGATAATACCAACTCCTTTGGAAACTTTGTTGCTGATAATACCAATATGTCAATGCCATGTTGATTTATTGTCTATTGTCACCCCTAGAAATTTTAGTGAAGATACTAATGAAATATCTTTGTTACCCGTGTTTACGTCAAATTGTGAGTGCAAATGCTTATTAGTAAAAATCATGTATTTTTTTAAAAAATATTCAATACTAGTTTATTGACAGACAACCATTTATCTAATAACACCAATTCACAATTAAACTTATCATTTAGTACCTGTGGGTTTGTATGTGACATGAAAACACTGGTATCATCTGCAAACTGAATGAAATTGAGATGACAAGATAAATTGTATATCACTATGAACATGGCGGACAAAGAAAGTGGACAAAATAAACAACCCCTCATTTTATCCTTCACAATGGTTCTGGTAGTAAAAAGAACATCCCTTCACTGCTATTATCTAAAAATATGTGAAACAGGTGTAACATGCATATTCACCTGGAACTACTGATTAAACATGGGTTTGTATGTGACATGAAAACACTGGTATCATCTGCAAACTGAATGAAATTGAGATGACAAGATAAATTGTATATCACTATGAACATGGCGGACAAAGAAAGTGGACAAAATAAACAATCTATCATTCTACCCTTCACAATGGTTCTGGTAGTCAAAAGAACATCCCTTCACTGCTATTATGTTTAATCAGTAGTTCCAGGTGAATATGCATGTTACACCTGTTTCACATATTTTTAGATAATAGCAGTGAAGGGATGTTCTTTTGACTACCAGAACCATTGTGAAGGATAAAATGAGGGGTTGCTTATTTTGTCCGCTTTCTTGTCTGTCATGTTCATAGTGTATATCATTCATATAAATAAAAAATAACAGGGACCTAAAATAGAACCCTGGGGCACTCCACATCTATTGCCTTTTAACTCGGATACAGTATTGTTTATGGTAACAAATTATTTAAGATCAAATAAACAACTTTTACACCAATCTAGTAAAACACCTCTTATGCCGTAATTACTAAGTTTATTTATCAAAATATAATGGTCGAGAATGTCAAAGGCTTTTGACAAATCAAGAAATAAACCCAACATGATTTCTTTCTTGTCAAAGCAAGTGCTAACTTTATGAATAAAATCCAGAAGTGGTGAGGTTGTGGAGTGCCCTGGTCTAAAGCCATACCGATGTTCTAAAATAATGTTACATTTTTCAAGAAAATCGTACATCCTGGAGTAAAAACATTTTTCAAAAATTTTAGAAAAGACGGGAAGAACAGATATGGGCCTGTAATTACTGACATCATTTTGAGCACCACCTTTGAAAATTGGAATTACTTTAGAAATTTTCATTTTGTCAGGAAATATACCTTTAGCTATAGACATATTAAAGATTCTACAAAGAGGAACACAGATGATAAGGACGACACGTTTAACAACAGATATATGTACATTGTCAAAGCCAGGACTTGAATTCTTTTTCAATTTACAAACTATTTCAATTATTTCTTTACAAGTGACAGGTGAAAAAATGCAGATTTCACCTCAGCCTTTAGGAATGATTTGTAATTTACATCAGAATATTGCACATTTCCCCTTAGATTGTAACCAATGTTTACAAAATACTCATTAAATATGTTAGAGATTGCAATTCCATTTTGAATTGGTTTGTTATCATGTGAAATTTCTATTACAATTTTCTTCCTGTCTTTCTTTTTTGCACCTAGTATTTCTTGTAATACATTCCATGTTTTCCGCATGTCACCCACAGCATTATCAAATTTATGTTTGAAAAAATTATGTTTAGCTTTTTTCAATTCATTGTTCACCTTGTTTCGGAACCTCTTATACTTTTCTTGTCTATAATCTGTTCGATTCTGAAGATACTTTCTATATAGTTTGAATTTTTTATTGCACATAATACATAATACATAATTCCCTAGTGATCCATGGTTTGTTTTGTCTTCCTTTTTTAATTCTTACAGTTTTAATAGGAAAACATTCATTGCAACATACCAAAAATTGATGTATGATTGATTTTCCTTCTTTTCTTTTCTACAAATACTAGATATAGGTAAATGGTCACTGATGTCTGCAACCAAGACGCCTGACAGAATATGTTCTAGTTTCTTTGTAAATATGTTATCTAAAAGTGAGCTTGTATTCTGAGTGGTACGGGTTGGAAAATGGATTAACGGATACATAGAATTGATCAGGAGCATATCTAGAAATTCATCAACTAATGCACTATTAAAAGAATTCATCAAGTCAATGTTAAAATCACCAACTAAGAAGAGATCTTTATTTTCTTTATTTACAGATTCTGCAATAACATGGAGCATTCCAAGAAAAGAAGGAATAGATTGACCTGGAGGTCTGTATATGGTGCCAAGTACAGTTTTTTTTTGTTAAAAGCATTAAATTCAATAAAGATAGATTCTATACAATCGTTATTCACATCAAGATCTTTTCTATGTATAAAGTTAAAATCATTACGTATGAAAATCCCTACACCACTTCCTCTTTTTGCTTCTCTTGAGTTTCCAATAAAATCATACCCACTTATATTGAATGGTATATCATCAGGTATCAGCCAAGTTTCAGACACTCCTATTGCACAAAATGTAAAATCTAAGGTGCTAAGTAAAGAGAATAGAGAATCACCAGTTTGAAATATACTTCTACAATTTACGTGTATGCATGAAAATATGTCACTTAATCCATTCAACTTTAGGTTATTTATATGACTATTAAATTCCTCAGGTAAGTATAACTCTTTGATGGGCTCAATATCATCTTCTTTCAAATTAGGAGATAAATATTGTTGCAATCTAGAAATATTTACACCATGAATTGATTGATTCGGACTGACAGAGTTAGGCATTTGTACCACAATACACACACATTCGCACACCTACACACAAACATATACCAAAAATAGCGAAATGAAATAATGAAAATACAGCAACTAATGGATATGGGTAAGAACCTGAAACCATTCACATACTTAAAATGATTACAAGCTTCATCTTCGGGTCAAACAATAGTTTACAATAGTACAAAAGTTCAAGGTCTTTCATAGAAGTAATTTTTTTTTTTGTTTGTTTCATGTCCATTTGTTGACTTGACAGAAGCAAATATTCTACCATCCAGGGACCAGGAAGAACTCACTTTCTTGTGTTTGTAGGCTTGTGACAAGAGATGACCATTGTGCTTTGTCAGATCCTCCATCTTGACTCACTTCTATAGTGAAATTAACTAGAATTCTAGTAAAATTCATCCATTCATTTTTACTAAAGAATGCTGGTCATTTTTTACTAGAATCTTGTCAAAACCGACTACCATGACCCTGATGACTACGGTAGAGTAGAGTAAGTGTCCTTGCCATCCCTGGGAAGCTTACAACCGAAAACAGTTTAAATTCAAACGTTGAATAGATAAGTGTCCGCGCCAGGAAATGTGCATAGATCAGTGTGTGTATATGGGTGCACACACAAACACCCCCCCCCCCCCAAAAAAAAAAAAAAAAAAAAAAAAAATCCCAACAAAATCGTTTACAACGACTTTTATCTCAGGGTGGACATCTTTTACATCACAGCGAAGACACTTTTCTTTCAGGACTCTCTTTGATTTGGGGAATTCTTGGGGCGTACGCATCTGCAGTCGCTGGACATTGTCACTGATTCATGTTTTATGAATACCTGATTTAAAGGATGTCTTCACAAATGAAAATCTCACCTGTCATAACTTTTGAAGTACACATCCAAACTTTGCATGGTTGGCATGTATAAAATTGTCATCGTTTTCACCCGAATTTGACGCAAGGGGATTTAGACATGCTATTTGGAAACAAAAAATTTGCACGTTAAAGCGTAAAACGGATTAATGCTATCAAAGTATCATTTGAAGGAATAATATTTCAAATTTATTGGAAATAGATAATATCTGTCAGAAAGATAATATAGTTTGGTCACAACAACCATGACAACCCTTTGTTTTAGGGTTTTGTATTTTTTTAAAAAAAAATTTGCTTGTTGCCTGGAAATCAATATGTTATGTCTAGTTATGGTCTTCTGCGAATTATCGAGGAGACAACATTGAACCTCCAAACCCAATCAGATGAGGGTGAAACAAATCAGATGACGGAAAGGAGATCACTTCAGACAGTCGAATC